>SDOX01000118.1:215598-226927 GCA_004565275.1 Nannochloropsis salina CCMP1776 | reverse complement strand
GGAGGGAGGGAGGGAGGGAGGGAGGGAGGGAGGGAGGGAGGGAGAGAGGGAGGGAGGAAGGAAAGGGGGGCGTACATACATTGTGGGAGAGCGAGGGGCCTGTAGAGACGAGGAGGGAGGAAGGTGAAGAAGAGGAGGTAGAGGCAGGGTGATGGGGGGGAGGGCGCGAAGGGATGCGAGGTGGGAGGTTGGAACGGGCGCAAGTGACGGGTATTTTCCAAAGCAAAAAGAAGCACGAGGCGAGCTATCCTATCGCGCAAATTTGAAGATGACTTTCTGTGCAATCGAGAGGGAGCCGTCCGGGGAGGAGGAGGAGAGGGGAGCGAGTGCTGCGGCCAGGATATTGAGGGTGATGAGTTTGGAGGAAGGGTGATGAGTATGGAGGGAGGGGGGCAGTGGAGGGTAAAGAGGCCCAACGGGGTAGACAAGGGGCACAAGATTGGGAGGCGAGGACTTGGGCATACACTCTGGACGCAAGCATCCTCCTCCCCCTCCTCCCCTTCCTCCTCCTCCCCCTCCTCCTGCTTCCCCTCCTCCTGCTCCTCCTCCCTCTCCTCCCCTCTTCCTCCCCCTCCTCCTCGCACGACGAGCCAGCTTTCAGAGCCTCCAGAGGCCCCCTTTTATGCACATGTGATTCATTCCTCAGACCCCGTCGTCTTTCCCCCTTAAACGGCTTTCAAACGGCTTTCAAACGGCTTTCAAAGGGCTTTCAAGCGGCATTCAACGGTCTCAAACGGACATTCAACGGTCTCAAACGGACATTCAACGGTCTCCAACGGACTTTCCACGTCATCCTTCCTTGTCTTCCCCCCCACAAGCCACCATGCCCCCCCCTTCCCTTCTCTGTCACGCCTTCACACCTCCCTCCCTCCCTTCCAGCAAGGCGCTGCGTCCCTCCTACGTCGGCTTTGATGTCATGTACTGGACGTTCATCCGACCGTTGGAAGCACTCGGGCTTTTTTGGGACGTTAAAATAGGCGGGGGAATGAAAGCAGTGGAGTTGACGCATTGACGTTGACATGTGGGGAGGGAACATGGACCGACTGCGGGTGTCGGTCCGTTTGAATTTTTGAATTTCGGTTGGGGACAGCGACAGGGACCTGGACAGACAAGAAAGCATGGTGAAGTACATGGCTGAAACATGAAATTATCGGAGCCGTTTAGGTTTTATAGGGGCAGGTAACACAGGCAATGCGCGAGGGCGGGGGGGATGGGGGGGGCTGTGTAAGTAGGAAGGAGGGTGGGAAGGTCGATGACAGGAGTGCCATGCCGCACCCAAAAATGGGGACGAAGACGTATGGAGAAGGGGAAGGGAGGGTGGGGAAAACAAGGTCATGGAGGGCAAGGAAGAGTTTCCAAAGAAGGGCTGTAGATGCCGAGGGAGGGAGGGGATGACTGGGAGGGAGCTTTAGAGGAAGGGGGGGAAGGAGGGAGGTAGGGAGGAAGGGGAAGTGGAGGATGTTGTGGCGGGTAGGAAGACCGAAAGGAAAGCGTGGAGGCATTTGACGGGGAAGGTGTGTGGAGAGAGGCAAACTGTATTTTAAATAAAGAGAGTGAGAATTTGCCGGTGACAAAGTGATTATGAGAGAAAGTTATCGGCGTCATGATATAACCATGATGTGGTTTGGAAACGGCGGCCCAAAAGGAGTTACCGCTTTGAATCGTTTCCAAGTATGTCTGTGCCACGATTTTCACGAAAGGGGGCCGAAGGACAGCAGACGGGCGTGGGGTAGCGGGGAAGGGAGGGAGGGAGGGAGGGAGGCAGAGAGGGAGGGAGGGAGGGCGGGCATTGAAAGCAGGGTGCCATGACACCGGGCTGTCATGGCAGAGTCGACAGAGAAAGCGATGTTGACGACATTAAACCTTCCAAATAAAGGTTGCAAATGAGCAAGATCGACCGTTGCATTTGAATTTTCAAACTTGACTTCCCGTTTCCCCCTACCCTAACCGATCCATGTCAGCGGCGCGGCTGCCCTTCCTCTCTTTTCCCCTCCCCGTTTCTCCCTCTCTTTCCTAACCGCAGGCGTTGTCTTGTTCTCGGACGACAGACCTGCGGAGAATGTCCGTCACAACTGCCACCAACGCCCTCCCTCCCCCACTCCCTCGGCCCCGCCCTCCCCCTCTCCCTTCCCCCCGGGAAGCCTCCCATGCAACCAACGACAAATCATTACTTCCCACCCTTGGTCAAAAGACTATATATCCTCATCCCTTCCTCCCATATGGAAAAAAAAATCCTCCACTGGGAAATGCGAGAGGAGAAGCAATGGGGACGATGGCTTCGCGCGGCCATCGCCACGAGTGAAAGGATAGGGACGAAGGAGGGAAAGAGGGAGGGGGGGGAGGGCGGGAGGGAGGGAAAGGTCTCAGCGGATCCTCCCTGTTCGTCGTGGCACAACGAACGGGTGAGGAGCACCCAGCGTCATTACTTCCCCTCCTTCCCGCCCTCCTTCCCGCCCTCCTTCCCGCCCTCGCCCTCCGGCCCTCCCTCCGTCTTCCCCTCCTTCCACCTTCCATCCCCATCGAGTCCCCTCCCTCCCTCCCTCCCTCCCTCCCTCCCTCCCTCCCTCCCTACTTCCCCCCCACGGCCGCCAGCACCTCTTCCCACGCGGCGTGCGCCCCTGTCCCTTCGTCCAAATGCCGAAAGACCACCTCCCCGCCCTCCTTCCCCCCCTCCCTCCCGTGCCGCACCACGATCACTCCCCCTTGCCGCAGGGTTAACGATGTGTCGTTAGGGATGAGTTTTGCCGGTTGGTAGATGGGGAGCAAGGCCTTCACCCGTTCCTGCTTCTCCTTGTCGGCGAAGGCCTTCCGGGTCGCTTTTGCGAAAAACAAGCGCCCAATCCCCGAGTAAAAACCCATGCCTTGGTAAGTGCTTCCCGTTGGGTCGGCGTACAAGAGATGTAACGGAAAATCGACCGTTTCGGCAAATGTCCGAGCTGCCTCGGCGTCGCCAATCCCAATCACCGAGAGGGCGGGGGGGCGGGAGGTAGGGGGAGGGGGAGGGAGGGCGGCCAGGGAGGGAAGCAGGGAGGTTTTGATCTCCTGAGCTGCCTCCCAACACAATAGTCACCTGAAAAGAGGGAGGGAAGGGAGGGAGAAAGGGAGGGGGGGGGAGGGAGGGAGGGAGGGAGGGAGGGAGGGAGGGATGGAGGGAGGGAGGGATGGAGGGAGGGAGGGGGAGCTTCGGGCCTTGGGGGTGAGGGATGCGGGAGACAGGCAGGCGGGGGAAGGAGTCAGAGTCCTTAGAGGGGAGGGACCCGTGGTCGTAGCGCGCAGCACTCTGACGCGTCGCCCAGGTCCCTCCGCCCTCCCGGTCCTCCCCTCCCTCGCTCCCTGCCTCCAGGCTGGCCATCAGGGAGGGAAAAGCATTGGCTCCGGTGGGGAGGGGAAAAGGCGCAAGCCGGCACGCACTAGGGAGGGGGGACGTTGTCGAAGCGGGTGTTGCGGGGGCGGGCCCCATACTGGCAGAAGGAGGATTGCCTTCGCGTGGAAGGGGGAGCGAGGGGGGAGGGGCGTCCATGTGCGCTGAGGGAGGTCGAAAGGAAAGTGTGCGAGAAGGGAAGGGGAGGGGTTGGGGGAGGTTAAAGAGAGGAGTGGACAAGGCGACGATGACATCGATAATAAAGATGCCTCGTCGCACGCGACACATGTGGGACACGGGCATTCGATTGTAGACCCTAGCCCCTCACATGACCTTTTGTGGT
The DNA here is from genome assembly GCA_004565275.1 of Nannochloropsis salina CCMP1776. Taxonomy (NCBI): domain Eukaryota; class Eustigmatophyceae; order Eustigmatales; family Monodopsidaceae; genus Microchloropsis; species Microchloropsis salina. The sequence continues at coordinate 223,223 of SDOX01000118.1, read as the reverse complement.
TTGAGGGATTAAGAACCTGCCCGTCTCGGAGAGCACGCCCCCGATAGTGCTCCTCTATGTCGGTTGGCAGGTTTGCAAGAGCGGCGTGGAAAGGACGCACACACGATGCCCTGCTTTAACATTCAAGGTAAGAATGTACACGTGGAATGAATGAAGTCGTCTTATAGATTGCGTTCACGGGAATGGCGTTCAGAAAGCGGGAGGCAGGCGGCAGCACGTCTATTTGCCGGGGCCCAAAGGTATCTTGACGTTTGCTCTCAAGCCTATCACATTGAAAAAGCATGCCGGTGAATGGATACAGACCCATTCTCTTCGAAGCATATAGACGTGGGTATGGCTACCTCCGTTCAGTCACATGGCGTTGTCGCTGTCCTTGTCTCAAAATTGTCTGTCTCGCTCTTTTCTGCTCGAAGGCGAGATGGGGGGTACGTCAGGCACGTAATTAAATAAATCCTTCATAATTTGGTGAAGCACTCCAAACCCGTTCGTTTTTGCTCGTGAAACACGTTGACTTTATACGGTAAGGACGCAAATGAGCCGTTCACGGGTGATCGAGGATCAAAACTGGCACGTAGTCACCAACACCGCAACGTTGTGTCCGCAGAGGACAGGGTGCTGAGCTTGCACTTTAATACCTGCAGTCTTCGCGACTTAATTGGCGGAGTTCTAGAAGTCTGATGCACCATAGAATCTATGTATGCGTGTGAGGGAGTAGGTTGAACATGAAACACGGCAAAATAACGACATTGAATAGAGGACTCATCTTTGCCATCGGGGATTGGTACACGCGCAGGGATTCGCATATCAATTGGGCCTTCTTTCCTTTCTCTTTTATTCTATGCATGTCAGCTAGTATCTCATTCTCTTGCCTTCAGTGCTGTCATGGTACCGGCCGTATTTCACTTTTTCTTTGATCTCTTCGCCTCCTCCTTTTTTGGTGAATGTATGAACCTACCTTCCTTTCCCTTCCTTTCCCATTTTCATTCAGCATGCTTCTACGTACACTAAATCTCCTACACCTTGCAAAGGAGGAGAGGGTCGGGGGGAAGTGATGATTCTGACTCACTCCCTTACTCTCCCTCTCTCCCTCTCTCCCTCTCTCTCTGTCTCTCCGTCTTCCCCTCCCTTTACCTTTCATTCATTCACTCACTCATCCGAATCCTCTGTCGTCCTGGGATCCTCAGCTCTCACTTTCTCTCCCACGTTGGCCCCTCGCCTCTTCCACCCCTCAACCACTCCACTCCCGTCGTTACCACACTTTACCTCATCACTATCGTCTTTGATTCGAGCCATGAGAGCCGTGCTTCGCCTCCGCACCATCCCTGTGTATCACTATCCCCGCTCTCGGTGTCCTAAAAGTTGTAGGTGTCGTCACTGAACCATTCATCCCCTGCTGCCGCCGGCGGCCGTCGTGCCCCCCCCCCTCCTCCTCCAACTCCTCCTCCCCCGCCTCCCCTCCCTCCACTCCCTCCCTTGCGCCCACTTTCCCCGATAGAGGTCTCGTGCAGCTCCTTGATGATGATCTTACTCGACATGCGATACCTCCCGGGCACAGGCACCGATCCTCCTATCCGCAATCTCCCCCCTCCCGCGCCTCCGCCTAACCCTCGCCCCCCCTGACTTCCTTTCTCCATGTTTTGCTTTGACCACGAGGGCCCTTTTCGCTGCTTCGCTGACTTCTTGTAGCTGTAAAGGTTGCGGTGGGCACGCTCCTGCTTGCTGCCAGGTGAGTCTTGGCCGAATCGCCCGCGTTTGTCATAGCGAGGCTTCGACGGGTACAGGATCTGTTTCCGTGCGTGCTGCCGCTGTTGCTGTTGGAGCCGCTTGGCTTTGCGGAGTTGTTCGAGGGTCTGGACAGAAGCTTGCGAGGAAGGGAGGCCTTCCTCCTCCTTGCCATCGGCCCCTCCCTTTCCCAAGCCCCATACCGCACCCTCCTCTTCCTCTGGACTTCCGTCTACCTCCGGTCCGCTTTCCTCATCCTCCCTAGGCACGTGATTGACCCGTCTGGTCCCATCTTGTGTCGGTGTCTCCCTTCTGTCTTCCTCCTTCGCCCCCCCTGTCCCTGTCCCTACCCCCTCGTCTCGATGCTCAGTGCCCTGATCTTTCTGTCGATGCTGGCCGTGCACACGGAGAGGGATAGAGGAGAGGGGCGAGGAAGCGAGGGAAAGGATAGGGGAGGCGGTAGCTCTGTGGCTGTCCGATAGGCATGGCGGAGAGGAAAAGCGCGGGTGCTGCCCAATGATCTGCTGCCCCTGCTTCTGCCGTCGCTCTCGTGGCTTGGCATGTGCGGACAAGGAGTGTTCGGGGGGTGAGTAGAGAGGCAAGCGATGGAGTGGAGCCTGCCTTCCTCTTTCTTCGCCCCCCCCGACCCCCTCCCTTCCCCGATGTTGGCGCTGTACGGGTCCCGATGAGAAGTTCCGCTGCTCAGCACGGGGGCGGCGGGGCGTGGTATTTGCCGCTTGGAAACTCTCACCCCTCACATTGTTTTTGGCATGGTCCCCGCCCTCCTCTCCCGCTCCCTCTCCCTCGCCCTCCTTCGCCTCCCCTCCCTCCTCTACGACACAGCCGTACTCAGAGCTCTCCTCGAGGGGGTAAGTCACCTTGTCCTCCACTTCCTCCTCCTCCATCTCCGCCCGCCCTCTGCCCCTCCCTTTCTTCTCCCTCTCGTGCGTTCCCCTTTCCCCGACATGCCGACCTGAGATAGCTCGCGCGACACCCGCTACGTTCAACCTCTCCTTTCTTTCCGCCCTCTCGCTCCTTTGCACTACCGTTGTCACGTGCCCCCCCCCCTGTCCCCCCATCTGCCTCGCCTTCAGCTCCTCTTGGATTTTTCCCACCCGCTCCTTGGCCCTAGACAGCTTTTCTTTCCACCGAGCCTCACATTCCCCCCTCGACTCGGCTTGGCGCTCTGCCTCTGCCAAAGCCACCTCTCGCACTCTCATCTCTTCCCGGTGCCTTTCCTCCACATCCGCTACCACCCGCGCTTTCCTCGTTTCTTCCTCCTGTGCCAGCCACGCCATCTCCGCCTCCGTCGGCTCAATGTCTGCTTCGTCAAGTTCTTCCCCCCCTCCCATTTTCCTTGCCTCCTCCTCTCCCCGCTGCGGCTGCCGACTGCTTGCTCGGGTGCTACGGCCCCTGCCCGAGGAGGGATGGACAGGAGGAAGGCCCCATGCCTGCATGGCCGCTGCCCTTGCCGCTGCGTCCTTCAGTCGCTCTTCCTCTCTTTCCAGCTCCCGAACCAGCGCCTCCCTCTGCTCCGCCAATCTCCCTGTCTCCTCCTGCAGTTTCCTCTTCTCCTTTTCGCCTTCCTCCAACTCCTTCTTTTTCACCTCCATCTCCCTCACCCCCTCCTCCAAGACCTGGCACCGCACAGCCCGCGCTTTGACCTCCTCCCGCTTCTGGGCTCGCTCTTTCTCTCGCGCCACGTCCCCCTCCAGCCGGGCGATCCATTCCTCAAACCGCGCCACCAACTTCCCTTCCGCCACTCGCTTTTTCTCTACCAGGGCCCTCGCCTCGATCCCCTCCTTGGTCCCCTCCCACTCCTCCACCGCCTTCTTAGCTTTGCCCAGCGCCCTGTCTACTACGAACAACCGGTGCAAGGCCCGCGCGTGCGCCTGCTGCAAGGCCTCCCTTTCCTCCCTCACACTTTCCAACCCCATGCTCGCCTCCTCCACCTGCCGCTGTACCTGCTCTCGTGCTGCTGCCGCCGTCTCCACTTCCCCGTCAGTCCACTGGACTTTCTTCTCCAGGTCAACTGAGGCCTTCGCCAAGGCTGCCCCTGTCTCTTCTTCCGCCGTCATCCGCGTTATCATCCCCTCCTTCCTCTCTTTCTCCGCGCTCAATTCGGTTTCTTTCTGCATTATCTTCTTCCCTACTTCTTCTGCCTCCTGTGCCGTGGCCTCCTCCAGCTTCGCCGCCTCCGCCGCTGCCCTTGCTGCCCGCGCCATTTCCTCCTCACGTGAACTTTTAACTTTTCCCGCATCTCTCTCCAGCTCCTGTGCTTTGCGTGCTACCGACTGACATTCCGCCGTCTCTCGCTCGATAGCCTTTACTAATTCCTCCTTTTCCACGAGCAAGGCGGCCGTTTCCTCCTCCAACCGAGCCTTCTGCTCCTCCGCCAGTGCCGTTCTCTCCCTGGCCTCCTCTATCGCTGCTTTCTCCTCCCGCACCGCCGCTTCTTCTTCCTCCCGCCGCTTTCTCCCTTCCTCCCGTTGACGTTGGATAGTCATTATCTCCTCCTCAAGGTCTCCTACCAACCTGCTCACTTCCCTCCCTTCCTCCTCCCTCTCCTTCCATCTGTCCCTCACTTCCTCTAAGACCTCCTCCACCTCCTCGGCCAGCTCCTGGTGCCTAGCCACCCACGCCGCCATCTCCTCCCTTCCCCTCTCTACCTCCAGCATCGCCCTATCCCTCGCCTCTCGCATCGCCCGCAGCTCCCCATTTTCTCGCATGATTTCTAGAACATTCTGCTGAATCGACTCCGCCTGCGCGGCCTTTGCAGCGACTTCTTCTTGGGCCCTGGCCAAGCGAGCGTTGGCCTCGGTAAAGCCGTGCTTAAAAGAGTGGAGAAGACTGAGTGGGCCCTCTGCAACCGCCTCTGTCTGGCCTCTTCGGGCGATGGTTTCCCCTCTCCGTGCTGCTTCCGGACTCCTCTCAGTCAATTCATGACCCCGCGCGGGTGGATGCCTAGACTGACCCTGTGACCCACGTCCCTGACGGAAGCTAGGGAATGCAGTTGAAGAAAGGTCTGGGAGGGGAGGATAGTTCGTCTCTGTCTCCAGATCCACGCTACCAGGGGAGGCTGGCGGGGACGTTGAAGAAGAGAAAGAAGAAGGGGACAAGGCGGAGGAGAAAATACGTGCGGGTGACGGTACATTGGGAGTGCTGGAAGGATCATTTGGTGTACGAGAGCTCCTTTCATGTACAGGCATGTCCGGTCCACGAATTATTCGCCCGCCGTGTCTTTGTCCCCCTCCCCACCCGCCATCGTCTTCCACGCTCATCTCTTCGTCCTCCCCACAATCTTCCTCGCCGTTTCCCCCCTCAGCTTTGCCTTCCCCCGCAAATGGAGACCGACTTCTTCCATTTTGTAAGAGTGAACTTTCTCTGTGGCTTCCATTTTCCATTTTCTTTGAGCCCCTTCCATTCCCTCTGCCACTTGCTCGACCGCGGTCCCACTGTCCAGCAGCATTCATTGCCTCTTGTCCGCCGCGCTCACGGGTCGGGCTCACAAGACGCATAGAATAGGTACTTGTATCAGGTGCTAAAAAGGTGGTGGTGCTTGTGGTACTTGCTTGAAGAGTCTGACCTCGGCCAAGCATGCGTCCTCCCCCATTGAAGGCCTGCTGAAAAGTGAAGCCGCCACCGCTAGTGCCTTGCACACCGCCGTGTCGTGCCGCCATTAATCTTGGCTTTCCGTTTTTATCGGCTGTAAATTCCTCTGTACAGGCGTGTCGGTCAAAAGATATATTGAGTGTGACATGACATAGCTATGGAGGAGAGAGAGGAGGTTTTTTAGCCATGTGATGCGTGCCAAGTTTACGTTCCGGTTTTGGGCGATTGTAGCGAGAGAGAAAAACATCAGCTCAAAAAGTCAGTATGAGGGGACGTATACTTCACACAACGAGTACAAAAGGATTGAATATCTTAAAAAAGATTCCAAGGAAGGAAGGGGTGGAGGAGCGAGGAGGAGGAGGAGGAAAAGGAGGAGGAGGAGGAGGAGGATGGAGGGGAGAGGATTGTGATGAAGACAGAGGTATTTTATCTATATCACGTCATGCTCTCTCGCAGCTAACTAGGTGATAGAAATTTCTTACATGCACATCTCTTTTAAAAATCGCTATCAGTGGAATACAAGGATGAAGTGAATTAGAAGGAAGGAAACTGAAGGAGAAGAAGAGGGAGGGGGAGGAAGAGGAGGAGGAGGAGGAGGATGGAGATGAGGCTTCAAGTATTCTCCCGCCTGCTGAATAGTAAATTGTAGGAAGATCGATCCTGAGGGTTGCTAATTCATTTTCTGTACAATGAATGGTGAACTTTTTCGGCTATTTGGGCACTTGAAAGCAAAACAAGCCGCAGACTCCTCCCGGACTTGCCCGTCATGTCCTTCGATCTAGCTCTCTCTCCTTTCGCCTCATGCACTTCGTAGCCCACATTCTCAGGAATGAAAACCTCACACACGCGAGAAAAGAAGTAGCATGAGAATTTGAGGGCGTGAATATTCAATTTCTTGTCATTTGATAGTCCCATTCTTGGGTCGTGCTTTCACATCCTTGGTAGAATGCCGTCCCTCATAAGGGTGTCAATGTTACACACAGTTCCAGGCGCAACCACCCTTGGAAGGTCCCTCCCATCGTCAGAGGCAAGCGCACTGCTTTCAAGTTCTCCAAGTGTCGCCCTCCATTTGGGCACTCGTGCCCATCCTCCTCCTCTTCCGGCGCCAAGGCCACCGAGACGGGCAACACCGCCTCTCCCAGGTCCCGTCCCTTGGCGTCGGCGAGTTTGACAAGCATATGTTGAGAGAAGCGAGGGGAGGCCACCGTCTCAAAGCGCACGGGGAAGCCTTTCTTTCCCCACCGGACATCGCGGCGCGCACTGGCCGTCATCCTGCGTCCCCTGCGCCCCCCCCTTCCAGGGACATCACCGCCCGCGCCCCCGCCCCCCCCCGACCCGGAGCTCCCCTCGCTTCCCGCCCGGTCTCGGCCCGCGGCCGTGGAGAAGAGGGAGGAAAAGGGCCAGACCGGATTCCCAGCGAAGGGGCCCGAGGCAAAGGCGTCGCCCAACGCCGAAGCCAGCCGCTCCTCCGCCACGGGGTCCTCCGGCACTAGGGGGAAGAGGAAGGTGACCCGGTGCGGGGACGGCAGACGTGTCCTCCCGCCGGGCCGCCTCCCCCTTTCCTTCCCGTGCATCTCCTTGCCTTCCATCTCCCCGCCTTCCCCTCCCCCAGCAGGACTGCCGGCAGGAAGAACTCGACCCGGGGTCGCCCGACGGTGAATGAAAAGACCGCGAGCCCGTCCTCCCCCCCGCCCTCCTCCGGCTCCTCCCTCCCAAAGCCCCGCACCCGCCCATCCACCTGCAGCGTGTAGGTAGCCACCACCGGCCGATGATCCGAGAGCTCCATGGCGTCGCACATGTCGTAGTGCAGGAGGCGGAGCGAGCCCCCCTGACCCGGGAGGGAGTGCGTCAGGACGCGGTCCGTGTAGGAAGGCGTTCGCACCACCTTCCAGTCCATCTCCTCCCCCTCCTCCTCCTCCTCCCCCCCCGACTCCTCCGTCCACGAGCCCAGGTCCTCCTCGGTGCTGATCGAGGCGCGGGAGCTGCCCCTCTCGAGGAGGGCGTCGGGAGGGGAGGGCGGAGGGGGAGTGAGGGAGGAGAGGGAGGCCGCTCTGTAGGCGGAGGAGGAGGGAGGGAGGGATTGGGGACCAGGACGCTTGGCAGTGGTGCGGATGGTGTAGGCGCACGTCTCCAGCCTGTGCATGGAGGTGAAGTCCCCGGCCAACCCCTCGCCCTCCCTCCCGCCCTCCCTCCCGCCCTCCCCCCCGCCCTCCCTCCCTTTCTGTCGGTGCCACCGGTAGGAGGGGGGGAAGGTGATGTTTCCCTCCCGCCAGCCCCAGAAGACCAAGCGC
>SDOX01000118.1:115263-210244 GCA_004565275.1 Nannochloropsis salina CCMP1776 | reverse complement strand
AGGTGACGCAGCTCATGCTCCAGGCCCAGGACTGGGACCGCGCCACCTGTGGGCCGGAGGGGCAGGACGCGGATGTGGAGGTGGTGCTCGGCGTGCTCTACAACGTCTCCCACGACTACGACTCGGCCGCGGCCGCTTTTCGTCAAGCTTTGGTGTCTCGCCCCAGGCAAGGAGAGGGCAACAGGGAGGGAGCGAGGAAGGGAAGGAGGGAGGGAGGGAGGGGGGATGCAGGGGGAGGCTGCGGTGTGCTTGCGTACCTGCATCTGTCAGCCCTCCTGCTGGTTTTTCATTCCCTCCCTCCCTTTCTCCCTCCCTCCCTCCCTGCTAGTGACTACTCTCTCTGGAACAAGCTGGGCGCCACCCTCGCCAACAGCCAGCGCTCCGACGAGGCCCTCCCTGCCTACCATCGGGCGCTGGACCTGAAGCCCAAGTACGCCCGCGGATGGCTCAACCTCGGCATCTCTCACGCGAATCTGGGCAGGTGGGCCCGAGGGAGGGAGGAGGGGGGAAGGAGGGGTGGCGGGTGGCTCTCTTGCTTCGCGTCTCCACGGAAAGTCGGCTTCTTCATGGCCTCATTTCTTGAGCACACCCCTCCAACCCCTCGTCTGCCCCCCCCTCCCTCCTTTGACCTCCTCCCCCCCCCTCGCTCCCCCCCTCCCCGGCAGATATGAGGAAGCAGCCAGGTGTTACCTGCGGGCGCTGCGCCTGAATCCCGAGGCAGGGCACATGTGGGGATACCTCCGGGTCACCTTTACCTCCATGGAGCGCTTTGACCTGGTCCAACTGGCGGGGCAGCAGGATCCGAGCCTCTTCGAGGCTGAATTCGGACGATAGACTGCTCGCGAGAGGGAAGGGGGGAGGGAGAGAGGGTAGGGAAAGAGAAAGAAAGATAGGAAGGGAGGGAGGGAGGGAGGGAGGGAGGGAGGGAGGGAGGGAGGAGACGCGGACGGCGACGTCAGGTCTCTGAGAAGAGGGAAAGGGTGGAAGGGCACGAGGTCGCGCTGTAGAAAAGAAATTTCGAAGGAAGAGGTACAAAGAATCAACCATTACGAGTCGTGGTGGCCCGAGGGACTGCTGAACTACTTAAACTTGTTTCCGGTTATGCAGCGACGTCCTTCTGCCCTTCCTCTCGCATGTTCGGGGCAACCCCCGCCCCGCCTTCTCCGCCCTCTCGGTCCACACACTCTTCGCGAGGGGAAGAAGTCTGGAGGGCATGAGCGGCTCCAATTTCCTTTTCCCGCCCCAACTCTGTCGATGAGGGGCTCCGAGGTCCCCCCCCACCGCCCTATCACGCCCCGCCCGCTACTCCTTCCTCCTCCCCGGGCATCTTCACACATCCCGCCTTCAATCAGGCGCCCTCCCTTTCGCTTCGTCTCCTCGCATCTCACCACCGTCTTCGGACAGAATCAGCTCTTACCCTGCCTCCATGGGCCTCCCGCACCCCACAGGGGACCTGCCCGCTCCATTCCACCCTCTCTCCCTCCCCATTTCTCCCTCCCTATCTACAGCCATCACCCCCTCGCCGCCTCCCCCGTCCTCCTGATCGTACACGCCCTCTGACCCTCCACCTTCTACCTTCCCCCCCCTCTCCCCCAAATTCACAGCCCGAAGGTCGGCTCCTCCACCCCCCTCTCCTCCTCGATCGCCTTCAGCTTCTTCTCCAGCACCTGGAAGAAGCCAAACTCCCCCGTGGCCGCCGCCACGTCCTGGAGCATCGCCCCGCTTTGGGGGGTGACGCGGTAGCCATACCGGTTCATCATCGCCACCACGCGCGCGATCCGCAGCGTCAACCCGCGCAGCTCGTTCTTCGTGCTCAGGGCGGCGGCCCCAGGGCTGGACGTGGAGAGGGCGGCGGCCTCCGAAGCGGGCGGGGCCGTCTCACGGAGGCGCATGAAAGCTCGGCACATGCGCCAGAGGAGCATGTTGTAGCCGTTGGCTGAGGCCCGGAAGCGACTGTGGGTCAGACGCGGGTCCGCCAGGTGCAGGTAGGCCAGGTGCATGCGCCCGTTCTTGACCACGAAGTTCTTGAAGTAGGTGCCGACGCGGAGGTCGAGGGGCAGGCGCCGAGCCAGAAGCACCGAGACGACCCGGTCCGCCAGGTCGAGCGCGCCCTGGTCCAGGAGGCCTTCCACCAGGACGTTCCCGAGGGAGGGGGGCAGGGGAAAGCCTCCCAGGTGCGTCGCCTCCAGGAGCTCGGCCCCGAGCTCGAAGAGGCGCCGGTCGACGGCGGCCTGGAGGAGGAGGAGGAGGGTGGGCCCGGAGGGCAGGCAGTGGAAGCGGGCGTGGGCTCGGAGGACGTCCACCGCCATGTCCAGCCGGTTCGCGTGCTCCAGGAGGGAGCGCGTGAGCCAGTAGAGGGAGGCGGGCTCCAGGACCCGGTCCCCTTGGTTCTTGGCCGCGTACCAGTAGTTGTAGAGCGCCACGCTCTGATTGACCTGCCCCCCCGCGTGCAGGGCCTGGAAGGCGAGGGTGGTCTGGGCAGGCGGCGGCGGGTTGCGGGAGAAGCGCTTGTACCGGTCCCGATACACGGCCAGGGCTCCCGAGCAGTTCCCGGCGGCCATCGAGGCCCGCATTCCCTCCATCTCCCGCGCCTCCGCCTCCAGCACGCGCGGAACGGCCTCCAGGGCCCCTGTTTCGGTCACGTACCAAACCTTGTGCTCGATCGCGCCCGCCATCCGCTCCAAGATGGGCCGGAGCTCTTGCTCCGTCACGGCCGCGGAGGCCTTCCGGACGAGTTTCTCCAGGGACGGGCGCAGGGAGGCCTCGATGTCTTCGGGGGACCGGCCCGAGGCGCTCTGAGCCTTCTCCACCACCTTGTCCGCGAAGCTCTGGGCGATGGAGCCGAACACTCGCTGCACGTCCGCTTCCTCCACCTCACGCTCCTCGCGCTGGCGCGGGGACAAAACGACGGAAAGGGGGGAGAGGCGGGTGCCTGCCCGGGGGAAAAGAGGAAAGGGGTGAGGCGACGGAGGCCGCCGAGGAGGTTAGAATATGCATGAGTGGAGGGCATAAGGGGGCAACGCGCGAGGACACGAAAGGCGCGAAATCGAGACGCAGGCAGAGAGATTATGCTGACTCTTTCAGCTGCTTGGCCGTACAAGACAAGCTTATAGGGGGGGGGGGAGCGCAAGTAGGAACTACCGGAAAAAGAGACGTCAGACAATTCGGGTTACACGATCAAACCGAATAAGCAGGCATCACGCACTTACACGATGTGACGGGCCTCTTGACCACAGCGGACGCGGACGCGGGCATTGTCGGCGCGATAAAGGCGTGAGAGAGGGGGAGGAGGAGGGGAAGGAGGGGGAAGAAGAAAGCAGAGCAGGATGGCGGCGCCTGCGTACGTCTTCTACCGAATCCCATGGTATTTTTACGGGTTGCGCGCGATATTCACCAGCACTGCGTACGAGTACTGTGGCATAGATGTGGGTGGCAAATAAATGCGTGCATTGCGGAGCGTGCGGGAAAAGAAGAAAGAGAAAGAGAAGGAAGAAAGTCAGAGAGGAGACAAGCGGGCTTTCTGCCGACGAGTCAGCACGACCGGGCCTTGACATGCGTCCGGCAGATATATGGCCGGTGTTCACCGCGAAGTCGTCCTTCGCACCCCAACAACACTGGTGCGGGACGGCCGGGCATTTGAGTCAGCGCCGCGGGGGCGGGACGATGGCTTGTGATGGGACGAGGTCTGGAGGAGCTCGCTCTCAGCGAAGCTTCCGCCTGGGGCCGCAGACAAGAACCTTAGGAAAGACATGCGCGGGTGGTCCGGAGACCAATACCCGAGCACCAGGATTCCTTGTTCCTTGTCGTCTCTTTTTCTTGCACGTGTGTCGTCGTCTTGGTCGTGGGAATGGTGCTGGCCTGGTCTAGGGGCGCCTCAGGCTTGCGCCCCTCGCCCTCCGCGCCTCAAGAGCCCATCTCCCCGTGCTCACCCTCACAAGCTGGTGCACCCGTCTCACCCATCGCACCACCCTCTTACCAGCAAGTTATACAGCATGAGTGACAAGGGGGAGAACGGAGAACCTGGTCGCGACGGTGGTGGAGGGGCCGGAGGGCGCGGCCCCCCCAAAATCGACGGCATGACGGTAAGAGAACAATATATACCTTCTTTGAGCCCGGGTGGAGAGGGAAGTAAAGGCAGCCTGTTTTAACGGATGATTGAAGAGTCGCCTGGATGCTTGGAGACATAGGGACCGGGAAGTGTCGCGCGGGTGGAGTTTGTGGGGACAGAGACGGGCTGTGAGCCTTGGGAGAAGCGTCGGAGTGATACCGAATGGCGAGGGCCCCGGTCCTGGCGTGATTTGTGGCTTGCTCCTGACCTGACGTGGATCTAAACCCTTGCGTCTGACTGATGCCCCCTCAGACCCTCAAGATCGACAACATCCGCTACGACTGCACCACGGAGGACCTGCGGGAGCTGTTCAAAGAGTAAGTGCCTAGTCCGCGATCCCGTCGAGAACCCGCCGGGGCTGGACCCTGCCTCCCTCTGTGTTACCTGAGTGGCCGGGGACCCTCCTGTGTGTGCCTGAGCCTCTTCTAACCCGCGATTTACTCCGACCGACTGCGCACGGAGGGCGGAAGGGAGGGCCGGAAAGTGAGCGAGGGGGAGGAAAGAGGTGGCGTCGTGGCAGCAGTGGCAGAAGTCGGCGGGGAAACGTGTGTTGCTGTGTGCCTGTAGCGATTCCAGTGCCAGCACTGGCAGAAGTCAGCGGGGAAACGTGTGTTGCTGTGTGCCTGTAGCGATTCCAGTGCCAGCGGTGACAGAAGTCTGCGGGGAAACGTGTTTTGCTGTGTGCCTGTAGCGATTTCAGTGCCAGCCCCCCGGGCGGCTCGCGAACAGAAGGCGGAGACTTAGATGGCGTGCCTGTCCCGTCCCCTGAGGCGGCGCTTGGCCGCAGTCTAAGGCGTCCCTGAGGTCTCTCCGCCTTGGCGCTGTCGCCGTCGCCGTCCTGTCTGACCGCCCCCCCTCACCTCACTGTCTATCCCTCCCCCTCCCAACCACCGCCCCTCCCTCCGCCCCGGCCCAGCACGGGCGAGATCGGGGACGTGTACATCCCCCGGGACCACAACTCGGGCGACAACCGTGGCTTCGCCTTCGTGCGCTACCACGAGAAGGAGGACGCGGAGCGGGCCCTGGAGAAAGTGGACGGCACGGACTTCAAAGGCCGGGACCTCCGGGTATCCGTGGCCACTCGGAAACGACCCGACCACTCCCGCGACGGTGGGGGCGGGCACCGCGGGGGGGGACGAGGCGGCGGCCGCTACGGGTGAGGCGGGGGGGAGGACAGGAGGGAGGTAGCGGTGGCTGGTGCGGGTGAGAAGCCTCGAAGCCCTGTCGCCGGCGCGACCGCGCTCATCCGGACGCTTCCGTGTCACCCGCAGGGACGATAGGCGGGGCGGCTACGGGAGGGGCTACGGCGGGGGCTACGGCGACCGAGACGGCAGCCACGGGGGCCGAGACGGCGGCTACGGGGGCGGACGCGACCGATGTGAGTGCCTCGCGAAGCGTGCCCTGCCTCCCTCCCCTCTCTCGAGACCTGTCTCTGCCCCTGATCCTCTCCCTCTCCACCGTCTACCCCCAGACGACGACCGCGACAGGCGAGGCGGCGGCTATTACGGTGGCGGCGGCGGCGGATGTGAGTGCGCTCTTCCCCTTCCTCCTTCCCTCTCTCTCCCCCTCCTCACGCCTCTCCCTCCCCCCGCCTCCCCCCGCCTCCCCTAAAACCCGTCCTCCCCTCGTCCCGCAGACGACGACAGGCGCGGGGGCTACTCGGACCGTGGCGGACGCGACCGATGTAAGTTCTCCCCGACCGCGTCGCATTCTCGGCCCGCTCTCTCTCGTCTTCCCGGTCGAGGAGACAGGCTCATGCCCCCCGCTGTCCCGTTTCTCTAGCCCGCCCTCCCTGCCGCCCTCTCCGCCCCCTCACGCCCTCCCCTCTCTTCCACCCCCCTCCCTTCCTCTCTCCCCACCTTCCCCTCCCTTCCACTCCTCCCCGCCAGACGACGACCGCGGGGGCCGCGGCTACGGGGGAGGCTACCCGGACCGACGGGACCGCTCTCGTTCCCCTCCTCGACGCAGATCCCGCAGCCGCTCCCCGCCTCGCTACGACTAGGTCGTGGAGGGGAGGAGAGGAGAGGGGAGACACAGACGCGAGCGGGGGGAGAAGAGGGGGATGAAGCGGGAGGTAGAGAAGGAGGAGGAGGGCGGAAGGGGAGGGTGATGGGCCGGGAGGCTGTGGGACTGGGGCCGCGGGGGGAGAGGAGCGTCCTCTCTCTCTCCCTTATCTCGGCGCCCCTCCTCTACGAGAGCCCCGAAAAAAAGCAGAAGGACTCCCTCCAAGCACGCCCTCGCCTTGCTCCCTCTCGGTTTGCTTTCGTGAGCCCTTTACCCCCTCTTCCCCCTCTCCCCGCAATTCGGGCCTCCGCCTCGTCACGCTCCCTCCCCCACGAGAAGGCCCCCGGGCGAGGGCCCGATCCCTCCCTCCCTCCCATCCCTCATTCCATCGCCCTCTCCTTGTCGCCGACGTCCCCCTCTTCCCTACTCCATCGTCACTTCCGCCACCCTCCCTCCCTCCTTCCCTCCCTCCCTCCCTCCCTCCGTCTTTCCCCTCTTTACCACCTCCTCTATTCCTACATGTATCTTTATGCTAGGACGCCCCCCCCCTCCACACGCCCTCCCTCCCCCCCCACCTCCTCCCCTCCCTCCACCCCCTCGCGATTTTCTCCCCCTGCTTCCGCTCGCTTTCCTCGCCCGCCTCCGTCTCCCCCCGCGCACCCCTCCCTTGGCCCTAACCCCCCTCCACCATCCCCGTACATCCCCCTTCCTCCTCCTTTCCCCCTTGCTCCTCCATTCTCCGCCAGGAGTCCCAGCCTCTCCCCGCCCTCCTCCCCGCCCTCCTCCTCGCCCTCCCCTCCGCCCTCCTCCTCGTCCTCCTCCGCCAGCCGGGCCATGTACTTGACCGAATATCGCCGCAAGAGCAGCACCAGGGCCAGGGTCACCGCCAGCCCCCCCCCCACCGCCCCGACCTCCCCCCCCACCTGCCTCCGCCCCCCGTCCCTCCCCAGGATGTCGTAGAGGGAGCGAGATGAGGCCCCCGCGTGGGCCCAGAGCAGGGTGTAGGGGAGGGAGGCGGCGAGCGTGCAGAGGGCGAAGACGGAGAAGGGGCAGGGGAGGGCGGCCATCCCGTAGTTCTTGACGGCGATGGGCAGGTACATGAAGCGGAGGAGGAGTGTCACCTTCCAGGGGTGCCGCTCCATGGCCAGAAAGAGGGCGCGGGCCCGGGCGGGGGCGGAGGGCGGGGCGGAGGGCGGGGCGGAGGGCGGGGCGGAGGACGGGGCGGAGGGGGAGGGCGGGCGGGCGGGTGGGAGGAGGAGGCCCTGGCGGAGGGAGTCGGCGGCCACGCAGCGGCCGAGGAGGAAGGCGAGGCAGCAGCCGAGGGGCTTGGCGACGCCGACGGTCAGGAGGGTGACAGGGAGGCCTGTGGGAGGAGGCACAGGGCACGGAGGACGTGGGTGCTCTCAGGGGCTCCTCTTGCGCACGGACCCGAGGGCCAGGAGACGGTCGCACGGGGGAGAGGAGGGGGGCGAGAGGAAGAAGCAATGCGGATAAAGGAAGGACAAGGAGGGAAAGAAGGAGAGGGAATAGGAGGGGGGAAAGGAGGGAAGAGGAATAGAGGAAAAGCGCAGAGAGCACGTACCGAAGATAAAGCCCCCGCAGAGCTCGATGAGGGTGGAAGGAAGGCAGAGCAGCACCCAGAGGACCGTGAAGGCGGCGTAGTAAAGGGCAGAGAGGGGAGCGCGCGCCTGCAACCAGGCCATCAGGTCCGTGAGCCTCGAGTGGAAGAGGGCGAGCAGCGTGCCGCCCGTGACAAGGAGGAGGCTGACCACAGCAAGCAGGGAGAGGACCGGGCACAGGAGCCACATGCGGCTGCGGGCGGGGGAGAGGAGGGAGGAGGAGGCGGCGGAGACGAGGTAGGGGAGAGAGGGGGGGAGGGCCGATGCGCTTGAGGCGCACGAGAGAGCGAGGCTTCCGTCGCTGTTCTCTTTCTGCAAGGCGCAAGCAGCCGATTCTGTGGGTGTTAAGGGCCTATTGAGACCGTCCATGGCCTGGTACTGCCCCTTCTTTCCTTCCTCAGCCTCCGAACCTTCCAGGAAACTTGGCCCGTCTCTGGCCATCGGAAATTTGAAGGCCGTGACAAGGCCTGCCGGTTGACGACGGCAGCCGCGGGCTGAGCACCGGCTTACGTTTGTTGACCCAAACACAGGGCTCGCGAGGGCTAGGCGCCGCCGATCCTTTTCAGAGTCCTGCAGAATGAGTGTTGTGATGGCGGGTTGGGGGGGTAAGAGGATAAGGAGGTTTGGCCACGCGACCAAACACGTGTGAGTTAGCTTTCTTTTACTTGCTCCACTGCAAAGGCATAATTCAGCTCCTGATGCTGAGACATGCATGTGCGAGAAAGAACGGCGCTACTCTCCTGGCAGGGGCGTCGCATTGATGCGGGAAGGGGCAGCGAGGCCTCTGTTACCTCGGCCCATGACCTTGAGCTTCACAATGTCAGCACAGCCAAAAAGACACCGTGATACTACAGGGCATTGAATTACTCCCCTGCGTGGGGGTCGGTCTCATTCATATCTCATTTCGTGGGTTCGAGGACTTCGGGCCGGGTGTATTTGGAGCAGGCTAACGACCTTCTCGCCTTACTTCCTCTCAACCCTTCCTCTCTGATCCCTTCCCCGTCGTCCTCTACACAAGGAGGAGCGCGAGAGGCGGCGGTAGCGTGTACGGGGGTAAGCGCCGTCGGGTGACCCACCGACTCACTTTCATCGGTCCGGCCCGCATGCGCACGCGTCGCTATGACTAGAAGCTCGGTGGGCTGGCCCCGTATATGTGGGAATCTCGGACAGGGGCCGACGAGACAGGAGGAGGCGAGAGACGGAAGGGACCAGTCCACTGGCGTCGAGCGCTTGCCCGCCCTCCTCTCAGACGCCCTCGATTCCCCCATCGTCCTGGACGGAATCGGCCGCCGAGTGCAGACAGAAGGAGGAGGGAGGCCCCGGGGAGACGACGACCGCGCCACTCGCCTTCCACGTCCCGTGCGCCCTCCGCCTGGCCCGACGTATTCCGCAGCCAGGCTCTCGAAGCAAAATGGGCCCTCCCAGGACCGCGTGGCTCTGTCCCTGGGGATGGTCCGCCCAACGGACGCCTCTACGAGGCATTACAGAGGATGCGCCGACCCCCTGCTGGAGCTGCACGCGGCGCGAGACGCGCGGCGGATGCGTCTGTCGGAGAAATAGGTAGGTGGAGGTCCTCGTACCGTGCCAAGGGCATAGGAAGGAGTCTTAGAGGGATCATGATTGTTCTCCCGGGGCTACGCAGCCGCCCCCCTGGAATACTCCTCCCTCACGCAAGGCCCTCCGCCCCTCGTCCTTGCGGACAAACAGCTGCGGATGGACGCGCTGGCTCTGGGAGACTCGCGGGCCCTGGAGGGCGTGGACCTGGCGGGAAAGGCCGGGTGGGACAAGCACGTCGCGGGCCGCTTTGAAAGGCCGCCTCTGCGCGACTTGATGGTGAGAGGGAGGAGCAGGGTGGCGGGAGCCAGACTAGCGTCAAGCCTGTGCAGGCGTGCAAAGGTTGGGGTCGGCCTCGCCGGGCAGGCAGCCGGCGGGCTCGTCGACGAGGGTAGCCTCGGCGACGTCTCCCACGCCCCTCAGCTAGTACGAGGCCTTCTCTACCCTGCACGTCACCTTCCTCTTCCATACCTCCCTCCCCGCTCACATTCTCTTACCCACAGACTGCCCTGCGAGGGCGGAATATTGCATTCGTTCTCGGTGACTACGTCCGCTTCCCCCCCCAGTAGCTGAGAAAAGCCTACCGAGCTGTGGTCCTTGACCTCTTAGTCGCCGTGCAACCCTCAGGGCTGCTCGCCCCGCGCTGCCACGTCTTTTGGCCCTACCTTAAGCCAGTGGACGGGGTCGACAACGTGTAGGAGGCCCTTCCGGCGGATGCCAGCGTCGCCCCCACCCTGGTGAGGGCGCTATTGTCACCCCCTCTACCTGCATGCTGTTTGGTGAGGAGCACTTGCAGCAGACGGAAGGACTCAGGCCCAAAACGCCCTTTCTGCGCTTGACCCTCATGATGTAAAAACTGGAATGTATTGAAAGAGTCGCTTGGTGCAAGTGGGAAAAACAAGAAAAGCGTGACCAGTTGGACTTATGCTGCATGACGTCCGCATCATCTTACTTTGACCTGCTCTACGCTTGTCATGAGAATTGTAGAAAGCCACGCGGACTACAGACTGTCTGGCCTCCATCATATTTCATAGCAGTCGTCCTGGGTCGTCGCGAGCTCGACGTAGCAAGGTGTCTCGTGTCACCCAGTGAAGCATCGCAATCCAGCCTACGTACCACTCCCCTCCTTCACAGCTAGAGCCGCCTGTGACATGAAACAAATCGTTGCAGCCCGCGACTTTCTATAAAACTGTGAAGTAAACACACGTGTACGCTCACTATCTGACATTTACTGCTTCAGGTGCCATCAGGCGCGGGTTCCTTTCCCCTTGACCGCCCCTCGTGACTCCTACTATATTGAGCCGGTCCAACCCCGTCCTTGTCAGCCGGCATGGCCCTTTGCGCCTGCCTCCCCGCTTCACGTCCCCCTGCTTTTTTGGCTTCGGGTACCACTGTCGCGGGCTTCATCATACCTCCTTTCTCCTTGGACCCCCCAAATTTGCAATCTTTACGCCGACACGAAAGCAGAAGCCTGCACACATTGCGATGGGTTGAGTCCCCTCGACCTCGCCCCCGCAGCGGCGGCGTCAGCGCCGATGGCAAAGCCCAGAAATCAAGCTTTTACAAGCGTCCCTCGAAAGCGATTGAAATGGGTGGAGGATTCTTCATTCCAGGCTTGGAGGGCTACAAGTTGCGCCTGGCCACCGCGCTACTAGTCCTACTCCTTCTCGCCCTGAACCGCTACCCGGGGTACGCCCCTGCGGCCTCCCAGTTGACGAGCGAGGCGATCGGTGCCGGCGCGGCAGTTATACTCCTGGCACAGGCTCTCATAGAAAAACTGATAACAGAAGCAGGCGTTGCCCAGCAGGAGGAAGAGGACAATGGCGGGCTTGGACCCAAAACGGGCGGCAGAAGCGGTCGGACCGGGGGGGTGGAGGAAGAATACTTGGGGCCGGGGCCGGGCTCGGCGATGGAAGACGACGTAAGATGGGTAGGATACGCGCTAGATGAGAATTTGGACTGCCCAGCTGTGGCTTTGCTGGATAGCGAGAGAGGGCTCTTGTACTATCGGCGGCGACGCCGCACAGTCTCCAGCCCTTGCCCCCCCTCTTCCTCTCCCCTGAAAGAGCTCGCTCTGGCACTGGCGCAGGCCTTACCCGCACAATCTCGACGCACCGTGGGCATGAGCGACGCACTGGCCTCGCTAGGGGGGGCGGGCGGCACCACTGGGATGGGGTTGGCGCAAGTCCTGGGTATGAGCAAAGTCGAGGGGGCGGTGGTGGTGAGGGTAGGGCCGCGGACGGTGCTGGCTGTGGCACCGCCGGCGGGAGGGATCATGCGGGACCAAGCCGTGTGGGTGGATAGAGCAGCAGCGTTGCTGGAGGCGTCGGGGCTGGGGGAAGGATAGCGAGGCGTTGAAGAAAC
The DNA here is from genome assembly GCA_004565275.1 of Nannochloropsis salina CCMP1776. Lineage (NCBI taxonomy): Eukaryota > Eustigmatophyceae > Eustigmatales > Monodopsidaceae > Microchloropsis > Microchloropsis salina. The sequence continues at coordinate 198,595 of SDOX01000118.1, read as the reverse complement.
GGGTAGCGGGCTGCAGTCCCTGGTTCCACTCCGAGTTATTTACTTTATGGCGTCCTTTCTTTTCGATTGTTCAAAATCCATTCGAACATATCTACTCAAAATGCTAATTGCGTGCGCATTGGAAGAGACACATAAACAATCCGACACGCTCTGCACGAAATCAGTCCAAGTCACCCCCGCGCCTGTCCCTCTCCTCTATTTGCCCCTCCCGCTTACTCCCCCCGCGTATCCCAATCCAGCGGCAAGTCCATGACCTTCCGCACCTTGATTTCCAGCTTATGCAGCTTCTTGGCTACGCGCTTCGCGAAGTCTCTCTGTAATTCCAGGTGCTCCTCCTTTTCCCGCACGCTCTCCGTCAGCTCCTGAACCAGGCGATATAGCTCCCAGGGGGCCATCTCCGGGAACTCGGGGGGAGGGCCGCTCCCGTCCTTGTGCCTGCCACTGCTCCCACTTCTCCTCAGCCCAAAGAGAAGCCCCTCCCCCTCTCGCCCTTGACGCTCGCTCTGGGGCCGCGGGAGGGGGAATAGATCGGGGCGTCCTGCTCCTCTCGCGCCGCCTGCTGGTCCCTCTTTCTTCCCCGCCTCACCTCCAGGCCCCTTCTCGCAACCCAACCTCGCGCCTTGGCCCTCAAGCCCTCCCACTCCTGGATCGAGCGGCGAGAAGGACGCATTCGTGGCGCTGCAGGGCGGGTGGGAGGAGGGTGGAGCAGCTTGTCTGGCCGAGGGAGGGTCTGGATTGGCACTCCCGCGTGGGAGCAGCCTGGTCATGGAAGACCAGGCTAGGCTGGCCCCTCTTCTTCCCGAGCCCACGTCCCTCTTCCCCTTACCATCCGTCTGGCGCCTGCTGTCCTCAACCGAAGCGGCCGTGCTCCCCCTCCCCGTCTTTGTCTCCTTGGGCATGTCCACCGCTTGACCGTGCGAGACCCGTCTCGCCACCCCTCGCCCCTGGGGGCCTTCCCCCCAAGTCTGAGCCTGCGCCTCTGCTGACAGGGCGCGGGTAAGGGCAGCTGTCTTGCTCCGATGCTCGGGTTTGGCCGGCGCTCGAGACGCAGTGGCTGTGCTAGCGGGCCTTGCAGGGACGTGGCCTGATGCTGCCTCGACCAGGGTCCCCCTAGGCCCCACACAGGCTGCCTGACGTGGGTGGGAACGCCCGAACGAGTCCGCCAGAACACCAGATTGGAAGGATAATTGCAATTTTTCGATCTTCGATTGCAGCGATTGCTTCTCTTTTTCCACAGCTTCCAGCTTGGACTCAAGCGTGGTCAGTTTCGCCTCCAGCTCTGCGGTGTGCTTTTGCTCCTCAGCCAGCTTTCGCTGTGATGACCCTGCCTTCTCAATCTTCGATTGCAGCGATTGCTTCTCTTTTTCCACAGCTTCCAGCTTGGACTCAAGCATGGTCAGTTTCGCCTCCAGCTCTGCGGTGTGCTTTTGCGCCTCAGCCAGCTTTCGCTGTGATGACCCTGCCTTCTCAATCTTCGATTGCAGCGATTGCTTCTCTTTTTCCACAGCTTCCAGCTTGGACTTGAGCACCGACACGCTCGCTTGCATATCTAATGTCCTCTGTGATGAGCCAATATCCTTCAACTTCGCTAGCAATGACTGATTCTCCTTGCCCATAGCTCCCATTTTTTTCTGGAGCACTGACAGCTCCGATTCTAAACTCGTCGCGTGGTTTGAAGCTTCCGCCTGAGCTGTTTTAGCCACTTCAAGCTTGGAGGTAAGCGCTTGATTCATTTTTTGTAAGTCGTTGGTTTCTAAACGGAGCTTCGCGCACTGTGTCAGCAGATCCGCCGCGTTCTTTCTAACACTTGTTAACTTCTTCGCCTGTTTGCGCAATAGCTTCTCCCCTGCTTCCGCCGCACTTGCATCTCCATTCCAGTTATTGGTCGAAGTCGTTTCCTCTTGCTCTTTCTCCTTTTTTTTAGATTCAAAGCGCATTTGCATGGGGCCTTGAATAAGTCTCCCTTCGTGTGATGGAAGAAGAGATCCCACAGGAGACATTTTTTTCTTACTCAGAACCTGGAGACGGCGACGTAGTTCCTCAAAATTCTCATCCAGAGTTTTAGCGTGAGCCTGAATAAGCAATATTATGGGCCTAAGGGTTACGGCCTCTTTTCTTCCTGTAGCAGCGAATGACGCGGAGGCCTCAACGAGAAGAGGCAGGAGACTCTGGAGAGAGACATGGAGCCGTTCCGTCTCGGACTCTAGCTGGGACACAGATGACGAAACAAGCGAATCTGTGTCTGCAGCTGCAGATGATAGCAAAGGACGTGTTAAAGTAGCTGTTGACGAGGATTTCTGGGAAGCTAGGCAGCCGTCAGCCGAAGAGTGCGCGATGGCTGACATGAGTACGTCACGGCTTGTACTGTATGTAGGATTTATTGGACCAAAAAATTGGTCAGAAACTACTTATACATCCTCAAGTAAAGAGATTAAATTCTATATTTTCTAGTTTGCATCGTTTGGGAGATTACTACGCCTTACGCTACGCTTCGGTTCAGAGATAATAACTATAAACAGACAATCCGCCGAACGGACCGGTTGGGCCGAATCCAATCAGTAGACATAATTCTTTCTATGCGGCGTGGGAAATGCCTATGGAATATAAAATAATTACACTGTCGAAAGTACACTCCATAAAACTACTTTCCTTGCCAGCTTCCTGACCACGGGTTATAAGTCTGGAAAAACAGAGCGGCGAAAGCCGTTGGAACGTGCTTCAAGCATGGCGACGTGTCGTTCCCCGTATCCCGCCCTGACTACGCCTCTTAGACGAGTAGCGACGCCGGGAGAAAGCCGCAGAGTAGAATAATCACCCTGAAAATTTTTATGCTGAGCAGACGAGTGCAAAAAATTCTTTATCTTTGCCTTTTACGCCCTGCGTGTGAAGATGAACACGAGGAAGATTGCCACTAACGGCTGGGCGAGCGTGTTCACCGTCGGCAGCCCCGATAGTTAGTTCAGCAGAAGGGCAAAAGGTGATTGATTCATTCTCATGGCCATATATCTGAGGCCGTAGTCAAGTTTTTACCTTCTTGAATGGAAATGGGGTCGTCTTGGAGGTTCAATACTCGAACGTGTAGAGTGCCTGTTCCTTTTCCTAATCTTTTCTGAACAGTTAGAAGGCCATTTGCTGTATATCCCAGGTCGATGAATGGAATTGTTTGTGCTTCCGGGATTGGTAGATTTATCACTGAGACATGGGTCTCACTTGAGGGCTCCAAGTTTGGAATAGCCCCAGAAGAGCGTGGACCAGTAATTCTCTGTTCCAAGCATCTACAGGAGTCTTCCTCTGGCTCAACTTCCATGTCTTCCCCCGTCTCTTCATGGCCATGTTGCATCGCGACCCTGAAGACTGCCGCAAGCCCCGCCTTCATTGTCGTCCTCATCGTACTTCTCCTCCTTGAAATGGGACGGCTTCAAGCTCATCCTAATCCGCTTCGTCGCTTCGTCAACCTGCAGCACAAGGGCCTTGACTATATCTCCAGGTTCGTACATCTCACTTAGATTTTTTACAAGCTGATCGCCCACATCGGAAATGTGGCACATTCCTGAATATTTATAAAGACTCCAAATGGCTCGACCCTGACCACAACGCCTTTGACTTTTATAATTTCAAGCACCCCTTCGAAAGCCATTTAATGCATGCTTTCTCCAGCCACCACAGAAGGTCGCAGCAAGAGATCAATCTTCTGGCCTTCAGCTCCAGCCCCACTTCTCTGCACGATACGCAGAAGGCGTCCTGCAACAGGTCTCCCGACGGGACCGGCCTCCATCGCTCTTGTGATGAAAGCGTCCGCTAGGTCTTTTGACAAGAACGCGGGCCGTCACATCCTTGGAGAGACGAACAGAACACCCTTTTGTCGAAGCACCCAAAATAACGAGACTCATCATCCGATTACATTGATCGATTTGTGCCTGGATGTCTTCAATGGAGCTCGATATTTCACAGTCATGGACATCCTATTTGCCTATCATCAGGTGGAAGTGGAACCTGACTCAGTGGAGGAGACGGCGTTCGTTTTTTTGTTCGGACAATAATGAAATTCTCGAGCGCCAGTGGGATAGAGGGCGAAAGGATTGGTTGCTATGTCCTCATACGAAGAACAGGGCTTTATTATAAATTGGTTCGACAATGGACGGAACCATATCGAATCGTTCGCAAATAGGGATATTTTACACACTGATTGTATGGGCTGATGAAACTGCCCGGAAATCAGTTGAAGCTTATGCGACGAGACGGAGACGTATACTTCGCGACGATCAACTTCTCCTCAACTTCCCGACCCCGATGAATTCCAAGAGGATCCCCAGAGCCCTGTAGTTGGAAACATCCCTCCTCCTTCTGAAGATCAAATCCATTCTGGTCGTCAACGACATAATAAACGAACAAAACAATCACTTCCGCAGGAAGAATTAGTGGGCGAATGGTTCAGGATAGATAGTAACTTGTATGTAGTAGTCAGTGTCACTTATGATGAGGAGCTCAGAGTCATGAGCTCGGTACAGGCGGTGTAAAAACAGTCCCGCCGAACAGATCCATATTCAAGTGAGTTAGAAGAGACTTCCCTATACGTGATGACTGCAAGAAGTCGAAGATCTGGTTAGATTAGAGAGAGATCAGAGTTAATTTCAAAGTAGGGTAGAAAACAATTTTAATTCCCTCATAGAGATTGTAATTCGAGGGCGGCTTACGGCCACCGGTTGGGGATCTGGTTTAATTGTTGCATTGGGTAAAATAGAGTGAGTGATGTTTTTCGATAGACGTAGGGAGAGACGCGTGTCAAAAGTAAACCGATAGCACACCCTGGATGAGTGAGGCGGTGGTTGAAGCCAAGGCGGGGGAATCAAGCCCTGTGCGCGGTGTCCCGCGAACTGCATATCTTGTATTCCTCTTCTTTGTGGGTACTAAGAAGTATCGTATTATAAAAGGAATGTTGCAGCACCGGCGAAGCTGACACATCTGGAACAATGTGGTAAGCATCCAGGCAAGTAAGCTGCACAACTGATGTGGTGTATGTCTCGTCGTATTTAAATCTACACATGCGGCTATACATGGCTTGTCTTGCGGTGGTCTCTATGATTAAGCACCCACATATCTTATATTCCCTTTCCCATATCGTGGCCTCCGGCTACTCCGAGTCCGAGTCTAATAATCCGTAGGATTTCTTCGGGGTCCGTGCCAGCTCTTCGGTCACGCCGGGCGTAGCTCGAGGGGCAGCTGAGCGGCCGGGTGCCTCCCGCCGTCCAAGAAATTCCGTTCTTCCTCCTCTGCCTGCTCCATGCTCGCCAAGGTCACCCTTTGACTCGGGCAGCCGACCATCCCCGCGACCGCCGTCGCCGGTGCTGGCAGCAGTCAGGCTGCCGCTCCGGGGTCTCCTCCTGGCCTTGAAGAGCTCCTCCAGCCCCCCATGCACCTCGGTCGTACCCACTGGCGCCGGCAGAACGTCGGCATGCCCTATGTGCCCCCCCCCAATTCCTTCCTCCGCGCCCTCCCCCCCAGGATCCTCCCCGCCTCCATGACTCCCCTCTCCGGCACCGCCCCCGGCGGCTGACCCTCTGCCACCACGCACGGGTACCCTCCTCCAGGACGCCCTCCTTCCAGAGCCTCCACCCTCCTTCGCGTCCGCGTCCTCGTCCCCCACGCCCGTGGGACCCTGTGACACCGCGCTCTCTCTCCCATGGCCCCGCTTCTTCTTCGACGCCGTCCGAGCCCCCTCGGGCTTCCCCCCGGCGCCTCTTCGGTCGTCTCCCTCCTCGAGCTCAGCGCCTCTCTCCCCCTTTGACCTCAAGCGCTCTTGTAGCTCAGCAATCTTCGCCCTCTTGGCGTTCAGCACCAGGTTGAACTTGGCAAGGAGCTCGCTCTGTACCCAGTCCTTGTCCGCCACCCGCATGCGCAACACCTCCTGCATCTTCTCGTGCTCCCCCCGCAAGACCGCCTTTTCCCTCTCCGCCTCCTCCAACAGCCCCCACGTCCGAGCGAGCTGGGCCGCGGCCCCCGACAAGGCCCGGCCCAGGCTGTCCCCAGGCGACGGGGCGGGGCCCAACCTGGTGGTCCGGAGCACTAGCTTCTTCCCCTTCTCCACCCGCTCCTTGATGCTGAGAGAGAGCGCGCCGTCTGCCTCCTCCACCGCCGCCACGTCCAGAGCCCTCCCCCCCACGGGTCTCCGCAAGACCCCCCCCAGGGCGACTAGCTCCCTCCGCCTCCTTTCCCCGTCCTCCCCCGCGGCCACCACCGCTCCCCAGACCCGCGGCTCCCCCCCGCCCGCATCCAGGCGATGCGCTTGAAGGAGGAAGGACTCGCCGCCCCCGGTTCCCATCGAGGCCCCTCCTTGGCCGTCGCCCAGGATGTCCACGTGCAGGCACAAGGATCCTCCGGTCTCCAGCGTCAGGTTGGCCGTGGCGGGGAAGGGGGAGGAGGATCGGTCTGGGGACTGCTGCTGCAAAGTATCGACATCCATGGGAGGAGGCCAGCCGTTCTCCGCATGACCGAGGCCGGGCACTGTAGTAGGAGGGGAGACTTTTTTGAGCGTGGTGTCATGCATTTGAATGTGTATGTCGTGGGCACGCTAGCCGCCAAGCAAAGGCGGGGTCATTTAAGGCTTTCCCGGAGTGTCCCCGCCAAGACACTGGACATTAAGAATACTCGTGCCATAGATACACGAGACATGTACGAACATCGTCTGCTCGCGTCGAGCACACCCAAGGCCCTAGCGCCCTAGCTTCTTCACATGGCATCGGCGGTACCCTGGACCCCATGGATCTGACCGCGGCCTCCCTTTCCTCGGCCGCCTCAATGGGGAACCGTACACTCTGCCGTAAACTAGCAATTACTCTGTCGTAAACTATCAAGACTCCGATCTGCATTCAGCAATCTTGCCTGCGCGTGACTCTCCCACAAAATATGTATGTTTTTGATATCTTTCGCAGGGGCCTGGGGATCCACAGTGCAAACGTTCCATGCCAAGTAAATAATTTTCGATAACCACAAGGCTTGTCTGCTCGAAAACCCTCGTGATTATGGGCAATTAAGCCAGCATGCACGCCCAAATTAGTACACTAGTTAGATGAGCGAGTAGTTCAACAAGAAAAGTTTCCCATGCGTTCTTAAAAATAATTCGACCGCTCCACAGTCTCCAAAGATTTTAGCAATTAAAACAACATGATTTTGTCTCAGGCCCGCTATAAGGGATGAAAGGGCACTTTTTGCCCCGCCTAGGCCATGTACTAGGTGTAGGGCTGGCAGCGCAGAGCGCAGCGTACGCCTCGCTCGAAGCCCGAAAAGGAGGACAACGGCGGCCACCTTCGTTAATGCCTCGCAAAAGTCATTGATTCCTGCGTGAACCGATGCTACAATTGTTTGACGTGGAAACCTGTGACCATATCAGGAGCCGCATGCGTTCCTAGAGAAGTGCCACAGCATTTTTGCCCGTCGGGTGCTACTAGCTAGTGTAGCCAGGAGGTTATAAGCTGCGAGCTCGGGTAATATCAACGTCACAAGCAACATTATAGGCGATTACCCGACATTAATGTTTAAAAATTGACAAATACGCAATCACTTAGGTACCAGTGCGGCCAGTAGGCATTTGCGAGGACGGTAACGCATCGGAAAGCTAGGTTGAAGACGGCCGCTTCCAACCATCCACGCCAGGGGAGGAATATTTTTCAGCTCCTAGCGGGATGGCCGCGCAGAAGCATTCAATACCCCTGCAACCTGTAGCTTTGGAGGGAATAATATGGGACCTTGAATCTCTACAGTTGAGAGAGGGTGAGGCTGGCCTTGAAGAGGACCCGTTGGGTCTTTATTTTTTGGTCCGGGAGGGTGTCCTCAAGGGGAGGAGCGCGAAGGAGCAGGCAGACCGCCTGGATGCTTTCAAGGAGAAGATCAGAGCTATGGTAGCCGAATCGCACTTACTAGCTCATCCGCCACCTGTGAAATTACAAGCTTTGGAAGATGCATATCGTGTCATGTTGCAGCTGTACCTGCACCCGCACACAGCGCTGCTAAAAAAAGCGGCCCACCGCGTCCTCCTTCAGTTGACCTCGCTGGCCGTTTCTCAAGGCGTCTCCACCTTTGAAGCAAGCCAAGCACATGCCTTCCTGTCCCGATGGATTTTGGAGGAAAAACTATCTACTGGGAGGAAAAGTGGGGGGGGAGCACGCGGACAAGAGGAAAGGTTGATTCGTCTTAAACTCATCGAGGAGACGGCGTCGTATCCGTCCACCCGGAGGGCCATGTGCACTGGGAGTTATTCTCTCATCCAAGAGTTGTGCCGCTATACGATCGTAGCCCTGTCGACGGCCACCGGGGCCTGGGCCGAGGGGAAAGAGGTCGGGGCGGACACCTCCCCGCAACTCGAGGGCGCCGTCGCCGGAGCGCGCGAGCCCCTGAGCGCCCTGACCGCGTTGCTGGGAGCCTGGCGCATCGAGACGCGAGCGACCGCAGAGGAACAGCAGTTGCTGGCGTGGATGTGCAGAGAGGAGGCGGGCTCTCGGGGCCTGGGGGCGGCGCCCGGGCCCCTGATAGCCGGGCTCCTCCTCTCCGCCCTCGGCGTCCTGCGGGCCGCGGCCCAGCCGACGGAGGTAAAAGCGCAGGCCTCCTTGGCCCTCGTCCTCCTGGTCCTGCAGGCGTGCCCGTGCCCTGCCGCCGAACGCGGTGCTGTCCTGAGCGAGCACGCTCTCACCCTCCGGGAGACCTTCCTCCCTACCTCCGGCCCTCCGTCCCAGGCCGCAGACAGCCTCTCCTTCCCACCCCTACGCGCTCTACCCTCTCTCCTCAAAGTTGTCGCGGAGGACCACCCAGAGGCCCGCCTCTCCCTCATCCGCGCTCTCCTGATCGCTGCGCCCGTGTCGATCCTCACCGCGTCCCTCCCCTCGCCCGACTCCCCCGGCGGAACCCTCCTTGGCGGCCCCGCCCTCGACCTTCTCCTCGAAGAATGCCAGTCACCCTTGCCCCCCATCCGCCTGCTCGCCTTCATGGGACTGGAGACCTGGCTTCTCCGCGCAGCAGAGTCCATCCAGGCAGCCGAGGCCGCCGGCACGCCGGCACTGAAGCGCCTCTCAGCCGCCTTGGGGCTGGCGCGGGCCCTGCCCACGGCCCTCGACCTCCTCCTCTGGAACTGGGAGACCAGCAACCGGCGCGTGGCCTCTGTGGTGCCCTCCGCCTTCGAGCGCCTCTTACAGCTGCTACAGACCCTGGAGCGGTTCAAGGAGGAGCACCGACCCTCGGGTCTCGTGTCCACGGCCCAGGTCGCCCTCGCCCTCACCCACCAGGCCCCCTCCCGCCGCTCGCGCTACGCGGGCCTGAAGCTCCTTCTGCCCATAGTCGGCTCCAGGATGCTGCTCTCCGAGAGCTCCCATCTGGTGCCCAGCCTCATCGACGCGGTCGCGGGCTCGAGCAGCACGGCCGCCTCGGCGAGTCGTCTCCTCCTGCAGCTCCTGAGGGGCCTGCGCGCCAGCACGGACGACTGCGCCCCGAGTGGCAGCACCCGAGAAGACGAAATGCGGGCACTTTGGGTGCGGCCGGTGGCGACCGCGTTATTGCGGGCGGGGAACAAGGCCGGGCGCCTCCGCGTGGCCGACTATCTGCTGGAGGAGGTGCTGAGCCATGACCCCGGTGAAAACATTCTGGCCTTGCTTTGGGAGCTGCGGAGGCTCGCTCCCGCGTCAGGCCGAGAGGGCGGTCAGGAGGATCGGCGGCAGAGGGACACGGCGCTCTGGTCCTTGGTAGTGGTGGCGGAGGTGGCGCGCCGCCTGGGGGGGGGACGGCTGACAACGACCAGGGTAGGGGCCAGGAGGACTCCGGCCTCCGCCCTGACCTTGGATGTGGAGGTGGGAGCGCCCTCCCCCATGCTGAGCCTTGAGGAGGCTCGTGCCGCCTGCCTTTCGGGCGACGCGGACCTGCGCATGGCAGCCCTCCGTATGTTGGTGGCCTCGGCCAAGACCACCACGCTGCCCTCGGCGCTGGAGCAACACTTGATCGAAACCGCGCTGCCGGTCGCCCTCAAGGCCCCTCTCTCGGGCCAGCGCCACGGCTTGGAGCGCGCTCTCCGTCCGCTCTTCCTCCGTTACCAGGAAGCCCTGCGAGTCCTCTCGGCGCGACTTCGCCACCAGGCTCTTAGGGCGCCTGCGGAGGAAGAAGATGTCTCGGCGCACTCCCAGCGCGTAGTGGGCTGCATCGCACGCGTAGCTCAGCTCCTGTGCGAGGGTTTCTATCCCGGAACGAACGTCTCGAGGAGTGCCCCCACCCTGGACGTGCTGGCGCTCTTTCTCGCCATCCTCCAGCCCCCCCAGCCCTCAGACGAGCGGACCGCGGCTTTGTACTCCCGCGCCTTTAGTCCCATCCACGCCTCTCCCACCACCGTGCTGACGCTCCTAAACCTGCTCTTGGCGCCCTGGGAACGCACCCGGCGGACAGCCTTTGACCTGCTCGCCTCCTTTCCGGCCCCCTTGAGCGGCCTCGGGTCCTCGCCCGCATGCTTGGCTCCGGCCATCGCCTGGTCCTTGGAGCTGACGCGGTCGGCTCGGCGGGGCGAAAGCGAGGCGGGGGCGCTAATGCTGCGGCTTGTCTTCAAAGTGTACGTGGTGGGGCTGGGATGGCGGGGACTGGCCGTGCTGGAGGACTCTCGTGCTCTCGGCCCTGGAGGGATTCCGCGCAAGGACGACGGGACCGACTCGGGGGGCGCAGAGACACTATTCCTGCGGCAGGTGACACGACTGATCGAAGAGCGAGTGGAGGCGTTCCAAGAAGGGCTGGCGGCGTGGGGTCTAAGGGAGGATGAGAGGCGGGAGGCGGCTACGGCGGGTGAGAGGGCGGGAGAGAGGGTGGTGATGGTTCAGGGCGCGGTGCAGGCGGCCAAGTATATCTTGGAGGAGGCCGGTCACCGCGAGCGAGCCAGTGGGGAGGAGGGATGGAGGGAAGAGTGGAACGAGGCCGTTGTCGCTCTGGTTGCTGTCTTGGAGAGAGTGCTGGAGGTGGCGTTGGGGGTTGTGGGCACGGCCCAGGAGGGACTCCCGGAGTCTCTGCTCTTCGACCAGGGCGACGCGAGGGAGGTCGAGAAGGCCCATGACTACACAGAGGAGGCGGCCTTGCACACGGCGGGGCCTGGTTTGGTCGTCGATTGTCGAGGGCACCTGATTCGGAGGGGCGGGGCGGCAGGGAAAGGCAGGGAGGTGGAGGGGCCTCTGGGAAGGACGGCTGAGGGCGAGGCCGATAAGGAGGAGGAGGAGGACGACGCTCGACAGCGACTGATCGTGGGCGGGTGGATGATGGTGAAGGAGGCGGGAGCCTGTCTGGCGGAGGTGGTGCAGCAAGCGACCTTCTCGTACTCGTCGGTCTGGAGCCGAGGCGGGAGGATGACGAGGGGGCCGCCCGCGCGCGGACCATCCGGCGGGGGGGTCCTGGAGAGGAGGGAGGTCGAGTCACGGGCGCCGACCCTCTTGGCGGCTCTGGGTGGCAGCGCCAAGATGGACGCGATAGGCCGCAGCCTGCTGCAGGCGCTAGGGCGACTGAAGCACATGGGTGCCATCCAGGTGACACAGTCGGCGCTGTTGACCGTCTCCCGGGCCTTGTTGCTCTCCTCCGACCCGGAGCTAGCCCGCCTGCCCGATCAGTGGATGCAATCCCTCCTAGACAGGCTGCGCCATCCCCGGGTGCATTTCGTCCTGCGCCGCTCTGCAGGGCTGGCCTCCGGCTTCCTGGGCGTAGTGGGCGCGGAACCGACTAATCGCCCCCCTATCCTTCTGCCCGCGCTGATGGGAGAACTCCTTCGCCTTGCAGCACCCCTTCAGAAGAGCGCATGCCTCGGCACCATATCAGGTTACGGGCTGCCGTCTGACGACTGGCGCACGCGCATTCACGCCCTGAACGTGCTCCGGCTGCTCCTTCTGGACGCGGGCCCTTCTCGCGATGTGGCGCAAGCCTTCATGGCCCCGGCAATGGAGGTGGTTCTTGTCGCTTTTCGCGACGCGCGCTGGGCGGTTCGAAACTCTGCATTGATGGTCTTCGGCGCGCTGATCAACTCCGTCGTGGGTAGCGGCAAGAATAGTTTGGGGGCGGCGGGGTGCGGGGAAGGGGCTGGCGGCCGAAGGGAAGGGCCAGCGACGAGACCTTCGGGGCCGTCGAGTGCCCACGACTTTTTGAGGCGGCACCCAGACTTTTTGTTCATAGTGGCGGGAGAACTCAACAAGAGCATTGGACGGGGCGCGGACAGGGAAGGAAACCCGATGCTCGCGGCCGCCTTGTCGAACCTGACCGCCATCCACGTCGCGGCCCTGTTGCCCCCCCAGATGAGGAGAGATGCGACTCAGACGTCGCCTTGCCTCTTTCCCCTTATCTTGCTCCTGTCTCGTCTGCGGCCCCCTTCCGAACACGTTGCAGAAAACGAGACCAGTGGAGCTTTGGACGAGTCGTTGAAGCAATGCCTCCCCTCCGTCGTCCGATGCGCATGCTTCCCCGAGGGACTCATGCGTCTGACGGCGGCGCGTGCCTTCGCTTCTTTGGTGGGCCCCGTTCGCGCAGCCGCGGTGGTGGTTGCCCTCCTCTCTGCGCTCCCTCCCTCATGCGGTGCTGCGCATCCCGCGCTCGACCCAGCTTTTAGAGGAGCCAGCCATGAATATTACAATACCCTTCACGGCATCCTGCTCATGATCAATTCACTCTTGCGAAGCGTACTTCAGGCTGTGTGTCGCCTGCGGCATGACGATGGAGGCGAGGTCCTAGGCAGTCTGCGCCACTACCTTCCACTTTGCTCGGATTCAGGTCTAAGCCTCGTGGAAGAGAGGCGTTGGTTGACGGGCCCAGGAATGACCTGTCCGCCCGTCCGGGAGGAGGCTTTGCAAATGTTTCTGTACATTAACCATCTCTTGGAGAGTTTGGAAGCGGCGCAAGCACCAATTGCAGCATCGGAACGGTCAGCCTCACAAGCATTTTGGCACACGCATAGACACCCGTTACATGCGGCAGGCGATGGGGTTATTTCCACGACTCTTCAACATCGACGGTCTGGGCCGAGAGAGGGAGCGCGGTCCGTGAAGTCTTTGCGCGGGGTCATTCAGGCATCCGTGAAAGATTTACTGGACTTGATCGAGGCAGGTGTCTCGCTCGACAAACCGCTACCAGGGTTTGCTAGCCTCATCGCCTGGGCCACGCGCTGGAGCCTTCCCCTCTCCTTGACAAGTGAGAGCCTCGAATCTAGAACGCCTTGCCTGCTGGAGAAGGTTCTCGCAACCTGGCTGCGTCACCGCATAGTCGAGGTCCGTCGAGAGGCCCTCCGCGTCCTTCTCTTTCTTCTGAACCGGCGAGCGGACCTTGGGGACGGACAAACCCAGGAGGACGGGGCGGCCGACGACAAGTTTCTGGAGCAGACGCTGCGCGTGGCCTGCAGAGAGCCGTGTGACGCTCTCTGGCAGGAAGTTAAAGTGGCCTTGGTGGCACAGGTGCAAGAACGCGAGCGAAACCCGAGCCTGCTCAAAGGCCAGATGGAGGCCCTCTGTTCCCTGTTTGGAGAGGAGAGGCGCACGCGCTCTTTCTCCCTTCCGCTGGCGGAGTCGTGCACGCATGTTCCAGAAGGAGATGTCCGTGTTTTGGCTCAGAATGCGGCAACGCGCGATCTTGAAACGTCTGGGGAGCTTTTGTGCTGTATCTTCCGGCACGAGCCCCAAGCTTTTTCGTCCGTCTCTTTGGCCTCAGGGGGGGGAGGTGGCATTCTTGCGCGGAAACTGGAGTTGATGGGCCATGTGGTCGGTCAAGAGGTCAGGAGAGCGCAGCAGTACGAGCTTGGTCGCAACACGGCGAAGATTTCGTATGATCGAGCCCTTAAGAATGTCGAGGAATGGATGTGTCTCATTGAAAGCGCTGCCTTGCCTACACAGACCTCAGCCATGCGCCAGGCGGCTCTGAGCTCTCTTCGGGTCTCGGGTCTGGGCGTCCTTCCAGATGGCCTGGACGCCCCCCATTTCGGCCCTTTCCTTGTCCGAGCGCTCTTCGCGGTCTCGATGCTGGCCCAGGACGACGAGGACGCGATCCGCGAGGGGGCGCGCAGCGTCTTGGAGGCAGCTGTTGCGGGGAAGCGACTGGCGAGGCCGGCTACCCAAATTGGTCCTACGACTTCAGCGACCCCCTGCCTGGACCCTCTCATCGGCTACAAGCTCTCCCAGTTGGCTCGGTGCAGCCAAGGCGTCGCCGAGGAGTGGGGCCGGGCCGTCGTCCGCATGGTGATCCTGCGGATCCGAGGGCTGGAAGCAGTGCTCAGAATCTCGGTGACACCCCCTCATTTGGGCCTCTCTCAGCAAATATTTCGGCCGGAGCCCGACAACGTCTTCGAGGAGCCAGCCCTGGTCAGTTACTGGGCTGTTCGCACGCTCATAGTGTCATTGGCAGAGATAGAGGAGCCGAGCTCGTTCTACGAGGTGGGCCAAGGACCGGAGGGGCAGGGGGTTGGGAAAAGGGGTTGCTCCAGTGGGTTGCCTACAGGCTGGTTTGAGAATGCGGAATTGGCTGAGCTGGACGCGCTCTGGGAGCACGCGGGGCTGGTCACTGAGGCCTTTGAGTCCTCCGCCTGGCCTGGAGGCCTGACTTACCATCCCGACGTCTTCGCTATGCTCTTCGTGGCTGCGCTCGGACAGCTACTCAACACAGTCCTTGCGCCGGTCTCCGGAGAAAAGGAGGATCGCAGAACTCTCTGGAAGCGTCTCCAGGAGGTGGGAGAATCTCACCCGCTCATGGCATGGGCGCTTTCGAGTCTGCAGGCGGTCAGCGGTAAGGATGAGCCCAAAACGGTCCAAGCACGTGCGAAAATGGTGTTGGATGCAGTGAATTGGACGGTGGTGGACAAATACACGCCTTTCGCCAGGCCCGGTGTGGAGACGGACACCTTCCTTTCTGTATAGAGGGCGACTTGAGGAAAAGCAATGTAAAAAGTCTACAAATAGCCGCCCTTTTTATATGCAGTTTGTTAAAGAATGGGACGCCCCACATCCGCCTCTTGCTGAGTGTATCTACGGGACTTTCCTTTCCAACACTTTGTTTCAAAACAACCAATTTTGCAGTAAATCTTACACAAACAAGATCTCAGGTCACCGAGAATATGCATTTATACCTCGAGTCGTGCAGTCACTCCTCAATCACCTTCCCTAGCCAAGCAAGGACGTCTGCTTCCTTCTCTTTGAGGAAAAAGTGCCCCCCAGGAAAGGTTTTGATCTGAATGCTGCACGTGGTGTAACGATCCCACTCCGGGAGCTGCTCAGGCGGAGAACGGGGATCATCCAATCCACCGATGAGCCATAGAGGAGCCTTCAACTTTTCGGCTTTCTCGTTGAATACATATCGGTCCATACAGAGATGGTCCATCTTGATGCCGGCGAGCACGGATGAGACCAGGAGCTAAGAAAAATGGGGGTTTATTCGGTGAGCATGAGGCCGATTGATCTCGGACGTAGCGATATCTGTCTTAGCCACATTTTGCCTACCTTGTCCTTGGCCATCTCCTTCGTCATCCCACCGCAGTCGACCATGCTCTGAATCATCTCGTTGTCGTCCTCCTTGTAGTAAGACATGGGGAACCCCCACCTGAGCCGGGAATCGAGAAATGTGTCGGCACAATTGACATCAGGTCCAGTATTGAAGAGGCCTCAAACCCTATCGATGTTTCTACTTACCGATGCAGTGGCCGACACCCACCAAATATGCACATTTTGGGAGTGTAGTCGTATTCTTTTTTCATGATCCGTGCAAGGTGCAGCCCGATCATCGCTCCGAAGGAATGACCGAATATGACAAGAGGGGTTGTGGATTCCAAATACCCCATAACGAAACACGCCTGGGAGATCTTTTTAGCCAGGATATTGACGTCATGAATGGGTTTATCATTGAATCGAGCATTCCTGCTGGGTAATTCCACTTTCACAACTTCAGCACACTTTAAATCCCATGTCTTAAAGACGTTGGAGTTGGCACCCGCCCATCCCAAGCATATTATCCGGACTTTAGCTCCAGCGACAGGCTTTCCATTAGAGAGCAGCCACTTCTGAGCCATTGCCTCGCTCATGACGGGTCTACGGGGTTCTGCCTTGAAGGTCGACTGAGAGTCCGTCGGGGCGTCGGATGCCTTTTTGGGCTCTGCTGCCGCATGTACTTTGATTGCCTTTGAAACATACGGAGGAATACAACAAGATGATCCACAGCCTGATTGACAATAAGAATGCACTGGTTAGTCTGCGGAAAGAGGGTTATAATGTGGACGGGATCGTACGTCCTTACCCATTGGATCTTGAAAGCACTCTCTATTAAAATCTGACGAAGTCAGCCTGTGTGAGGGAAACGACAATGACGGAACGAAAAGCACTTTATTAAGACAAAGGAGACGCATTCACGGCACGGACAGGAGTTAATTAGAGAGAAGCCGTTACGCCCTCTCCTCTGCTTCGTGACCGCCGTGGCCCTTTCCCAACGGAAGCAGGTGCATTTGTCATTTGTCTATTTATTTGCGCTGTACCCTGCCAACAGAAAAGATGCCTTTGTTTAAATCTCGCATGTAAGATCTCATCATAGCCAGGACATTATTCTTACCGCGTAAGACTCAGCTGAGATGAGTTAGTACTAGGATTCAAAATTCCCAGAGGAAGCTAACGGACAAGTGCATGGGCCCCCATTCGCGACGCCCTCAGCATATGCCACCAGATTCTGTCCTTTCTCACCTCGTTATCACGTACATAAAGCTAACACAGCATTGTCTCTTCTTTGACTGGCCTGAGTTCCCTGTGCCGTCTTCTAGGGGCAATCGACTTCGCCTGCTCTACGCCTCGAGTAAGTACGGTTGATGCCAGCTCTACCGTTATGTTAGGTTTTTTTCACACACAAAGCTTGTTGAGCTCTCTGTCTAGCAAGGACAAACATTTGCGACACAATTTTGAAGAACTTGCTGTCGATGTACACATACTTACATGGGTAAATGCGCTTGCTCCACCGACGTATTCTGCTGACGCCACTAATTCTGTTTTACTGTTGTCACCTTTCCTAGGCAACCACTTTAAGCACCGGCTGCCAAGATCTCACTCATATTTCTTGTTGATACACATAGATATGATGCAACATTATAAAGCAAGGCCCGCAGGTGCAGTGGCTCCCTCGACTGTATCATCGCCCCCTCCCGCAGCCGCCGCCATTGCAAGCGTCTCCTCCGGCCTCAAGAGCATGGCGTCGTCGGAGCCTCATCTTAGCACGTTTTTACCTGTGGAGACTAATGGTCGCAAACGAAAATCTGCGCGAAATGAGGTAAAAGAGGGGGCAGATCCCCGACTTATGTCCGTTGACGAGGATGAGGCAGACCCGGGCCCTTCCTGGACAGAGGAGCAGGATGCCAAGTTGCGCAAAGTGGTGGCCTCGAGGGGCCCCAAAAACTGGAAGAAAATATCACAAGAGCACTTTCATGGCCTATACACCGATACCCAATGTTTAAATCGGTGGTACAAGGTCCTACGCCCGGGTCTGGTAAAGGGGCCGTGGCTGGAGGAGGAAGACACGGTCATCCTTCAGTGCATGCGGAGCGGACTCACCAAATGGTCCGAAATCGCCGAGCGTATTCCAGGAAGGCTGGGGAAGCAATGTCGAGAACGGTGGCTGAACCATCTGGATCCAAGCGTGAGCAAGAGCGCCTGGAGCATTGAGGAGGACAGAGCCCTCTTGGCGGGGCAGGCGCGGCACGGGAACGCATGGGCCAAGATAGCCGACCTGCTCCCCGGCCGCTCCGAAAATTCGGTCAAGAACCGATGGAACTCTGCTGCTATGGCCCGATTGCGAGGCTCCGTCGATAGATCCCCCCCGCCGGATAGGGACGAAGATCTTGAGCGGCAGACAGTGCGAGAGTACTGCCTGAGGATGGCTGAAGCTCTCGGTACAAGCGAGCCGCAGGAAGGAATGGCGAGGGCTGCTGGGGCCTGGCCTCCTGCCTCTGACTCAAGCATCAGGAAAGTGTCCATCAAGCTGGCCGACTTCATTCCCTCGGTCATGGGCGCTTTGGAAAGCGCAAACCCTGGTCTCTACGGGGGGCTGGGAAGCGCCCACATCAAGCCCTTGCACGCCCGGCTCCGCGTGATGCTGGAAAGAGAAGCGGAGAAATACGGACCCGCACACGCACTTTATCGGTCAGTCCTCCGTCGCGCCAAAAAAAAGTCAGCGGCCACGACCCTGGGCCCCAAGTTGAATCCTACTCAGACGCCGACCCCAGCGCCAGCCGCGGCGATGCCCAAGCTCTGGTCGTGTGTTCCTGGGACAGCCACGCTTCCTGCCGCCGCGCCCGCAGCATGTCCCGAGAAGCTTTTCTTAGAGAATGCCCCACAGGCCTTTCGGAAGCGGACCCGAAAGGACGACCAGGGCGCTGCAGGCGCGTTAGGGAGAGGCTCGCCTCTGGACGTGTCGTCGGCTGTGCCCTTGCTCCACCAGCTTCGAATGGAACCATCCCCGCAGACCTGTCATGTGCCCGCCCAGGGTAAAGAGCCAAGTGATAAGGCCTCGAGTAAGCACCACCGATCCCACGAGGAGCCCTCGATGTCCTCTATCTCGCCAGTGAATTACGAAGCAAGCCAGGAGGGCCCGACTCAACGGCGTGAGAGCCCCCCTTTCAAGAGAGACGAGTCTTTTTTGTCCATCCCTTCGAATCCTATGCCTCGAGGCTCAGACGCGCTTGCCTATATGACCTCCTCTTCCTTATGCTCGTCCGCCGGAACGCCCTCACCATCGATTGAAGACGCCTACTCAGGCCTAAAAAGCCTCGCACTCGCCGTCAGCTCTCTCAGCGGCTTAACGTCCATGAGCGCCCCTAAGCACAATGATATCCGCCCTGATTTTACTCCGGGGTACACTACTCACAAGCGTGAAGAGCGAACACATGAACAGCATGTGCTCTCCAGAGGTGCACGCCTGCCCGCGGAAGCAGTTGCAACTCCCTCTCCTTCCCAGTCTCAGGGGATGCGGGATGTCATTTCCTTGCTCTTCGCTGCCTTGCGCCGCGAGACAGACGCTTCCCGCCGCACTCTTCTCCAGGACGCCCTCGACGCAGCCACGCAAGAGATTCCCTCCATGGTGAATTTGGTCGAAGGCGGGCTCGGCTCCAA
The DNA here is from genome assembly GCA_004565275.1 of Nannochloropsis salina CCMP1776. Classification (NCBI taxonomy): domain Eukaryota; class Eustigmatophyceae; order Eustigmatales; family Monodopsidaceae; genus Microchloropsis; species Microchloropsis salina. Next base: position 179,486 of record SDOX01000118.1, on the reverse strand, counting down.
TGCCGGCATTTTCAGCCTAGCCAGAGAGAGCGATCGCATTTTTATGCTTGATCAGCTTATGACAGCTGCTCACCGAGGAGTGTTCAGACCTTGCAACCGACGATGAAACATTCATGAAAAGGGGCAGCATTTAATGAATTCTTAAGCCATGCATATGTGGCCAAATTAAAACTACACATGGCCTTGAAACTGGGAAGGAATCGTTTCGCCATATTATGTCAAGAAACAAAATGACTTATGAACAACACACGCACCCATACAAACAGAAGTACTCTTTGTCTTTTTCTTCTCAGAAAACATGCTACGGCTTGTATGTTTGTTCAGGTATCCGCATTCGTAATCTTTGTCTTGTCTCTCGACACGGCTTATACGTTTATCGATGCTTCTCGAGACCGAGGCATTTGTCCGTCATCGAGGCTGAATCGATTTATTTCATAATGATCACGTTCCGCACTTTTTGCCTCGAGAAAAGCCATGTGTCCCTCGCCATGTGGTACTTTAGCTACAAAAGCGACCACATGTTCATTCGGCATTTGTTTACGCAGTAGTAGAGGCAAAATCTTGCGATGGTCTATTCTTGCTCTTTGAATTACTCTCCAAAAGTTTTTAAATGACTTAGCAGCCAGATTAGTAAGGTCCATGAACCATACCGCGGCTGCAACCAACGCTGCCATGTGCACGCGCCCCATCGTGGCCTCCGCACCCTCGCGCACCGTCATCTCCCCCGTAAGTATCACTAGATCCATAAACATTCCCTCCACCATGTCCACCTCCACGTTCATGGTCCCAACTCCCACTGCCATGTGCTAGCATCCGGTAGTCAGGATCTAAACCCTTACTCTGGTTTCCTTCCCGTCGACTGCTTTGCGGATGCCCCTCCCCCCCAATCGCCGTGGTATTATTAGCCCGTGAACCCCCAACAGCCGTGGTGTTCGTCCTTGATTCGTTCGCAGTGACAATGCTAGGGCGTGACTCGCTTTCTGTAGTATTAGCCCGTGACCCCTCGACAGCCGTAGTGTTCATTCTTGATTCATTCGCAGTGATAGCGCTAGGGCGCGATTCGCTTTGATTTGTGCCACTCCCTCGCGACTCATTCCCGGTCACGGAAGGGGCTTCACGCTCTCCATTAGTTTCGTTCAAGGCAGCTGTTGTATTACCCACACGCGTTCGATTTCGCTGGGGCAGCGCTTGCTCTTTCAAGTTTCGCAATCCATAACCGTAGCCATAACCCCGAGATCGAGAGCAGCCTCGTCGGCATCCGAATTTGTCCGTCTCGTTTACCCGGGCTGTGTGGTTTGCCCTTGCCCCGTCCGCTCGAGTCTGGTTTGCGACGATTGATGTGGCATTCATACGTGAGTCTGTCTCGTTCAAGGCCCCAACCCGAGTTTCATTCAGCGCTGGAGATGAGGCATTCACAGGAGGTCGTTGACGCCGCTCCTCGGACGTCGTGAGGTTCTGTTCAGGATGAACTTCCTGGTGCCTCTCCTCCCGGTGTTGATGTCGGTGCTGAAGTCCACGCAACTGCGTGAATTCGCACAGAACCAGCGGCACGACGCCAAACAAAATTGCCAGGATAGATTTACCGTGCATTTCAGAAATTGAATGCCTGTTTAGCGATATAACTATATTTCCGAACCGATGTTAGCTGGACGTCGTCACATGCAAGGCGGTCGATAGCTGTGAAAAAAAGCCCACCATTTACGGAACACTATTGCAACAGAACAGAATAGTTAGCATATAAAAGGATAAGATTTTTCTTGGGTAGTCGTGTTCCTCTGGAACATGTCGAACCGCTACGAAGGAACTTTCTTGCTATAAACGGCCCGGACTGCCGGCAGGCCGGCTTCGGCCGTTACTTTCTTCAACGACGTGATGCATCCGTATCACCCGAACGCACGTACCTAAACACACATTCCTACCCGAGACAGGAAGCGGCATCATTGAAGGATATAAATGTGTAGCTGGCAGATGCTTTGGGCGACTTCTCCCGTTCTACCTTTGGTAAATAGAATTGGATGCGGGCTCAGCTATGCATATCAAATTCAATATAAATTCGATACCATCGTCGGTATTCTTGTGCTGCATCAGGATTGTCTTCTACAATGGCATTTATGGCACTCTGAGTTGCGACAGGCTGTTCTCATAGATCCCCAACCAACAAATTCTTCACACATTGACGAGTTGCATAGGTGTGGCTTCAGCACTACACCTCAGCGTCAGCGCTACATGGAGCGGACCGACCGCGTCGGGTGCTTTTGGCGCGCGGAGACTGCTATTTTCATTATCGCTCCCTATTACGTCGACAAGAGCAGCGGCCCCAACCACTAGAATTAGCATGTCACTGAGGTACCTCCATCACTTCACCCCTCCCTACCTCCCGTCCTCGCTCCATCGTACGCTCCTTGTCTTCCCCGCCATCCCTCCAGCCCTTCTTCTTTTCCTTCTCTCAGGTCTACCATAATATCAGCAAGCGGTAAGACTTCCTGGAAGGAGACTAACCCCCCCGGGATCCTTTTGTTCTGGAGCTCCCGGGCTTTGAGATCGAGCAGAGCCTGCTGAACGGGGCTGAGGAGGGAGAGCCGCAAACGGCAAGAAAATGCAGAGTAGGTGGAGGACCTGTCCAAGAGGATTGCCGAACTGGGATTGGGCAATTGAAGCGGGGAGAACGAAACGGGCCTTCCCAAGATGCCATAGACCTCCTCTGGGGGCTGGGACCGGGAGGGAGGGAAGAAAGAGGGAGGGAAGGAGGAAAGAAAAAAGAAACGTCGGTTTTATTTGAGTATGTATCCCTTATGGTGTGCCAAGTCTTTGCTCGCAGTGAGCCTTCCTCACCTCCTCCACGGCCATGCGGTAGGAGGCTTTGGGCTCTAGGAAGATAACGGGTTCTAGAGACCGAACATTGGAGAGAAGGAGGCGCTTGGCTTAGGCTAGGGACTGGGGCATGGCCACCTTTGAGGAAGGGAAAGAGGAAGCAAGAAACGATGCAAGGAGTGAAGGGAAGAAGGGCAGTATAAGGAATGATCCAGTGTGCAAAGAGGAAATAGAATAAGTCGAGGAAACTATAAGGAGGACGTGGTCGCCAAGCAAGGCTGCCGTACAAACGTTCGGGTACTGCGTGCCCCCTACCTTACCTCCTGCCTCCCTTCATTTCTCCCTCGCTAAACCCCCACCTTTTTATTGAAGCCCAGAGGTGTGGGTGAATAGGCTCCTGGTGACTGAGAATGATTGTAGCCATGAAGTCCAATAGCGCCGTAAGGAGCGCGCACCGTCAGGCCATTTCCGGGAGAGGGAGAGTGGTACTCAAGTAAATCTCTATTTTGATCCAATTTTTTAAAACGATCGACATCATGAAAGAGCCCGAAGAACTGCCAACAAAATTTGAATGGCTTAAAAATATTTATTTAGGTCTTTCTTAAAGCACCCACCATTTGTATTTAATCATTCAGGGAAGTATGTTTAGAAGACTTTCGATAATAAATTTGGGATTTTAGCTGAATCATAATTAACACGCCATGTATGTCGGTATTTCGGAGGAAAAATAAGGAATGTCGTACTTTGACTACCCACTTGTTTGAATAATGCAAAGTGTTCCGACATGTACTCTATTTCGACATCAAAGTTGCACGAATAATTCTCAAAACCTATCTGTTTGAAATCATATCAAATCAAGCTTTAAAGTATCTTGTACAGCAAATGCAACCTTTCCCTAGCTTAAATACACTTGTGATGTGAGCTTAAACTGTTGGAGTAAGTTTTTTGTCTTTTCGATTTCTTGAGGATGCCAAGTTGCAAGCTTGAACAAGTTGCGAGCTCGAACAGTGAGACAACACAGGTAGGAAAGAGGAGCGGCCTGAAACTCAAAGATCAATGTTACACTTTCATAAATTTACAAGAGGTCTACCGCGATTTTCCTTGCTTTCCACGTGATAAAGATAAATAAAACTTCAAGCTTGCTTTATTCAAGATAAGTTTACAAAAAGGAAGGCGAGCAATTTTATAGATTTACCATTTGATGTGTGAATTGAATTGTTTTCATCAGCGTTGAGCATCAGAACTTATTTTGCATGGACAACTACTATTTATCTATCGTAACTGTGTACACCTTTGAGACTTACCGGCATACTGAAGCCTCTTAAATCATGTACTCGGGCTCAGGAAGTAAGGCGGAACCATTATCATCATCATCCGATTCAGATACCTCAATCGTTCTCTCATCAAATCGCTGTGGATTGTAGCCGATTAAGCCTCCTGCACTAGCTACACGACTTTCCTGATCTTGCCATGATTGGTAATCTTCAATAAGAAGCTCCATGAACCGATTGACAAGAGTACCAACCAACGTGGACAGGATGAGAGATGCACCCTGGCGTAAAATTAATCCAGGTAGGAGAGAAAAAGGCGGCGGCACTTCTATGCTTATCTCCACATGGGCCCTACAAGACAATTTCTGTTGTACCTCTGCATCTTGGTCTGTCAATTGAGTATTTGCGTCTCTACCTTGAAATCGAGTCGCGTTTTGCACAACTTGATCATCGACAAGCCTGGCACGAGAAAAAATGCGTTTTCGTAGACGTGCGAAATTTCCTCCTGAAACACGAGAAATTTCGTCCGTTGCTATCGACTCCTCTTCGATGTAGGGAGGAGACACCAGTGGAAAATATGAAACATCACGAGGGAGATTATCTACCATTGGCATTACTTTCTGCACGCGCTCAGAATACTTCTTCGTGATAGCTGGGCGATTCCATTTTATGCGTGTCGAGAAGGCAAGTGAATTATTGGTGAGAATGTTCACTGCTTGCGTGCCTAAAATTGTCCCATCCGTTGCTCGGGAGACGAAACGCGAGGAAATTGAGGTGATAGCAAGCTGGCGCTTGCTCATGTCAACGTCGACACGTACATCAACGATAGGTACTGTGTGAAGGCCCACCAACTCGTTTGCGGGAACCATGAAGCGGAAAACATTACCTTGGGGGTTCTCTTTGCCCTTTTCCACGCGGGAAATAAATGACTGATCCAAAAGAGAGTATTGGTCGAATGGAAGGCCCATATACTCTTCGAGACGGGAGGCATTGGCTACGCTCACTCCACATGTATACCGTGTCGAAAAAGTCATCTTTTTGCGCCTACGCTGTTGACGCCTCTGACGTTCTTCTTCTGCGTGCCGATGACGATTTTGGTCTACCCCTTGCCATACGTCCCATGAGTTTAAGTCGCGCTGACTCACAAACTTCTGGATTTCTGATCCTTCCTCCGTTATGTCCTCGTTTGCGACGCTTTTCTCGGACGTGTCACGGTCGTCTCTACTCTCCAGTGCCCTTTGGCCTGGACGACCAAGGGCCCATCTAGAGTCGGCTCTGCTTGCTCCACCGCGCTTATTTTTAAAAGTCGGCGCAAGAACACTTGCAGAGGGTGAAGAGTACATACCAAAGACATCACCGGCCGAGAACATAATATGGAGGATGCTATTCAAAACCATGACAGCTTGTCGCACAGATTTAAGAGGCCCTTCATCAGTGATAGGACAGTGTTGATTTTGTTGAACATCGTTGTTCTCTGTGGCTCCCGGTGTACCATGTGCTCCGAAAAAGGAATGCGTGGATAGCACTTGATATGGCAACGGCAAGCGTTTGTGCTGACATTTGAAGGAAACGCAGATACCATGTCCTCGCAAGAGGAAACCTTGGACTGGCAAGTTGACATGCACCAGACAGAGCTGCAGAACGATCACCAGCTCCAGAAATATAGCACGTTTTCCGTACGCCACCATGTCGATCCTCGTTGGATGATGATATCTCGGTATTACCATTTAAATCCTCCTGTACCACTCCTTTCCTTTCTCACTTTCTCCTGCTCCTCTTTTCTGCAGTCCTTATACATTTCGATCATGTCCGCGCATTTGTCCTTGTCACCTGTTTCCATACATTTCAGGCTGTTTTGCATCTCCCATGCGCAGGCTGTCTGAAACTTGGACGTGCCCCTCCCTGTAGGAGGAGTCGGCATGCACAACAGATATCAAAGTTGATTGGTTTCGCAAGCGCTTTATCTTTGCCAAGAGCACAAGACTGGAGGGTGAGAGAGCTGGAGCCGCGTATGAGACCCTGCAATAGCAAAAGGTAAAAGAGGGGTCGAGTTAGAGGCTTAGGATACACGAAGGTCCTTGGCTGTTCGACAGCTCTTTCCCGCGCCTGATGATGTTTCGATAACCATGAAAATACGTGCAGGTTGGTTGATTTTCAAGATAATCGAGGTCGTGGTGTTCACTCGTTCATGCATCTGGCCACGCCCTTCTTGACGCGAAGGCGATAGAGCGCAGAGGAGGCAAAACGCACTCAAATAGGAATGAGCCACCGATGTTTTGGCCAAGGCCAAGAGATTTTTCGCTTTCCTTGCACTGCAAAACTCAGCTTTGACAAAGCACAACTCACAAGTTGGAGAGTGGCTATCGGTTCCACTTTCGCATTCTTTCCTCCCCACGTGCTGGTTGCCTTTCCTTGTTCCACAAAGCTGAGACAAGTCAGAGTAATCTGATTAGTCATCACGGCCACCTCTTTGATCTGCGAACGCATACATTTTTCGCATGCCGCTGCCTGGTCTCATTTTAAATTTATAAACATTCCAAAGACGCAGAGCTCTCTCAGACCAATGTTTTGTAAAAGCAGATAGCAGTGAATTCTTGTCGCCCTCTGCTTCATCCCAGCGACTGTGATGAGCATCTCTTTACCAAGTAAAATTGAGTGCAAAACATCGGCCTCGCATTTACCGTCCCGACATCTTCTGCTAGTTCTCTTTCTTATTTTTGTTTTGGCACCATCAGGCCGGGGATGGTTGGTCGTGTCTCCAGCGCGAAAGCCCTCTGAAGGGCTCGTCTTGAGACGGGCGACAACCAAAGCATCCAGCGAATTTGTCTCATCTTCACGCCCGCCAGGGTATCACTTTGTGAGGTATGATGGCGCTGCAATTAGCAAGCTGGCTCTGCGAGAATGGTGGCGGGTTCTTGCCCGGTTACGGGACGTAGGGTTGCCTATACTCTCTTGGCTGACCCTTGTGAATGTGGACGAGATGACCGGACAGAGCGCGTCAGACGAGCGCCGGCGCCTCCACGCGCGGAAGCTGCGTGAGATGCTGGTCTCGCTAGGGCCCGTCTTCATCAAAGTCGGACAGGCCCTCAGCAACCGGCCAGACATCGTAGGGCCAGTCTACGTGACGGAGCTCGAGAAGCTGCAGGACACCGTAGGACCTTTCCCCGACCATATTGCGTACCAGATCATCGAGGAGGAGCTGGGGAGACCTGCCTCGGAGGTCTTCGATATCGAGTGTTTGCGAGCGTCGGCGTCCCTGTGCCAAGTCTACAAGGCGCGCGTTCGGGCTACCGGGCAAGTGGTGGCCGTGAAGGTGCAGCGACCCAACATGTTCCGGACCGCGGAGGCAGACTTAGCCATCCTTCGCACGGGTGCCGGCTATTTGCAGCGGGCTCGAAAGTTGCGCTCGGATCTCCTGGCTATCGTGGACGAATTCGGGGAAACGCTGTGGGAGGAGCTTGACTTCATTCACGAGGGCGAGAACTGCAAGAAGTTCCGGGCCTACTACGCGGCGCCTGTCCTGGAGGGCATCACGGCGCCGCGCGTGGTGGATGAGCTGACCACGAAGCGCGTGCTGACGATGGAGTGGATCGAGGGAACCAAGCTGCCCTGGGGAGACGACGCCGAGCGGCTCATCGGACTCGGCTTGGAATGCTCCACCTACCAGTTGCTCGAGAAGGGCTTCCTCCATGCTGACCCTCACGCCGTACGTTTTCCTTCCTTGACAGAGAGTGTCCATGTCGCGAATCGGGCGGTTCTTCGCTTTTGCGTGCTCCGCATGCCAATCCCTCTTCCCCTTCCCCCCTGTCTTCGCCCGCAGAGCATGCCCGGTGATGGAAGACCCTGGTCTCTTATCGCTTATTTTCACGTCTCTCTTTTCTGCAGGGCAATCTGCTGCGGACGACGAGTGGGGACTTAGCGTACCTAGACCACGGCATGTTGACGCAGATCACGGAGGAGCAGCGCTTCGCCCTGATCAAGGCTGTCTCCTTTCTCTACAACAAGGAGTTCGACAAGCTGGCGAGCTCCTTCGTCGACCTGGGCTTTGTCTCGCGGGAGGGAGACCCCGCCGCCCTGGAGGGCTTCGGCCCGGCCCTGCGCGCAGCTTTCACCAACGCCTCCACCTCGGGCGACAAGAGTCTCATGGACCTGAATTTCGCGCGCCTCTCCGCCAACATCCAGGACGTGGCCTACCGCTTCCCCGTCCGCATCCCTGCCTACTGGTCGCTCGTGATCAGGACCCTGGCCATCTGCGAGGGGACGGCGCTCTCCTATAATCCGCGCTTCAAAGTCATTCAGGTAAGCTCCTACTCGCTCCCTCGCTCCCTGCTGCGAATGCTTTGCCCACCTCCCTGCACGCCTCCCTCGGTCAAGCAGAGCAGCTTCTGGCCGGCATGAGGCGTCAAAACCCTGACACGTTGTCACATGATGTTTTTCCTGTACCTCTCTTTCCTAATGCCCTCGCGCTCCAACGTCGATGTCGTTTCTACCCGCCCACCGCCTCCTTCCCTCCTTGTCTCGCCCCCCCAGGCCGTGTACCCCTTCATTCTCAAGTATCTGCTCCAATCCTCGGATACGCCCGCCCTCCGCCTGGCCCTCCAGGAGATCTTGCTCGTGCCCGTGGAGGAGCCCCCCGACCAGTGGGGCGACGGGATCACCACCCGCCCAGGCAGGGTGCGTTACCGCATCCGGTGGAACCGGCTGGAGCGTATGCTGGAGGCCTCGTCCCGGCCCATGACGGCCATGCTCAATCTGGAGGCGGGGTCGGCGCCGGAAACGAGGGCAGAGGACAGCCTGCTGAGCAACCGCGAGACGCTGGACCTGATCTTTACCTACATTCTCTCGGACAGCGGGGCTTTCTTGCGAGAAGCGCTCATCGAAGACATTTTGGGCGCGGTGGACGATGCCAATTTGGTGGCCATGCGTGGCCTCTCTCTCCTCAGCGGGGGGCTTATCCCTCCGCCGGCCTCGCTCCCTGACCGCGACCGCCTCGTCATCGTCGGCACCCTGCTGGGCAACCTGAGGAGCCTGGCCGCGGAGCAGGGACTCTCCTCCCTTCTGCCGTCTTCCTCCCCCAAGCCATCGGGGCCCTCGCCCGTGCAGACCAAGGCGCTGGCCGATCTCTCTCGGCAGGTCCTGGCGGCCTACGCGGAGCGGCAGGCGACCAAGGGGGTGCGCGGGCTCTTCCACCGCGTCGAGAGGCTGCTGCACGCATCGTCCGACACGAGCGCCTCGCGTCGCCGTCTCCGACGGCGATGGCTGCGACAGAGTGGGCGGGACCGTGAGGTCCCTCTGACGGCATCAGGGGCCCGCGGGGGGAGCGAGAGCCGGATAATCGGGGCTGGCGAAATTAGGAGTAGAGCAAAGTAAGTAAGAGAAGAAAGATGTCCGGGCCTTGTTGTATAGGGTAATCAATGTTGATGACGGAAACGTGACATGAAATGTTCCGCAGCTTCAGATGGATCATGCCAATTTTTGACAGCACTGTGTCGGATGCTAGAGTACTCAGGTACAAGAATCAAAATGCGGTCATAGAAAGAGCGTAGTTTCTGAGGTAGTAAAACGAGGCCACGGTGATTGGTCTGGGGGTCTGAGCTTTCTGTGGGTGTGACGACACAGGCTTTTAATGGACACACACAAGCCGGTCCATGGGTCAGCAGACTGCCTTTTTCTTTATTACTCTTGCTTGACTAGGCATGTGTTAAGAACAGCTATGTGCGCGGAGGTGGTGGCCACAAAAATCTGGAAGCAAACCACCCCCGCCTCTCTCGCCTCCTGACAGGGGCGGACGGCGTTGACCATCCAGTTGGGCTTTCCCGGCAAACCAGCGAATCGCTTCAGGACCCTTGCCGGCGTGATTATTCCACGGGGATCATCGTTACCCGAGGCGGGAAGTAAGGGGCATTCCCACAGGTTGAGCACGCGGTCGTTCCCAACGGACGCCAAGATAAAGGGACCATACCTCCCTGACCGTCCTCTCACACCCGAAGCTCCTTTTCCCGGCAAGTCTGCACCCTGCACATGCAAGAAAGAGACGCCAGCCACGCTTGTCGAATGTCCCCCCTCGAGGAGGGCGACCATGCTCCCTTCCACGAAGTCGTACATGCCTACTTCGCCGTTGCCCTTGGCAACTGCTACAAAGCGCCCGTCCGCTGAGAAAGACAGGCCATTAATGTAGGGGGGATTGAAAAGCTGACAAGATGAGACTGCCGACGGAGCAGTGGTAGGGTCATCGGCATCAGCGTCTTTTGCTCCCGCAGCACTCAGCCATCCCGCCTCCACGGATATGGCTCGGCACCCCCTCTGTCCCCGCGAAGAGTCCCACAGGCCAAGGGTACTCGTGCTGTGAAAACCACAGGCAAGGTCCCACTGCACGCGTGGCCGAAACGCTACACACGTACAAAAATCCTCTCCTCCCGGGAATTGAAAGGTCCGTATGGGCTTCGGAGGGCGAAAGCTGGCGTCCAGCAGGGTGATCTTTCCGCTGTCGTCAGCTACTGCTAGCTTCTTGCTGCCGCGTCGAGCTTGCACCGAGATCTGGTTTATCATATCGTCAGCAATGCCAGGCAGACTCCCCACTGCATTTTTGACGACTATACCTGGAGCGCGTAGGTCCAATTCGTAAATGGAAGTTTTTGTCGCAGCGAAGAGGCGATCCTTGTCAAGAAAGGCGACAGCGCTTATCCCCTGATTGTCGTCGAACATACCCGTGTAACATCGTATGGCCCGCCCCGCAGCAACATCCCATATTCGGCAGGTAGAGTCTTCCCCCCCTGATGCCAGCATGGATGCGCCCATGACCGCTGATCCGTTTTCTTGCGGCCCAAGCACATCCAAACTCAGAACCTCCCCTTTATGACCCGTGAAACATGACCAATGAGAGTCATCCAATGCGAATGACGGTCGGTTTCGGGTAGCGCACCCATTACGATATTCGACCTCGTCCATTCTCTCCCGCGGGTCTTGATAGGATAAATTTAGCGCCAGTTTTTGATGTCCATTTAAAACGCATGAGCAAAATGTTCCGACTGCTCTTGTCCTCGACCCTCAACCTCGAAGATGTAACTTTACACCGTGCCAAATTGGTCAACTGAGGAATTAACGAGCATGCGCACCTATGTAGAGGTTGTGTAGCACAGTGTCTGCCAAAAAATTACAAAAAGGGTCAGTCGTGTGTTTTTTCCTCCCCGCCTTTCCTCTCGTCGGCGGATCGAGCCCCGTCGTTGCTCTCTCCCCGAGCCTGCTTGCGTGGGCGTGCCTTGTCCTCAACCGAGTCGCACTTTCGTGCAAGCACAATCCATTGCCACACGTAAAGAAATCAGACGAAGCTTCGCTTGCGACGGGCTTTAGATACGGGGATGCTTTCCCAGGGGGGTCTTTGGTTCTTTTCGCGCTATCCTTGCTCTCCCTCTACCCGGCGCCGCGTCACTCCGCACACCCGGGCCGCGTCCCCGCAAAATGTTGCGCATCACTTGCCCCTGTACATTCAATCACACACAGGGTGCTATGACTTCGACCATTCCTAAATTTATGAAGTTGTTGCCTCTGTACATTCAAGTGTGTGAAAGTGGTTACGGTCTTGCTCGGCTGCGTCGTGGTGGCTGAATGAAAGAAAATCTAGAACCATTTGCTCAATCACATCCCCTCACCTATGAAGACAGGTTATTGTCAGTCAGTCTCACGCTCCACCTCAGAGCACTTGTGGAGCGTATTTTTAGTGCTTGCGTCGGGCAGGTACTTTGTCGCAGACACCTCTTTCACCGAGGTCCTACTCCGTTTCTCAGTTGGGTGTTGCTCAGAAAGTGCGCTAAAGCATCGCTTCTATGAGCAGGGTACTGAATGTTCCGATCATGTCCACTCCCTCCACCTCATCCAGCCTCTCCAGTCCCGGCAACGGGGGCGCGGATTCTCATCTAAAGCGCCCTTTTCAACGCCATGGGGGGGAGAATCGGAAACGAAAAGGAAGGGAGGAGAAAAACCCGCCCACCTCGTGTGACTCTTCTCTCTATATCTCTCCCTGCCGCAGCCATGATAGCTCGGAAGCAACGGACGAGCCCGCATCCTTCTGGCTGGTGGAGGCCGCGGAAGGCGCGTCCACCCCCGTAAGGGCCCCTGAAACGGCCGCCTGCTCGGCTGTCTCCTCACTCAAGCGCCGGAGGCACTCCTACCACAACCGGTCCGCTTCTCCTTCTCCTGCGCGTGGCGATAACTACGGGGCTCATGTTGTGAAGGAGATTGACGCGAAAAAGAACGGCAAAGATGACGAGGAGGGCGCCATGAGGCGAGAAGTAGATGATAGCTTCCGGGGGGAAGAGAACTGGGACCATCCTGTGAGCATGAACGCGATGTGCCGGCGCACTCTGAAGATTGAATACTGGGACCGATCGAGAGAGTGCAAGGAGAGAAAGTGGGATCACATGGTGCGTGAGAGTGAGGGTCTGTGGTAAAAGGTCGGGCAGGCGACTGCGGTCCTGTGGGGGAGATTTTCGCCAGACACTTAACTCCTTTTGGGATTGATCTCTAATGTATTACCCGGACACAGGACTACATTGATGCAACGTACGCTTCCCGGGAGGAGTGGATCCTCCAATCGGTGCTCCCGCGCGACGAAATCGTCCTGGAGGAGAATAAGTTCCCGTACGTATCCCGTTGTCTCTTGCGCCCCCACGTCAGGAAACCTCTACTTGACCCGCGGTCCCTGCGCTTTTGATATTGACAGGTACAACACTCCCAAGGGCATTCGGCACATGACTTTGTGGGCGCGGCGAGAGCTGTCGCTAGAGGAGGTGGAGTCCTACATGATAGACTGGATCGAGCGAGAGCGTCCTGGCGTGCGGCGCTGGAACTTGGACGAGAACGCGTCACGCTCCATTCAGGTCTACCACGTCCACATTTACACACAGGTAAGACATTGTGGAGAAATAATTGATTTGAGAGATGCTCTGATTTCTCTTGACATTTTCCTTGCGGGGGTTGGCTTCACAGGAGGTGCCTGACGAGGAAGTGGGCCCCAGTCCCTCTCGAGGAGACGCAGAGGACTTGGACGACCATAGCCTGAGGGAGGATGGAAAAAATGGAGAGGAATCTGACCCTGAGGATGACTTGGAGGTGCTAAAAGAAAATGGGAATTTGGATCAAGAAAATTGCGGCTCAAGGGAGGAAAAGGGAAGGAAGAAGAACGTGTTTGTGTCAATGTCTTCCCCTCTTTCTCCTCACGCCGATAGCACAGGAGCCGACCAAGACAAAAAGCGGGAAGTCTCGGCGAAAGGAGAGAGTGCTGCTGTATAGATGGGAAAGAAAACCGTATGCAAGCGCAGACGAATATGTCAGGCGACGAAACAGGTGTCTAGGCGTGCTCCACACAAATATGTTAAAGCGATGAGAGAGGTGATTAGATGCTTTTTACATTTTTTCCTTGGTTCTCCGCACCACCCCGCAGTACCGTGTATGATCATGTCGCCCTCGGGGAGCACAAGAGCTGGCCTCTCTCTGCGGGAGACCGGGTACGTATGTGTTTGGCCAAAACCCTCCCCCTTGTTCCGCTGTTTCCCCTCCTTTCCGCTGTAGGTCCTTCAGGTCAAGATACAGGTGCCTGAGGCAATGACCGTGCCGGTCATATGTAGAGGAGCGAAATATAATGTAGAGCGAGTCGTGAAAACGCATGGCATTTTGGCTGGAGACAGCTTTCATAATGCGGGTAGAGCGACCTTTTTGAATAGTAAAGAAAGCAGAGTAAGCCTGAGGTTGAAATGTGGAATAAAAAAATAAAAGTTGATAGCGATGAAAGGTTCGAAAGCATATGTAGTGATTTTCTTGCTTTTTCGCCGAACCCTTTTTTCGATCGCTCTCTCTTCCAAAGATTTTGTTCCCCTTCGCGCAATTTCATGTGTACCCCTAGACAACCGAGACCTCACTCCTACACAGCCCCATACCCATGCCTCCCGGTGCTTCGTGTGGACTTGCGCCTTACACGACCTTGAAGTGCACGAAGGCGTTCGCGAACAATTTGCCCTTCAGAGGGATGGGGCGGCCGTGCAAGCCTGATGCAGACTCATAGTACAGCGCGTCACCAGGCTCGAGCGTGACAAAGTGCCTGTTGTCATTGTGGTCGATGAAGGTGAGAAGCCAGTCCTCCTCTACGTCCTGATCAACATTCATAATGGCAGAGATGATGTGCGTGTCCCCGGTATCCACATGCTCGCGTAGCCAGGATCCGTTATGGTAAATCCGGATCCCGTAACAAGAGGTGGGGTGGAGCTTCACGCCTCCAGCCCACTTGCTCAAGTTCGGCATCATGCCGGCAAAAATGTCAGCTTTCTCGGCATCCGAGAGGTAGACCATGGTAGACGGCGCCTCGAAAAAGTTCGTGTGACAGTCAGACTTCGGCCAGGGCTCGAGAATATGCTCACCCGAGTGGTAGCGGTTCAGCAAGACCTGATAGACAGCGTCGGGGATGCGCGTCTTCTTGAAGCCAAGAGCCGTGTACCGTGGTTTGGTTTTCGGCTGAACCTCGTTCCGCACAACCCTTCCTTTGTTCTCCACGTCCCGGCCACGCCAAATGTTCATGTCTTCTTCCACGAGCTGCACATCGTCGGTAGAGCCGTGTTGGTTGTTTACATTCGGGAGCGTGGTTACGGTCTTGGCGCCGCAGTCCTGGGGGTTGAGGCACTGCTGGTTGGCCTCCTCAGTCAGAAAGTCCGACAAGCGCACCGTATTTCTGCTGCCGTCAACACGCACGCGCAGAAATTGACGGGGTTCTGATCCAGGCTGGTGGCTGACAAATCGGAGGTGATGTGTTTCGAATGTGTTGATAGACGACGTTCGCCCCCGCGGGATGGAGATGAGATCCTGAGGGGCCTGAGAACGGCCCGTGTCCTCCCACTTGATGGATACGTCGAAGGGCAAATCGTTGATGACTTCCATTGTCAGAGCTAAATGCGTGAACAACCAGTTGTGCAGCTGGAGCTTATCCACTGCCTTGATTACATCGTAGTCTTCGCGAGTGCGACCACCCCGCGGCACATATACATACTCGTTGCAGCTCGAAATGTTGTAGACACCAGGTAGTTCAGTGTTTCGATCAAGCATGACTTCACCAGTCTCGACGTGTTCCCCAAGGACACTATACTCAGATGGAAATCCTAACCCCCTCACGCTCTGTTCACATGCTGAGGAGCTAAAGCCAAGGAGCAAGTGCTTCTCGGCGACGCCTGTGTCCTTCTGAACGAGACCCAGAAGCTCCAGGTCCTCCAACCTGTTCAGATCCTTGAAATGATTCACAGCTTGGAGGGCCAAGGGCAGAAGCAGCATTACCGCCCAACGTGTCGTAACCTGTGCACTCATGAATACTTGGTACAATGTGCTTTTACGTCTGTTGCAAAAGAGGCATGGAAGAAATCACATTCATGAGTTCGACCGAATAAATAGACTCGTGCATCACGAAGAATGTGCGGACATGACAACAACACATTCGTCCTTAAATTTTGGGTTTAAGGCGGCGAAGATAATGCCAAGGCAACATACACATGCCAGATGTTTCCTCGAAGGCGATGATGGGCCCTCCTACGGAAAAGAAGGCGAGAAAGGTGGAGCCTCGCTCGATTTACTTCACTTCTTCGGTTCCATCGGTACCTTCTCGTCTTGTACTTCTCTGACGAATTACAAGTGAGTGAGTACGCATGAAGATAATTACTTAAAAGTCCCGCGGCTGGAAAAGCAATTGCCGGAAATTTGAACAGGGTCCGAGCACGCCTGAAAGATTACCACATGGCTCTGTCGGCGCCGGCGCTCGTGGGCCCCAGCCCTCGCTTCAGGCAGAATGCCCCCCGGGCCCCACCGTGAAGAAGCAATTACAGACAAGGTCAAAGGCACGTCTGGACCACAGCTCATTTTTCTTTCGTTATTGGTCGGCATGTTCAAACATGGTCATCCGTTCCTGTAGTCATTCGCATGGTCTGTCTATAGCCGCGGACTCAACCTCCCGCCTCCACCTTTTGCCCTTGCCAAACCCTCCAGCGCCGCCACTATTTGCGCTTTGTTCTCTTCCTTGACGAGCATAGTTTTAATATCTATACTTCTTGCAGCCTTGAGATTACGGCCGATGTCATCCAAGAACAATACTCGACTCGCTGACTTCTTCGAAAATCCCAGCCTCTGGAGGAGCGCCTCGTAGATTCGTATCTCGGGCTTCCTCGCCCGCATTGTCGCCGAGGATATTACAAAGTTAAAAATTGATGGGTCGTGAAAGATCTCGTGAATCTTTTCCAAACGAGACCAAAGGTCGAATCCTTCTGGGTCGGCTGGAGAAAAAAAACTGGGCGCCACACGAAAGTCGTTAGTTAGCAAAGCGGTACGCACCCCTGCAGAACGCAAGGCTCGCACAGCGGCAAGCATGGCAGGATCTATGGTTGTTGAGGCAGACAGTATTTGATACATGAGTGCACGGACGTTAATGTAGGGAGGGCGGAAGTCGATCGGTAGCTCCGCGGATTTTACGCGGTGCGCTACTTGTACATAAGCCTGCCCACTGCGTGAGGATGTGAGCTCTAGTTCCCATTTTTCAAGAAAAGCATCGTCTAGCGCTACTTCTCCCCTCTCCAACATCTGGAAGAGGCCATGTTCGTCACCGGCTGAGTTAAATGCCACGCTGAGATAGCCCGCAGGCAGGCCGTTCCGACGTTCGTGGTTCCGGATAGCGGCGAGGGGCGAGGAGCGGGTCAGGACGCCCCCCCAATCAAAGACCACGACCAAAACTTCCTCCGCCCATGCCTCAATGTCCTTCACTGGAGAAACCACCACATTGTTCTTCTTGTCCTCTTGTGTCGCATTGTTAATGCTTTCCTGTCCAATTCTCTCCTGTGCCTCAACCAAGTGCTGTCTGGCAATTTCAACGAGAATGGGAGCTAGATCCAATAATTTAATTGCATGCTTGCTTGAGGCTACGCCTTGTTGCCGCCGTGCTTCCACACCCTGCAAGATTACCGCGTTTTTAAAAAAGAGAAAGGCAGTGTAAAAGCGCCATGCCCTGTCTGGGTAGGAACGTCCGACTAGTTGACAATACGCTTTCACCAGCTCATCCTCATCAGGAATCCCCAGAGCCTCCAAATCCAGTCCAAGCAGGCCAGAGATAGGAGCCCGGGGAACGGCCGGGACGAAAAACATCATGGCGAGGTTGGCCAGGTCAGCCATAGGGTGGCCCAGCGTGGAGAGTTCCCAATCTAGCACAGCGATGACGCGAGGCTCCGTGGGATGAAAGACCACGTTGTCGACCTTAAAGTCCCCGTGAACCAGGCAAGTTTGGTCCCTCATTTTGAAGCCTGGCTGCTCAGAATAGAGCAACATGTCCGAGCACACTTCTTGCAAACCTGGGAAGTATCCAGCATTTTCAGCCTGTTTTTCCATCACACTTCTCAAACGTTTCAATTGTCGAGCAAAGTATCCTCCATCTGGCTTTCCGAACGTGCTCAAGGACCGCTTCCGCCAATCCAACGTATGGATAGCTGCCAGGGTGGCTACCATCGCCCGGTAATACTGTGCCCGCTCTTGAGAGGTCTTTATGCATGGCAAAGTCGGATCCCGAAAGATGCGCCCTTCAACGAAACCCATAAGGTAGAAGGGAGTGCCCAAAACCGAAGCATCTTCACAGAGATGGTAGACGGGAGGAACGGGCACGTCTGAATTTTGCAAGGCCTCAAGCACACGAAATTCCCTCTCTACGGCATGAGCGGAAGCTACTTTGACAAGCGCAGGTTTCTTACGGAGAACCAATTGACGATCAGAGGGTTGAAGCCTGAGCAAATACGTGGGATTTGACTGCCCGCCCTCCAGCTTCGTTGCCTTAATGTGCAGTGCAGTGGGTGGGGAGGTTGAAGAGACTGACGGGGCTAGGAAATCGCGGGGCAGGATTCGTGGCAGATAACGTTCCAACGCATCAGTATCAGTAGTCTCCATATCTATGCATGCGGATATTTATGATGGATTAGACTTGTGACGAAGAAAGCCTCACGATGAATGCGAGTGAAAATTTGAAAAAGCGGTCGGGGCGGATTCCGGCAGGTTCCTGGTGTATTCCACAGTATTATATGCTTGTTGATCTCCCACAACCATATCCAGATGTGATAAGAAAGCGCGCTTATGCGTGGCGCTGATTTTGATAAAATGAAAACAAGAGAAGGGAATATCGACATGCTGCATTTTTTTCTCCCTTTTTTTGTAACCTCACCGGATAGAATAGCATTCCTACGATTTACCCCGAAGTTCGATCGATCCAAAACCATGAATAAGTCAGCCAAAGGTACAAGCTCGATACCGCGATCAAAAACACCCATCTCACTTTCCGGTCTTAAAAGACTGCGAAACTGTTCCATACTCCCGGGAGAAGCGCTCGGGCTTCGTTTCCCGCCATGCCTCACGTCACCTTCCTTTCAGCTTCTCGTTGACCGCCCGTCTGTCTAGATTCGACCCCATGCTCTTTCAAGCGCGTAACTCCTTATCTGCGTCATTTGTGGTTTCCTTCCCTGATTTTTCGCTCCCAGTCGCGCGGATATGGAATCATAGTTACTTAGCCATCATCATTTTAACGAACTCTTCGTAGTTGATCTGACCGTCACCGTCAATGTCGGCTTCTCGGATCATCTCATCGACCTCCTCGTCCGTAAGTTTTTCTCCAAGGTTCGTCATGATGTGCCGCAGCTCAGCTGCCGAAATAAATCCGTTGCCGTCCTTATCAAAGACCTGGGGAACAAGGACGGTCCCAAAAGTAAATGCGAGAAAAAAGTGAGCAAGGGTATCATTTGTCGCCCGTCAGGCAGGCCCGCGCACCCGTCCTTACCTACCTTAAAAGCTTCGAGGATCTCCTCCTCCGAGTCCGTGTCCTTCATTTTGCGCGCCATCATGGTCAGGAATTCGGGAAAGTCGATCGTCCCGTTTCCGTCAGCATCCACCTCGTTGATCATGTCCTGCAGCTCGGCCTCCGTCGGGTTCTGGCCTAGCGAGCGCATGACCGTACCCAGCTCCTTGGTGGTGATGGTCCCGTCCCCGTCCTTGTCGAAGAGCGAGAAGGCCTCCTTGAACTCTGGTTTTCCGTGACATCCAGGCAGAATCGCACAAGAGTTGGTCAGCGTGGCTAGTTAATGGGCAAGGGAAAGTGAAGGACTTCTCTAGACCAGATGGACGTACCAGCGATCTGCTCCTCTGTTAGCTCGGTCGCTCCCCCCTTCTCCACTTTAGCATCTTTGCTCATGGTTAACGAAGATTCGAGTAAGTTCCTGCACGTCCACGATATGATACATAGAGTTCGTGAATGTCGGTTAGCCCTTCCTCATAGTGAAAAACTTCAGGTCTCTCGGCGATAAAATTTATCCACCTCATCCCTTCGATGGCACGATTTCGATTTTGCCTCGTGGGGCCAAAACTGACGCATAGCAAGCCTCGATAACAACATTGTTAAGTTCTGTGGTATAAGATGCAGCCGTGTTCAAGGGAGGGCTTTCACGGTGGCCAGCCGCACGTCCCCCACCCTTTCTGGCGCACCCGACGACGAGGGTCTCCTACCGCACCCTCGAATATATCTTTCAAAATAGCTTGTATTAATTGCAAGGAACTCATACTGAAACATGCAATGGTGCGCCAATGTGGTGCTCCATGGCCTCAGGCTTGATCTCAGACGCTGCTTCGAAACAACCATGCACGCCTTCGCTCCCATCGTTGTCCGCCTCCAGCCTAAGTGATGTTCGGGCTCGAGCTATCATGCTTCCTCTCCCATCGCAACCGAAACCTGCATGTAACGTTGTAATGTCCGGCCCGCGAGCTCCCGGAGGCGTGCTGATGCCGTGAAATTCGCGCTTGCCGAGTATGGGTAGCCCTAAGAAGTCGTTTCTCGCCGCTCGCCAAAATTCGGCCCACCCCGCGAGGCCCCTGTCCCGTGCACTCCAAGCCTCGGGGCCCCAACAATGACTCTGACTGGTGTGCTGGGGGAACGACGGGGCATGTGTTCGCTGTCGTGTCCTTGCTGGTCATGTAATCTTTCTTAGACCATGTACGCGTCAGTGTGCCCAATTATCCCATACCGTCAGGGGATCGGAACAAAGAAAGGATAACGAAGGCATGCGCGGAAGTGGAGCGTCCATGTGCCATGTATACATTCCTTTACATGCATTTTTTACACAAATTACCCTATTCTCAACGCCCCTAAGCTTATGAGAGAGCCCTTCCGCTTTCGCTCCTCCTCTGCGGCTAACTCGGCCGGAGTTTTCTTCTGTATAATTTCAGTCACCACGTCTGTAGTCCGGTAGTTCTCACAGTCAACAATCTCAAAAAGCGCGGCCTTCCCTCGCTCTTCTCCATTGTATCCACCCAAGCGCAAATCGTAAGCCAGCGTTTGTCCCAGTGTCTCCTCCTTTTTGGGGAACGCCATCAAGTACCCGCCACTACCCCAGTTGGCCGAGCACGACAGAAGGAAAGCGCCTTCAGGTCGGCGCCAGTCAACCTCCCATTCCTCGTTCTTCCCCAGACCCGTTCCTCGCACACCCAGAGCCCCAGAAATCCAGTGCTGGCCAAGCCATTTCCGGGAAAGAACGGACTGGAGGCCCGTCAGGGTCTGGCTCGTGTAGGCCGCAAACTGGCAGGCTTTGCTCATGTGCGGCTCCTGCAGTCGGAGCTCCTCACCGGCAACGCTTATGAAGAGTCCCGACCGCACTTCTCGAAAAGCTACAAACTTGTACAGCCTCGGCCTTTCTGCGCCCCAGCCTCCTCGGGCCCTAGATGCCCGGGCAGCCTTACGGATCACGGCCCGAGTCGCGTCCTCCAGCCCCTCGCTACCCGCCTCCAGCCGGTCTACCTGCACTCTTTGCTCTCTCAAGGCTTCATGCAAGGTTCCCCCAATGCCTCGCTGTTCGTCCAGACTCTTTCCCAGGCTCTCCAGGTAATCGTCCTGCATGCGCGCCACCTCACTCAGGCTCTGGGGGCCCTGCCCGGCCACATGGGCCCGTTTGAGGCGAGCGTCAGCGGTCTCGCCATTGACCCTCCGTGCGAAGAGCTCTTGACGTTCATCCTTGACTGGATTGCTGCAGCCGTCCCGTGGTTGGTCCCTCCACAAGGGGGCATCGCTGGAATGGGCCTCTGTCCGTTCCCCTGCCTGCTGGCCCGGGCCCCGGAGGCCTGCGCGCCGATCTGCCAGCCAGGTCGGTGTGCGGGGCCGCGGGGCCTCGGGCTCTTCAGAGAAATAATTCCGCAGAGATCCCCACCATGTCATGCCCCGCAAGGTCCTAGCACTCTTCTTAATGACGTAGAGGTTGGAGTCCACAACGGCCTCGGAGCGGTCCAAGGCCTCCTGTTGACCCGCCACGGCCGTGAGGGTCTCGCGCCCGATGGCCACAGACTCATGCGCGACTCGCAGATAAGCGTCCAGCTCGTCTTTTGATTTGAACTGGTGACGTTCCTGTGCCCCATTCGGTGGGCAGCAGTCAGCTAGGTCAAGGACGAGATGTCTGATCAGGGACTGAAAGAAGCTTACCTTTTGTTGCCCCATTCCTGCCCGGTGGCTGCCCCTCGGATCTCCAGGCCCTTCTCTTGGCTCCATATGAGACACTTGAATGTCAATATTCGCAATGAGAAGGTCAGAGTGGGTTCAGGTAGTGCTTGTTCCGTAATGAAGCACACAGGGGCGGATCCGAGCCCCCCGCCTTCGGTCTGCCGGGCTCGCCCCTTTCTCGTGCCGCCGCCCCAAGCCCATCGCCTACTTGAGGCGTTGTGCGATAGGCGAGCACGACAGTTCACATTGGTGTAATTGATGTGACTTTTGAATGGATGTTCCGTGCCCGCGTTACCGCAGTAATTTGACTTGATGACTGCTGTCAGTCCCTGGTGGAGCATGATGAGTCCGGGTGTCTTTGTCCCATGTTTTCCTTCGCACGTCGAATTGTGACGCAATCGAAACAGAGGGTAATTCGACAGCAGCAGTCATGGTCTTGGAGGAGGAGCGGCGGCGAGAAGGGATAGAATCCATAATTTTGGAGACGGTGACTGGCCCGATGGAGCAGGTTGCCCTCTGTGTTCGCAACGCCCTGGAGGTGAGTTCTCAACAAGGCATGGGGCGCTCGAGACCCTTGTTTAACTAAATCCCTCTGGCTCCCCTCTCGTCATCTCATTTGACGCCTTGACAGCGCGGATGGGAGAAATCGCTGCCAAGTAGCTTGGCGGAATTTCAGGAACGGAGGGAGGAGGAGATAGAGCGCGTGTGCAGTCGGTACTACTCTGAATTTCTAGTGTCCGTGCAAGAGCTTCTGGCTGCCAAAAGCAGATCCGCTTCTCTGAAAGAAGAGATTTCTCTCTTCGACGAGGATATCAAACGCACGGGCCAAGACATGCTCAAGATAGGCAACGAGCTCCAGCGGCAGAAGACAGACCAGCGGCACATCCAGATCGCCGCGGTGGTAGCCGCACAGTGCCACGACCTCACCTTGCTACTGGCCAAAGCCAAGCAGCAAATCGAGGAAGGGCGGCACTATCCGGCTCTGCGCACCCTGGACAGCATCAGCCAACAGCTGAGGGTGGCTGTGCAGCACCCTTTCGTCGATCGCGTGGAGTCGTGGCTCCCCGCGCTGGCCGTCCGCCTGAAGTCCTCGGCCCTGCAGGACGTGTCCGACTGGCTGGTGGCCATTCGGGGCAAGTCGACCAGCATCGGCAAGGGCGTGTTGCGCAAGTGCGTGGGCTACCTGACCGGCCAGGCCGCATGCGCGGGAACCGGCTTGGGGGGCTTTCTGGGGGCCCCGGCCCTCGGGGCGTTGGATGCGCGGTCACTGGCTCCGACGCCGGCCGAGCTGCTGCTGCGGCAAACGAATCAAGTCACGAGCTTCTCCGCCTGGGTGAAGGACGAGCTACTACAGGCGCTGCCCTACTTTCGGCAGGCCCCCGCAGGAGACGAGCAGCATGCCCTCTCCTCCCTCGCCGAGAGCCTGGGCCCGCTGCACCGAGCCCTTCACATCCACGCCCATCTGGGGGCCCTGGACGAGCTCCAACTCTTTTACGTCAATAACCGCCTGCCACAAGCCTCGCTGCCCTCGGGAGGCTCCCTCCCTGCCCCATCCTCCACGGCCGCAGCCACCGAGCGAGCACCCAGCCCGGGGGCCGGGAGGGAGGGGCCGGACGAGCGGGCCGCCCAACTGCAGGAGGCCATGGCTTACTACGCGGGCTTCTTCGTCACCGAGCACGCGGCCATTCGGTCCACAGAGCATCCAGGGGGCTTGATCCCTGTCTTCAGACTGGAGGAGGCGTGGCGCGGGCTACAGCGGGACGTGTGCGCCCAGCTGGAAGCCGTGATAGCGGCCACGGTCGCCTTGCCTGAGGCCCGCTCTCCCGCCCTCCTCCTGCAGCTTAAGCAGACAGCCTTGCTCCTGGCCTCGACACTGGGGGAAGACTGTTTCCGGTTTGATACCCGCCCTCTGATGGAGACACTGAGAGGCCCCTTGCGCGAAGGATTTCAGGCCGCGGAGGAGCTCTCTGTGGATGCCAGGTGTCGGCTGGTGCTGGAGCAGCAGGAGTTCCAGCCCTTGAGCGTGACTTGCGAGGAAGAGTATCGGTCGCTGGTTCTCCCCTACGGCCTGGACTGGGAAAACGCGTACGTGCTGGAGGGCGGCGCGGACGTCGGGGAGCAAGGGGAGGGGCGGGGAGGCGAGTCGGAGGAGTCGAGTCTGGTGAGGAGTGCGGCAATGCGTGGCTATCGCACCGGAAGAACTTCCAGGAGGGGAGGCACGAAGGCGGGTAGAGGGTCCCGGTACCCCCGGGCCTTTCCTTTCTCTGTAATGGTCCCTCGCCTCTCCAGGGAGCTCTACCGCACCGCGTCGCTCTGCTTTCTGTACGGGCTCCAGCTTCAGCATCCCGCGGCCATGGAGACGACCTTGCTCGTATTGATAGAGAAGGGATTTGCCACCGTTCGCCGGCTCCTGGACGAGGAACTGGCGGGCGCCGGTGGCAAGGCGGCGGACATCCCCATCTCCAAGGCCTGCCAGGTCTCCATCGACGCCATGGCCCTGGCCCGTGTGACCACAGCCTTCGAGGCGATGCTGATCGCTGCAGCGGCGCATTTTTTCAATTCGACGGAGGCCGCGTCCAAGAGTATCCCAGCAATATTGGGGGCAGGGCGCCGGGCGCTGGAGGATACAAGCATTGCTGCACAGCACCTGGTGTATGAGCTGATCCAGAAAAAGATTGACGAGCTGCTGGAGGGAATGTGCTTCATCGAATGGGAGCCCACCAAGCTGGCGAGCGAGGCACGTTCATACGTTGAAGATGTCGTCAGCTACCTGCAGGTGACTTTCATGTGCCTCACGTACATGCCGAAGGAGGCCAGGGACGGACTGCATTTTGCGTCATGCACTCACATCCACGCGGTAATGTTGGCCACGCTTCTGAACCCCCACAAGGTTCGGGCGGTCAATACGACAGGACTATATAATCTGAGCTTGGATGTGGCTGCATTGGAAGCCTTCGCTGACGCTTGTGGTGTCCTCCAGCTCCGCGAGTGCTTCGCTGAGCTCCATCAGACCCTAGGCGCTCTCTTGCATCAAGACATTCACACCCTCATGCTCGATGCCAGTCTTCGCGAAGGGGTGTTTCCTAAAATCCGAACAGCTAATCTTGTGAATATTCTGGAAAGATACAAACCATTGGGACTCCTGGCCCAGGTAAAGAACCAACAAGGAGGCGCAGGCCATGGCGGGGGGGGAAGGGGTGTTGATCTTCCGTATCTGGACAAAAAAAAGGCTGCTGAGTACATCAAATCTCTTCGTAAACAATTACAAGAAGAACGAGAATAATTCATGCCCCCAAAGTCTTCACTCGAGCCGTGTAAAGAAGAAAGTCCAAAATTAACTTGCGCGAGCGGCTCGGCTCGGGTTGAATGTTCCGCAGCAGCGGAGTGTTGTTATGTTCTTCAACAGGCGGTCAAGATACACTAGTCAGAGCGCTAGTTTTTCCAGTCTGCGTCGATTGTTGGCCCTTCATCTGAAGCATGAGGTGTGTGGGCTATGATCTAGCCTGGTGGTAGACGTGGGCGTTTTTTGCGGCCGTGGGGGAGGGCGCAGTGTCTGGGTTGTTGACGCCCGCATCCTATTCCTGTCGAATATCCCTCTTGTTCCACAAGATGCATCGGCTGCACCCCCGGGACGGACTCGATTCACAGCCCGTCCATGCCCTATCCTCCGGATCTTGGAAGCAATCCCGCATGATGCACTGATATTTTGGGACACGCCTGAGCGATGCCACATGGATGCCTAATGTCGTGATTGACCCTTTACCCTGGGCTTGTGGCGCTCCTAGCTAGGAGAATTCGAAGGGGATCCTCCCGTGCCGCTAAACCAGTCGTAGAAGACAACCTTTCTAGTCTCTAGTTTGGTCATTCACACACCGTATGGATCCTGAGAGTGCTTTCATATGCGGCCTTTTAGATTGGCCTGTGAAGATTGTGATTCTGTGGCTTTGTGACGCATGGCACATACCTCGCCCTCTTTCGTCCGTCTGACACTCTCATGCATGTAGATACCTCTCAACGACCATTTTCACAGCGCTTCTCTCGCTTCTAAAAGCTACTCACTCCAATAATGGCTGGTAAGTTTCTCGACCATTTTGCGGCTTCTAGATTCGTGTCTGCTTTGCATCATCTATCTGCCCTCCGGGTTCGACATCTAAATATATGTCACCTCTTGTTCCACATCGCGTGCAGATTCTCGTGTGCGCATTGGTATCAACGGCTTTGGCCGCATCGGCCGCCTGGTCTGTCGAGCGGCAGTGAAGAACCCCAAGACTGTGGTGAAGGCCATCAACGACCCCTTCATGGACGTGGAATACATGGTGTATCAGTTCAAGTACGACTCTGTCCACGGGCGCTTCGATGGGACCGTCGAGGCGAAAGATGGTAACCTGGTGATCAATGGAGAGGTGGTTAAGGTCTACAAGGCCAAGGATCCGTCTGAAATTGGGTGGGGCGAGGCGGGCGCCGACTATGTGTGCGAGTCCACCGGTGTCTTCACGACCACGGAGAAGGCGGGCAGCCACTTGAAGGGGGGCTCCAAGAAGGTGATCATCTCTGCGCCGCCCAAGGACGGCACCCCCATGTTTGTGATGGGAGTGAACCACACGAACTACAAGCCTGACATGGACGTTGTCTCGAATGCCTCGTGCACGACGAACTGCCTGGCGCCCCTCGCCAAGGTCGTGAACGACAATTTCGGCATCGTGGAGGGACTCATGACCACCGTGCATGCCATGACGGCCAACCAGCTTACCGTGGATGGGCCCTCCAAGGGCGGGAAGGACTGGCGCGCCGGACGCTCCGCAGGCGTGAACGTGATCCCCGCCTCCACTGGCGCCGCGAAGGCCGTCGGGAAGGTCATCCCGGAGCTCAACGGAAAATTGACGGGCATGGCCTTCCGCGTTCCCACCGCGGACGTGTCCGTGGTCGATCTGACGGTGAAGGTGGCTAAGGAGACGTCCCTGGATGCGATCAAGGCGCTGATGAAGGAGGCGTCGGAGGGCTCCATGAAAGGCGTGCTCGGGTACACGGAGGAGGATGTGGTCTCCCAGGACTTCGTCACCGACTGCCGCTCCTCCATCTTCGACGCGGGCGCTTGCATCGGCCTCAACTCCACGTTCTTCAAACTGGTGTCCTGGTACGATAACGGTACGTACATGAGTGGTTAGATCACACGTGGAGGCGATGGCGCAGGTCAAGCACGCGTGCAACGGGGACCTGTGTAGTCTGTTTCGCGTACCTTCGTATAGCCTCTCCTTGTCTCCCGGCGATGACCATGTGTCCGTCGTCGCTCTCACACACGTCCACAGAGTGGGGGTACTCAAACCGCCTGGTGGACCTGATCGTGCACATGAGTACGGTGGACAGCAAGTAAGGTGCCTACGAGGTCCTTCTTGAAGAACAGGGCCAGGAGGAGACGCACCGGCCCCGGCCCTGTGCTCCTACGGGGGCTTTCCTTGGGGAGGTCCCTGAGGATGACGAGGGGGAGGGTGGAACTAGTAGAGTTACGCCACATACGGCGCCTTAGGACTTGTCGTGTCCGGAGGTGGCTTTTACAGGCACTATGATGCACGCAGTGAAGGAAAGAGTTCAAGGTTTATTCCATACATGTGTTGCGGGGAAGCACGGTTAGATGAATTGCGAGGTATTGCGGTCGGAAGTTTTGCCAATGAACGGGTATGATGATTTTTGCATCCCATGCCTGAGGTCAGGAGCATGAATTGCACAGAACGGAGATTGAAAAAAGAAGATATCACGTTACGGGACATATCACGAAGCCGCAGGAGTAGCTTTGGGATAGACGAGCGCCACGCCCTTGGCGATGGCTTTCTCTTCCCTGGCAGTCCATCAGAAATGGTTCATTTTCTTCGTGCGTCTGCTCTTCGATATCAGACGTTTTCTCATCCTTCCACAAAATCGCACGTCACCGGGCACCACACACAGAAACGCTCTTTCTCTCCACGACAACATCACGAACTGTCAGGCCGGGGACAGACAGCATAAAACGACGAAACGAACTATTGAGCAGGACAAAGACAAGGGCGGGCCGCAGTGCGCGTCCCAGGCCTTAAGGCTTGAAGCTTAGAATCCTCTTGACACACCAGCTACATCGCACATATATAGGATAGAATATTTGCCCGAGCTGAAATGCTGCTGCCGAATCCTAATGCCAGGCGGGCAGCGTGCGCTTACTAGCTTAGAGCGAGACGCCGTCTTGCTTGGCGACCATCTTGATCAGGTCGACGACGCGGCAAGAGTACCCCCACTCGTTGTCGTACCAGGCCACAAGCTTCACAAACTGCGGGTTGAGAGCAATGCCGGCGCCTGCGTCGAAGATGGTGGAGCGCGGGTCGGACACAAAGTCTTGGGAGACCATGGGGAGTTCCGTGTAGCCGATCACGCCCTTGTGGGTGGTCTCGGAGGCCTTCTTGATGGCCGCGCAGATGGCCTCGTAGGTGGTGGGCTTGGAGAGACGGGCCGTGAGGTCGACCACGGACACGTCGGGCGTGGGCACGCGGAAGGCCATGCCGGTGAGCTTGCCCTTAAGGGAGGGGATGACCTTGGTCACGGCCTTGGCGGCGCCGGTGGAGGAGGGAATGATGTTGACCGAGGCCGCACGTCCGCCGCGCCAGTCCTTCTTGGAGGAGCCGTCCACAACCATCTGGGTGGCCGTGAAGGAGTGCACGGTGGTCATAAGTGCCTCCTCGATGCCGAACTCGTCGTTCACAACCTTAACGATGGGAGCAAGGCCGTTGGTCGTGCAGGAGGCGCAGGACAGGATGTCCGCACCCTTGTAGTCGACCTCGTTCACGCCCATGACAATGACCTGGGAGTCATCCTTGGCCGGCGCGGACATGACCACCTTCTTGGCGCCACCATCCAGATGCACCTGGCACGTGTCCTTGGTCAAAAAGGCCCCCGTGGACTCGCACAGGTAGCTGGCGCCCAGCTTGCCCCAGCCGATCTCCTCGGGCTTGCGCGTGTGGGTGGTCTTGACGCGGTGGCCGTCAATGATGATGTCGTCGCCCTCCACGTCCACCTTCCCGTCGAAGCGCCCGTGCACGGAGTCGTACTTGAACTGGTAGGCCATGTACTCGGCGTCGGCGCCCGTGTTGATGGCGACAAGGTTGCACTGCGGGTCCTTGACGGCAATGCGAGCCACCAAGCGACCAATGCGTCCGAAGCCATTGATGCCCATGGGGACCGCCATGTGCACGTCGTTGGTGCGTGCGTGCTGCACCGCGTTGAGCTTGAAGGAGGGAGTCACGAAGGCGGAGGCGGAGCCGGCCAGGGCCAGGGCACCGATGAGGGTGGATTGCACGGGGGCCATCTTATCTGCTAAGCGTGAAAAGTAAGCTGTCAACGTGGCAGGGCAGGCAAGGAGAGGAAAGAGCAGTGCCGTTAAAATACGCATCGCAATGCGCGTGCAAATCAAGGAGTAAGCGTGTTGGGTCAGAATGTCTGGCCCGTGTCAAATCCCAATCTCCTTTCATCAAGAGCAATCTTTCCTTCTCGCATCTGTGCCCAATGCATCGACCGCCAAAGATCGGCATGCATTTTTCCAATTCATCTGACACAAACAAAGATTCTCAGAGAAGAGGTTGTATTGTGCACATTGCGGCCAAGCCCGTTCTTACGCAAGAGGGGAAGGTAAAATAAAAATAAAAGATCTGTACATTACTGTCGCGTTGCAGCAGCCACTCACCACACAAAGCCGTCGTGTGAACGTTGCGCTCGGCAGGTAACGTAAGGGTGAAAAGATACCATGAAGGTTGACGGGCTTCAAACAAGCTTTTAAGACGCAGGGAGTGCATCCATACACCGCGAATTATTTCACAAGGTATACTTCTAACAACAAGAAGATTGGGTCTTATAAGCGCAGCTTCCGACACGCAAGCCGAACAACGCTTTTTGGAGACGGAGGATCTTGTGCAAGAACAAGATGACCTTCCAGAGAAGGTCGTGGGAGAGAAACATAAAAGAAGTGATGCGCGTCGCCGCTTTGCTACACAATGCACGGCCAGCTCAGATGTTAGTAAAGCAAAGATCTCCGTCTAGTCAGACGCAAAGCAACATCAGGGCCACATTCCCAAAGCTCCGTGGCTCGTTTACGGGGTGTGTGGCTCCATGATGACGTGTTGGGCGCCGCCTCTCTCAGCCCCCCGAGTAAACCTCCCCCCTCGTCCCGTGAGAACGTCCTGCCAAGCCCTCCTCATGCACGTCTCTACGAGCTTCCCAGATGTATCTTCCGCATTCTTTTACAAATACATAACACTTCTTCCTGAGGACGCATCCTCTGCCGAGTGCCAACCCGCGTCGCTCAAGATGCTAGATACGAGCATCATCGTACAATCGCCGAAAAGTCTTCGTCTCCGCTTATTTAAAAAAAAACCAACAAATAATTGCACAAAGCTCTCAAAATCGTCTTTTACTTTCCCCTACGAAATTGCTCGAATATTGACGCGTTGCCACTTACCTCACACTTGCTACCGCGGGTAGTAATTACGTATTGGTCGTTCCCACTACAAGCCCTAAACTGAGCAAAATGTATAGACCTTTTCCTAAACCCCCCTTCCCCCCCCCCCAAGCATGTTTCTATTAACAATGGTATGTGAAGAGTGATCTATTTATCCTCCCCAAACTTTCTTCCCTAGTCAAATGTCTGATTATGAATGAAGATCCTCGCGATATCGAGTGGAAGCCCCAAAATCGCAGCCCTCGGTACGCAACGGGAGCACTATCTTTGTCATGCAGCGGCCATGGGCATATAAATATCTTGCTGCAGAAAGAGTGCTGCCCCTTCTCATAGCTGCCGACAGCTTCCGGTCTCTCTCACCTCCGCGTTGTCTGTCGAAAGCTGATGGAGGCAAAATCTCGGAGCAGGCGGCGCACATCCAGCAAGCTCTCAACATGGTACTCGGCCTGACTGTACGTGTTTCCCACATGCACGGTGAAGACTTTCGCGTCCCGGGCCATCAGCGGCATGTCCCGCCCTATCCCAGTGCTCACCCCCCCCTTCGGGGTGCAGGGCCTGCTGCTCAGCATCAGCGCATTCTCCGTGACAGCCTCGTCCTCCAGCGTCAGGTGGTCCATGTGGGGGGCGAGGCTCGGGCTCGCGAGATCTCCACTCTCCAGCCCGCCCTCACACATCTCCCTCCCGCCCTTCTTCTCAGCGTGGGAATCCTCTTGCCTTCGGCACGGCTCCCCAATGACAGGGGGTTTCTGCTGCGCGTCTTGTGACGGCTCCATCCCCGACGGGTTCGGGCGCGACTCGGTGAACGCGCTGTTCGACGCCGACTCCCGCCCGGGCCCGTCCCCGGCCGTGGGCGTCGACACGCTCCGTGGAGTTGCAATCGCGGGCCGCAGCTCTGGCTGCCCGCCCCCCGGGATCGAGTCCAAGGGGATGAGGTCGGGTCCCACGTGGGAGGAGAAGGGGG
This sequence comes from Nannochloropsis salina CCMP1776, assembly GCA_004565275.1. Classification (NCBI taxonomy): domain Eukaryota; class Eustigmatophyceae; order Eustigmatales; family Monodopsidaceae; genus Microchloropsis; species Microchloropsis salina. The sequence goes on along the minus strand of SDOX01000118.1, from coordinate 148,440 downwards.
TCAGGCCGCCGTGCGAGAGAGGGTGCGACCCGCCTACCGACGAAGGGGCCGTGAAACGCGCCGCTTCCCCCCGCAAAATCTTCAGGACCTGGAACATGTCCTCGTCGGTCCGGTCGTCGCCCACGCAGAATACAAAGTCGAGGGGCGTGTCCGAGTTCTTCGCCCCCCGGGACGGGTCCGCCATGTACCGGAGGACGCTTTCCACCACCATCCCCTTGCTCGCGCCCTGGTGCCTCACCTCCACCATCCGATTCCCCTGGATGATCTCCAGCGGCAGGTTCGAGAGCACGTCTTCCAGCTGGATCTGCATGTCCTTGGCTTGCCAGGACCCGAAATTCGGATCCGCGTCCCGGTAGTGCCAGGTCAGGCTCGACTCCTTCTTCTCGATGTACGTGCCCGGCGTGCGCTCCGTAAAGTACTCGAGGATGGGCTGAACGATGTCCCGCCAAGACGTGTCTACCTCCGGCGCCATGGTCTGCCATTCCTCCTCCTCCGGCATCCGGTAGTAGAAGCCGTACTCGGCCGCCAAGGCCATCTTCAGCTTGCCCAGCCACGTGTCCATGAAGCGCTTCTCCCGGCCCGACACGATCACCACCGTGTTGCGCGGGTCCTTGCTCAGGGAGTCCAGCAGGTTGGTGATGTAGGGCGACGGGGTGGCGAGCTGCGGGACGGACTGGAGCTGAGTGAGGGTACCGTCGTAGTCCGCGACGATGAGCCGGTTCCTGGCCCGCTCGTAAGCAGAGCGGGCGAGGTCGAACGGCAGGCGCGGGAGCTTGGACAGGTTCGGCTTGTTGGCGCAGACCGTGCGCAGCTCCGCGACGAAGGACTTGGCCCAGGAGGAGGCCGTGTTCACGGAGACGTAGCGGGAGAGCTTGTGCTGCCGGATCTCCCGCTCCGCCCGTGAGAGTGTGAGTGCCTGCTGGATGGCGTGGCAGACCTCCTCTGTGTTCCAGGGGTTGATGCGGATGGCCCCGCTCAGAGACTGCGCGCTGCCCGCAAACTCGCTGAGGACCAAAACCCCCGGCCCGTCCTTCTGGTGCACGCCCGGCATCTCTCTCTGCGCGGCCACGAATTCGTACGAGACCAGGTTCATTCCGTCCCGCAGAGAAGTGACCAGGCACACGTCGGCCATGTTGTAGATCGCCACCAGCTCCTCCTGCGTGATGCTCTGGTTGATGTAGTGCACCGGGGCGTACTCCAGGTTCCCGAAGGTCCCGTTAATCCTGCCCACCAGCTCGTTCACGCGCTCCGACAGCCGCTGGTACTCCGGTACTTCGGTCCGCGAGGGCACTCCCACCTGGATAAGCGTCACCTTGCCGCGCCACTCCGGATGTCGCGTCAGGAATAGCTCCAGCGCCAGCAGCTTGTGCGGCATGCCCTTGATGTAGTCCAGCCGGTCAACTCCCAGCAGCACCTTTCGACCCGCGAAGGTTTCCGTCAGTTCCGCGATGCGCGCGTGGACCGCGGGCCGCTGGAGGATGTGGGCGATGTGCTCCGGGTCGATCCCAATGGGGAAGACGCCCAGGGACATGAAGTGCGAGGCGTACTCCAGGCCCCGCGGGGTGGTATCCACCTCCAGGACCCGAGCGCAGGCCGAGAGAAAGTGGCGGGCGTAGTCGTAGGTGTGAAAGCCGAGCAGGTCGGAGGCCAGGAGGGCCTCCAAGAGGGGCTTGCGCACGGGGAGGATGCGGTAGATCTCCGAGGAGGGGAAGGGCGTGTGCAGGAACCAGCCGATGTTGGCGTGCTTGAAGCGCTGTCGAAGTTCCAGGGGCAGCCACATGAGGTGGTAGTCGTGGACCCAGATGTAGTCGGACTCGACCCAAATCGCCGCCACCGCGTCGGCGAAGAGCACGTTCGCCTCCTTGTACGCGTCCCACAGCACCGTGTCGAAGCGCTTGTCGGAGCCCGCCTCGGACTGGTAAATGGGCAGGGGCATGTAGTGGAAGAGGGGCCAGAGCACGTCGTTGGAGAAGCCGTTGTAATACTTGTTGACCAGCTCGTCCGAGAGGAAGACGGGCACCGCGTTGTACTCGCGCAGAAGTTTCTCCCGCACCTGCTCCCGGTCCTCCTCTGGTATCTCCTGCCCCAGCCAACCGATCCACACCGCGTTCAGCTCCTCCCGCGACCCCTTCAAGGCCGTAACAAGCCCACCCGAGGACATCCGAAAGTCCCACTCCCCGGTCTTCTCGTCCCGCCCGCCCGACACCGGCAGGCGGTTGGCGACGATTATCACGCGGTGCTTTGCCATGCTTTCCGACGCCTCCCCCGCGGCACCATTCTCCTCGCCCGTGTCCCGCTTCTCCTGCTCGCTCTTTACCTTCCAGAGCTGGCGCTGAAGCTCCTGGATGTTGGCCAGGATGGCTTGCTCCTGGAGGGACATGACCTCATTCGGCGTCTTGCCGCGCTTCGTGACCTGGGCCTCGTCCGCGACGGCCTTCAGCAGCTCCTCCGCCCCCAAACTCCTCGGCGATGCACCACTGATTAGACTGGCCCCGCCTGTCGCCCCCCCCCCTCCTTCCCCTCCCCCTCTTAAAACCTCGTCCGCTGCCGCTGCTGCTGCCTCCGCTACCTCGAGGTCAGAGTCAACCACCAGCTCTGGCGGCAGCGCAACCTCTTCTTGAAGGGCAGCGGCCTCCTTCATCACGTCGTCAGCCGGCACTGGGTCGGATGACGCCATGGGAACAACGCGAAATGAGTGGGTCGTTCAGGACCTTGATCTGGAGAGATGGGATGCCGACGTCGGGATCTCTTCACCTCTGCTTCCTATGCCATTCCAAGGCCAGACCGGCGGCGATGCACAGCCTTGAGATGGAATGAAAAATGTCCTTCAACTGATGACTAAGTGTGCGGGTCAAGACGCGTTTCTGCAGTCGGTGGAAGACGCCCTGAATTGCTTCGATGAGAAATTTAGAAAAGAGGCCCTCCTGTTGACAAATATGCCGATAAATTTGAAAGGGGCAGGAGAAAAGGACGTGAGACAGAAACTGGCACAATTACAAAGATAATGTGCGGGCAACATGAGGTTTTTGGAGCGGAATGGCGGAGAGGGACTTTTGTGGACTTGAGCAAGCGGGCGGGTGCGCAGGATGGCGCGAGGAGAGAAGGGAGGAGAGACGGGCTAATACCGGGCACATCTTCATCGAAGTGTAGGACCAATCGACACTCAGACACTCTGAGGAAGAAAAAAAGCCACAAGTAATTGAACTCAGGTGCAGAACGAACCCCGGCAGAATAGTGAGAGGCGGGTGTCATGCGCTGAGATTGTGGAAAGGACCGAGCACAGACTCGGAAGCGAAGGCATCACATTCGTTACTGGGTCGTACCCATGGGCGACAGAACATTTTTTCTTTGGAAAATCGATGCTTTGCTCAAGTTTTGTTTATTTTTGAATGTCGATCAATAGTCAGTTTGAGATGCGATTATGCTCGTCACACTGTTGCACTCGTCGAAATTAACCTCCTCCGCGGCAAAGTCCTCACTCCTCATTTAGCCTTGCCTGTTAAAGCAGGCCAGGCTGCCTGCACGTATCCAACCGCCGAATACACAGTCAATACAGCCGAAAAAGCCAACAGACCCACGCCCACCTCCAGAAGCTTGTGCGCCAGCGCATCGTGGCTGGCCAAGGGGGGCTGAACGTAGAGCAAGACAGAGAGGGCTAGCATCTGCGTGGCCGTCTTAACTTTACCCCACCAGCCCACTGCTACGGTGTCTCGAGCCCCTTGCGACGCCATCCATTCACGGAGAGCGGAGACCCCTATCTCACGGCAGATGATGATGGCGGTGGAGACGGTGACGATCGGCGAGTTCAACCTATCCGCCATGAGGACCAAAGCCGTGGCCACCATGAGCTGTGCGATGAAAGGAGTGTACAGGGCAGGCAGTATTCATTTCATCAGCCGCTACGATCACGGGACGGTGGCAGACAACGCGTGAGACACCCCTTCCGGGACAAAACCCAACCTCCCTCCCGGAACCCTCCTTCCAGGCGCCTTACCTTGTCAGCAACGGGGTCGAGGAAAGCGCCCAGAGGGGAGCTCAGGTTCATACGTCGGGCTAGATAGCCGTCTAGCCAGTCCGTCATGGCCGCAAAGACAAAGAGCCCCGAGCAGGCCGCGTTCCGCCAGCTCTGATGGTGTCGGGATTGGGGGATGGAGGAAGGCGTGAGAGCGCAGGCTCGTAACTTGCTTGACGTTATTTTCTCAGCTGAAGCGCAAGCTCAATGGTCCCGCTTGATTAGGACACATGACACGGCCACGCGCACGACAAAGATGAGACGAGAGCGCCCCGACGCCTGGCGTGCCTCCCACGTACCGCGCTCGTGTAATAGATCATGATGAGGACAGGGATAGAAATGACGCGCAGCAACGTCAGGATGTTAGGCAGGTTCCATAAAGGGGGCTCGTTGCCCCGATTGGAGGCGGCGTTTCCACCCCCCGCCATGCGCGCAAGCCGTGACAAGGCGACCTCCCCCCCGTTGGTTTCTGTTACGAGTGCGGTGCGTCCCTGCCAGGCCTTTCTATCCGCCGGGAAGGCCAAATGTGAGAAGGGTCGAGGGGAAGCAGTGAACGACTGAGGCACCACTAGACCTAGCAACGCAGAGGGGCTGCGGGAGGGGATTCCAGGTGTCTGGAAAGCGAGGGCCGCGCTGTGCATGTCGGAGGGGTCTGGTCAGACAGAGAGCCATCAATCCACACTGAATTAATTGTGCCATACATACCTGAAACTGCCTGCTGCCGCGCACGTAGAAGCGAAATAAAAAGCTAGTGTACAAGTAAAAAGCGCTCCTTGAACCCTCATTCGGGTCTCCCTGCTGGAGGGCACGTCCTGTACACACGGGCGAAGAAATGGTTTGCATAAAGAAATTAAGCCTGCGCAACAAATTTGGTAAGTAAGCTTCGAAGTGCTTGGATTGACAGAAAAAGGCGACCGACCGGTTCATTCACGCGGTTTCAAGCAAGTCGCGGCCTCGACGCGAGCTCGCTATGGCAGCCTTACGGCGAAGGGCCCCCGGAGACTCTTTACCGTCAAAGCCTTGGTGCGACGGCAGAGTCTCAGTCCCGCTCACAATCCTCCATTCCTTGTGTGCCATTCCTGCTCAATTAGGCCTTGGGTACACGCGAATCTGAGAACAAAGTACGTCGAGGATGGCGTTGCCGTCGGCACACGCAGCAACGCTCAAGAACGTTGCTGGAAAAAGCAGTGTCCAGGTGAGTTTAGGAAGGAGGGGTAACACCGACACAAATGCCACCCCGCTGACCCAACACAAAGATCACAGCTAGTATATTATAACTCGCAAAAAATAGTTGTACCGAGATTGTCTCCGCGTCGCCGACCACATTGCCAGTAAGGTAAGCAATCCATTGCCTGCCCGTGCTCAGCCTGAAGCATGACAAGACTCCCACCCCTACACATCGCCTTGCATCAGAGCCCGAAAGGTATTGCACTCAGGAAGATGCTTCGCTCCGAGTTCAAAAAGAATGCCGCGGTGGATGACGCCAAGCAAGTGGAACAGCTAAAGATGAAGTAAGAATGGCTTGCGAGGTCCCGCGGGCGGAGCAAAGGCAACCAATAAAATGAAAAGGGAAAATTGAATCTGCCCACCAGGTTTCTGACACGCACCCCTTTTCTATTTACATATGTAGTGCGGCCAGGGGGTTAGCTAATTATTTGCTTTATGAGTCAGGAAGGTAAGTGTCTTCTTTCTCTATTGTTCTAGACATGTCTTTTCCTGAACCTCATCCTCTCCCTCCTCTTATCGCAGCAAGGAGCCAAAGATACGGGCACGGATGAATAAAACCACCTCAGATATGATTAAGCAATGCATGGATAATGCCAAGCGAGAACGAGAGCGAAAAGAAAAGGCTGAGAGAGGAGAAGGGGCAGAATTGGAACACTTCCACGTAAAGATTTAACAAGTGAATAGCTAATGCATGTCTATGAAGATGGCGAGAAGGCAGTGTAAATTCACCGAATGAGAAACTTTTAACAGGTGTACTGGGTACCTTGGATTTGTTTTTGAAATACGCAACACTTGGTGCTATCGTAGCGGAATTTCCTCCCTGCTGGGATTTACTCGCCCGCTTTTTTTCGGTTTTTTGGGAGGGCTTTCTCCTTTGTTTGGGCCCCGTTCATTGTTATTTGCTTGTAGTCTCTCGTACACGTGGCTATAAATATTTAAGAACTTGACTGTTGTTCACCTGGCGCCCCATTTAGTGGCCCTATTTATCCTCCGGTCCTCTCCTCAGGAAGCGCCTCTTGAGGTGCAACCTCCTCCTCCCTTCCAGATTATTGGGACCATGAAGCTCTTTTCCCTTTCCTTTGGCTCATATCCCAATGAGAGGTGATGGATGCCTTTCGGGTTTGAAATACCGACTCATTACCCTCATATATAACCCACAGATCAAGGGGCGGGACGGGCGTGGGAGGCAAGGAGACCCCCGAGAAGGTGACGTCACTGAAAGCGCGGACCGTTTCTGTCCCTGAACACAGTGCTCCTAAACTTTACTGCGTCAAAACATGATTTTATAATTTTACCGACGTATCTGGAAGAAGGATCCAATCGGGTTGGGGGAATAAATGCCGTCCGTGTTGTCCACTGGTGACATTTGTTTCTAAGTGATACTTATTTCCGGACAGAAGACTTCAACCCTACTCAAAATTTAATCCTGATAAGCGGGCTCATTTGTCCCCTCCTTGTCAAATCATCCCCTCGCTGGCAGCAGTGAAAATTTGATTGGAAATTATTTCTGTCTCACGTTACCATCATAGGTTTGCCAAGGGCCGCGTTTATTTTTGCAGTCTCCCAAGCACACTAACAAGCCCCTGAATCCGATCGGAACCCTTAGGATTCGATGACAATGACACCTCTACGTCTCTTCCCCCTCAAGGAAGAGATTGCTTTTATGGGAGTTATAACAGGTGTGGGGGCCACTATCATCTTCTTCCCCCTTCTCCTGCGGTTTCCCCCAATTCTGCGGAAAATTCGTACACTTCATACCACGCCTTTATCAGATGTGCCCGGCTGCCCAGAGCACTACGACGAAGCCTTCACGTCAGCTCTCTTTACCCTTCCGGACCCAAACAACTACCTCTCTGTGTACAGCTACATTCCCCTGGACGAGGGCGTCCGTTTTCGACATCCAAGGATGCCCGTTTGTCGCTACTTCTCGCTCTCTCTGTACGCTGGCCTCTTCGACCCCGTGCAAGACCAGGTCCCGCCCAGCCTCTGCGACATGGACCTCGTCTACAATCTGGATGAGAGCTTCGATGTAGCCATTTGTGATGAGGAAGAGAGGCCGGCAGACATCTCCCCGGCGAACTGGCTGCCGCGACACGGAGTCCGCGACGGCTTGCTGGTGGTGAGGAGGTACGGGACTCTGCCTGGACAGCGCCTCGACATGCCCTCCTTCCACTCTATGGGCCCTAGCACGCCCAAAGAGCTTAAACCCGCCCACCACAGCTTTTCTGGGCCTCATTACGCGGAGAAAGCGCCCTCGCACCGCTTCCAGCGGCTTCTGCGCGTCCTCGCCTACCTCGGGTCCGTGGCTTGCGCCTTACTCCTGGCGGGCAGGTGGTCGGCGGCGGAGATAACCGCGGTGCTGCTGGTAGCTGGGGCTATGCCGGCCATTCTCTTGCATCTGTTGTATGCGAGGGGTCGGAGGAAGGCGAAGAGGGTCTTGTCAGACAGGGCGTACAAGGTGGGAATCCGTGCCTGGCTTTCTCCGCCCGCTCGCTCCCCGGCCTCTCAGCGCGTCCGTACGCCCGATCTCCTCTCTTGGCCCGCCTCTGCTTTGCTCGCTTACTTATTCCGCCTAACTGTCGTCTTTGACTTTCCCTCTCTCAACCCCCAGGTCAACGAGTTCACAGACCCGCCGGAGGCCCGGGTCTACGACGCCGACTCGCCCAAGGCCCATCCCAACCACAAGTACTTCTCCTGCCCCTTTGACGCCCGCAAAGGTAGGAAGAAAAATCTGGGCATTCTCTGTAGTATGGGGAGTGCTAGGGCCCAAATGCTGGACGAGCGAGGCTTCCGACGTCACATTCGGCCTGAGCAATAGGAAAAGGCGCCGCTTTTCAAGGAATAAGCACGCCATCTCCTTCTTTCAAATGTACGCAAAGGCTGACTCGCTCCTAACCCCTCGTAGGCGACCTGCTTATCACCGGCCGGATCTTCCCGGGAAAGCAGAGGATGTGGACCTTTGTCGTGTACGACGAGTGCGGCCTGCCGCAGTACCAGCACTTCACGGACGAGACGCTCCGGACCTCGCCTGGCGCCAAGCCTCACCTTCCCGGGGCCGGACGAGGGAGGAAAGGGACGGAGGAGCCGCGGGCCCTGGACGGGGGGAAGGAGCTGGCGGGGCTGGCGTATCGCTTGGTCCTGACGACGGACATGCGCCGCCACTCTGGCAGGGAGGAGAACGTGGTTGACGTGTCCAGGATCCCGCAGGGACTGGTCTTGCTCCGCCTCATATACCCCGAGACCAGGGAGGTGTTTGAGCGCAGCAAGCCGAGCGTGACGGTACTCTGTACGGAGGATGCGAGAGGGCACCGGAAACAGGCTTAGGGTTAGGTGTGACGCAAGGCCCCCCAAGCCCTCGAGGGCGACCCGGGTCCTGTCCAAAAAGACGTGAGGCAGCTGCCTTACAGCTGAGAAAGGGAAATTCGTCCGTATCGCCAAGAGGCTCGGGGCAAAACAATGTTCAGGTCGAGCATGAGCCGGCGGAGAAGCTATGTATGGCGTGAGAGCTGTCATGCTAGGGGAGACTTCTTCAGCACTGAACCAATCGAGTAAACAGACAAACCGCTCTTTTCCGAGGAATTTATTTATCTTTTATAAATGGATGATTTGGTTGTTTCCTTCAATGGATGCACAGTCCCGTGTTTGACCGAGGCTGGCACTCTTTCTTGTCATATTATGTGCCCGCGATTCGTGAAGAGACGATACAGCGTCAAGCCGATACACAGCGAGAGGAAAACAATGATGCCCCACAAAGTTGCACGATGCCAAGCCGCTCGTCGTGCCATTTGATTAAGAATCCTGCGGGCTTCGCCAGCAAAACCTTTCATCTCCCGTATGCGAGTGGAACCGTCCTCCAAGGCAACCCGCTGACCGCGCATGTCCTCCCCTATTCCTGCCGCCAGCTGATTCGTCTCCTCCGTCAAGCGGATGGTGCCTTTCAGCAAGGCAGTACGATCATGCTGTCGTGTGCGTGTGATATGTCAGGATTTTAGACACAGGGCCCGAGGTGCACGTGTCTGACTAAAGGCGCCACCGGTGTCGAAATGAGGCTGCAGGAGCTTCGATCCCCCCCACACTTTCAACTCACCACCTCCTCCACTGCCCCATATGTAGATGCCGCCGGGTAGCTCGCAGCCATCATGCCACCACGGAACCCGCGACGAGGAGAGTGCGAGCAGGGCTGTGTGCAGGAGGAAAAGAGGGCGATGAGAGGTGCGCTTGGTGCCTCGGGGTGTCTCGCTAGTATCGCCTCTTTTGTTCCTTCCTCCCGCCTGCCCGGTTTCTTTGCCGCCTGCCACGCCCGGCTCTATCCCTCTTACGCGCTTATGTACTCAACAGGCTCGTATCGTAATAAATAGAAAAAAGGTGCCTTTCTGACACCACGCTTACAGTCATGGACTCAGGCCCTGCAGCATCCAATTCGTCAGCTCTTGCCAACATGGAAAGCTGCCCGGACCTCCTGGAAAACCCCCTGGCCCTTGTGCAGGAGTGCTTTGTTTCACAAACGGCGATCAGCTCCACGGTCCCAACTCCCGTCACACCGTCTTTTCATCTGAGGGTGTCAGACGCCTTCCGTCGTTATTTCGAGAGGCAACCCAACGCGCTATCAGGAGTGCCGCTAGTAGACCCCAGGACTTGGGCCGCGGACTCGGCCCCGATGGGACCCCTGCGGAAGCATCGCTTGGTCCGATTTCGTGGCATGGTTGTCGATATGCTCGATCCGCAATTTTTCTCCGGTATGCAAAGGGATCCTGCCTCGGGTCAGGTGGTTTGCACTATGTATCGGGAGGCGCTGACAACCGAGGAGGCGGCAGCGGGGGCGAAATGGGAGCCCCACGGGACCGTCGAGCGCCGGCCCCTGCTCCTAGGGCCCATCCCTGGGGAGGCAGGCTGGGTGAGGCGGTCACAGTCGCCCGGAATAAAGGATGAGAGCGCGTTGACTGCCAAGAAACGGTCGTTTTGCGCCAAGGCGAGCGGGACTGAGATGGACACATCCCTGACAGCACCCCTGAGCGACGGACCGGCCAAGGTAGCGCGCTTGGAGGAAAGCAGGGCGGATGGCATGGATTTAGACGATGCATCCGCCTTGTCCAATGCCCCGCCTCCCGGCCCCCTGCCTGCAGACTCTTTGGAGGGTCTCCACGGGCTGCAAGGGCCCGAGCCCTTCCGGTGCCTGGCTTACTTCTACGACGGGGAGGAGGGACCCTACCCCCCCAAGCTTAACGAGGCCTTGGATGTGGTCGCAATCTTGTCCTACACCTCGGCAGAAGAGAAGGACAACATAGCGGGAGGCAGAATGGAGGGCGAGGAGGAAGACGTCGACGTGGCGGGCGGGGCGGACGGGGCGACTTGGCGCTACCCCCGCTTGCACGTATTGCTCTGGGAGCGGGCGGGACCAATGCTCCTAGACGATAAAGCAGAGGCAGGAGGGACCGCTCCAAGTCCGCTACCCTCTGTGTCCTCCCACCCGCCTGCGCCCTCGATTTTTGCCGGCGCCTCCGTCCCACGGCCCCGGCCCGTGAGGCTCACGGAGGGGCCCGACCAGATCGCCCACGCGCGCGCGGAGACCATCCGTTACTTCGCGCGACATCTAGAAGGGGACATGTTGGCGGCAGAGTACCTTCTCCTCTCCCTCCTCTCCCGGGTGCGGCTTCGACGCGGCGGGGGAGAGGCTGTGGGCAACCTCCCCGTGAACATCAGCCGCATCAAGACCCCGGGCCTCGCTAAGGGCCTGGGCCGACTCCTCGCCCGCGTGGTTGCCCGCTCCCGCTGCCTCCCCGTGACCCTGGCCCGCCTCCGGGACCCTCGGGCCTGGATATCGCAGAAGGACTATGGAACGAACCTCCTCTCCACCACGCCCCTTCAGGCAGCGCCGGGCACGGCCCTGGTCTTGGACGAGACGGGGCTGGAGACGGGGCGGTTGGACGCGGCGGGTGTGGCCAATGTCCAGTGCCTGAAGGGCCTGATCGAGAGCCAGAAGACCTCCTGCAACTTCGGATACTACAAACTGGACTTCGAGGCGGACTGCCCTGTGCTCGTCGTCTCCAAGAGCCGGTCCATCTTCCACGGGGGAGCCCTCTGTGAGGTCCCGTTCGCGCCTGCGTCCGCTCCTGTGGCTGCAGGCACCAGTCACTCCATCCCTGCTGCTGCTCTCTCCCTCCCCATGGGCGGTGGCGAGGAAGGACGTGAGGAACGGGCAGAGGAAATGTCGCCCGAGGCCCTCGCGTCCCTGCGACGGTACCTTGCGGCTCTGGCTGGCTTCCCGGTGGAGATCGGGGAAGACCTCGCCCGCCATGCGGAAGAAGAATACGTGACTTTGCGGGGGCGGGAGGCAGGAAAAGACCTGCGGCCCGAGGATTTGAGCCGATGGCTGACGTTGACTCGCCTGCTCAGCGCGAGCGAGGGAAGCGAGCGGGCGTGCAAGAGAAGACACTGGAACCGGATGAGGGAGATGGAGAGGGAGCGCGTGGGTCGACTGCGAGGGCTGGAGGCGGGAAGTGTGGCACAGTAGGTCGAAGGAGCGGGAAAGAGAGTTTGGATAGACCGGCGCAAATGAAAGGAAGAAGGGAGGGAGGGACATCTCTCGTAAAAGCACCAATTGACTAATAAGTGACTTATTACTGCCTTGTCAATGTTCTCATGACTGTAAATGACTACTAACTGGCATCTGCCTATGCTCTAACGTCCCTCGTCCCATGTGCAAACTGTGTGGAATGACTGTCCTGCCCTCGCCCGGCCCTCCAAGCCTCTCACTCTCCCGATCCACCGTGCAACCGGCAGTAGGCCTCAAATTTGGACAGGCTCTCCGGCGACGTCGTGGCACGGCACGTCCTAAGGGCCGCTTGCACGTCCTCGCGCCTAATCAGGGGCAGGGGGACAGCAGCCTCATTACTTCCGCCCTGGCTAGCCCTTCCATCGCGGCCGCCTCCGTCCGGCCATGGAGGCGATTTATGGGCCGCCAAGGCATGCAGCGCCGCCCGCCGCATCAAATTCGCCAGGTCTGCCCCGGAAAAGCCCTCCGTCTGCTCTGCCAGCTCGGCAACCCCCATGTCCTCCGCCCACCGCATGCGCTCTCGCCACCTGTCCAAGATGTCTGCCCGATCCTGCTGGTCTGGCAACCCCACGTAGACGAGCCTGTCGAAGCGCCCGGGCCGCAGAAAGGCGGAGTCGATGGCCTCAGGTGCGTTGGTCGCCGCTAGCACAGAGACAAAGCCGGCAGCATCCTCGCCGACCTCCCCTTCCCGCCCGTGCTCCCGGCGCAGTGCGTCCATCGAGAGGAGCAACTGGGACGCCAGACGACCCCCGCCTCCGCCCCCCTCGCGCGCGCTGAAAAGCGCTTGGAACTCGTCAATGAAAATAACCACGGGTCGATTCTCCTGGGCCACCCGAAAGGCCTCTCGCACGAGCTTCTCCCCCGTACCTACCTCGCCCCTCACCACGTCCGTAATCCGCAGCCACATGAAGCCGGCCCCGCACTGACAGGCGGCCGCCTTCGCAATCAGCGTCTTCCCAGTCCCAGGGGGGCCATAAAGGAGGAGCCCCGCGGGAGGGTCGACGCCGAGGCGCGCGAAAGCCTTGGGTCTCGCCATGGGCCAGACTATCATCTCCCGCACTGCCTCCTTGGCTGCCGCCTGGCCCCCCACCTCGGCCCATGTCACCGGGGGCTCTACCCTCAGGACGGCTGTCATGCCCGTTCCACGCGCCAGCTGCTGGGCTCGACTCTCGGCCACAGCCTGCGTGAAAGCGGCCCGCCATGACTCTCCAGGCTCCTCGGCCTCTCCTCTATCGCTGCCGGGGGCCGGGCTGGCCAAGCGCCTCTTCGCTCGCCGCGCCATGGCCGCGATGGACCCCAGGGAGAAGCCCTGGCAGAGCCGCGCCACAGCTACCCAGTCCGCCTCCGAGGGAGTGTAGGCTGGCTCAAGACGAGCAGGGTCGCGCCCCGCATGGAAAGCCTCCAGGTCTCCTTGCCCCGCCCTCCCCCCGCCCTGCTCCCAACACTGGGCCAAGAGGGAGGCCTGGCAGCCCCGAGACTCCGAGCCGGGCGACAGGGAGAGGCGGCAGTCCACCCCGAAGAGGCCAGGGCACCAGCCGGAGCGGGCCGTCATCACCACCATGACCCTCCCCGGCGTGCCTCCACATGGAGAGCTCCAGCCCGGCGACCCCTCCCAGCCCTCGCGCTCGCCCACCCTCGCCACCCAGCGCGCCAGCGACCCGTCCACCTCCCCCCTGCTCGCGCCTATGACCCGCGAGCCCACGCCTGGCACCAGCAAGTCTACGTTGTCCAGCAACAGGAGAGCGGGACCCATGGCGGCAGCCGCGGCGGCGGCTCGCTCCAGCGCCTGGTCTGCTTCCACGTCGTGACGGGCCATGAGCCCGCCAGGACGCACAAGCACCGTGACGAGACCCAGTGCTAGCGCCGCCGCTCTAACCAGGGCAGTCTTCCCCGAACCACTGGGGCCGTCTAGCAGGACCAGGCCGGGCGCTTGCTCCCTCGCCTGGGCCAGCCCGCCCCCAACCCTCGGACCAAGACCCAGACCCAACTTAATCCGCACGCACATTTCTGAGAGCACGGGGGGATCCGAGGGAAGGAGTCCCACGCCAGGACCTAGAAACGACTCCCAGACCTCCCTGTCGGGTGCGAGCCAGTCGCACGTCTGCCCCTGCACGAGGACCCTGGTGCCAGGCGTGACGAGGCCGACGGGGGGGTCGGGCGCCGCCTTCCCGCCGGTTTGTCCCCCCTTCTCGCTACACGGTGTGCCATCCTTTATCGTGCTCCAGGCGCTTTCGTCATATACCCAGGTCCGGTGCACCACCATGCTGTAGCGTGCGCACGGGCACAAATGCGGGGGCTCGACCCCCTGATCGTCCTTTTCGTCGCCTAGGAAAAGGAGCAGTGTCACCTCCCCTGAGGCGGGCACGCGCCGACCCAGTAACAGATGGAGAAGAACGCTTTCAGAGGGAAGGAAGGGCAAGGGAATGGAGCCATCCGCGACGCGCAGAGGTGTGAGCAGCAAGGCAGTAATGGGGGGCAGGAGGTAGCAGGGGGCGAAGGGAAGAGTCTCGTCGACCGATGGGACCGTGATCCCGCCCTGCTCGAGATGAACACGAACGTTGTCCACACTCATACTCCGAGGGCTACCTCTTGCGGCTATTGTGCGGTGTTACAGCCCCCTTTCCGAAGAAGTGGATGTGAAGGAGCGTCCTGAGGGCAAACTCGGGGCCGGTATCGATGAGGAGGTGCCCGGCAGCTCGAAGCGAAGACCCCTGGGGTTATGCAATGGGATTTTGGCTCGTTGTTTGCCCTCTTTCCGGTCCAAGGCCTCTTTTATCGTGATAGTCAGCAAAAGAGCCGCGCCAAGGACCAGGAGAGGCCCTGTCACCTGGGGCGGCACTCCAGGCATAAGCGTCCTGCCCTGGCGGGTGAGAGGGACAGAGGGGTCAGCCAACGACGTGTTTCTGAACAGAAAAAAACAAGCAAATAAGCAAACCGTGAGCGTAGCTTTTGTATTGCAAGGTACGTGCTTGAGGACGTAATAAGTAGACGAGAAATCCCCTCAGCGACAAGTTCCTGGCGCCAAGATACTGCCCCCCCCGCCACGACCTCCCCACCCCCATGCCACCCGTACCGCTCCCCGAAAAGTTAGCCTGTGCTCAGGTCGCGGACCGTCGTCGCCACTTTCTAAACTTCCTGATTGTATATATTTACAGAAAAACTTACTTTCTTTGGCGTACAGGGACTGCATCTGAACGGTTGGCCTCAGGCCAGCAGGCTCTCATCATCCTAGGAAGCAGCACTGTGTGAGGAGGGTATGGCCATGGCTGCAGGAATGCGGAGCAAAAGTAAGAATCCTGTAGTCTTCACAGAAGTCGGTAAAGTCGAAATATCGGGCAAGCCGGTCGGTTTGGACTGGGTTGGGGGCCGGGGGGAGCACTTCCTCTTCACGTCGCCGTCCCAGGTGCTCCTGTACAGCGCGTTCGACGGGACTCGACAACGGGAGTGGTCGTTTCGGCCCAACAAGAGCTTGGCCTTCTCCTCGGCAGTAGTTGCAGCCTCAGCGCAAGGTCTTTTACTGGGGGTGCAAGCTCGACGCAGGCTGGTGGCATGGCCGGACAAGGCGAGCCAGACTGGAGGGGGGGGGTCCGGGCCGGAGGGATTGACGAGCGTGGAGACGGCATTCGATGTGAGCAAGCTGGACGTGAGTGCCGCAGGGATGGCCTGGTGCTCGGGCCAATCGAAGCAAGGGCAAGAGCTCCGCGTCGCCTGCTATTCGACGGTGGGACGATCTGCGCTGACCTTGGTGTTCGATTGGGCTAGTGAGGGCCAGGGGGCCTTGTCCGCCAGCCTCGCCCACGGCCAGCTCCCCCTCCTCCTTGCTCTGACCACAGATGCGACGCTGTATGCCCTTTGTTGTCCAGATCCTCCGCTGGAAAAGGGGCGTGAGGCGACGTCTCCTTCTGTGCTGTCGACATCGCTCTCGCTTCCCCCCCCCCCGACGTAGAGGACGCGTGCATGCAGACGTCTGGGATGATGTGGAGCCGGCTGATGCCGGAGACTGCCTTCGTGTGGGCCGTGTGGGCGGGGGAGGGGAATATCCAGGTCATGCGCATGTTTCGCGTCAGCCTGGGGAAGCATCCCCGCCTTGACATCTCCTTGAGGGCCGTCCCCCTCTACTCCACAACACTCCAGCGCCCGCCCCGAGGTGCCGCCTCGCCCTCGGTCAACAGGCGTGGAAGCTTGTCCTCGTCCGTAGCCGTACCCTTGCGTTCCGCGGTCACGGCTGTCGGTTCGGAGGCCCTGGGCCTGGTCGTGGCGTTGGGGGCGGGGGGGCGGGGTGGGTGGGTGGACTCGGTGGAGGCCGAGCACGGCGTGGTCGTGGGGGGGTTCTCGCTGCCTCCTGCGCATGTCCCTTCGGGAGACACACCCAGCTCTGGCCCCATGCTGGTAGCAGGGGAGGGTGTAATCGCCTCTGTCGCTGCGGGCGAAGTGAGAGTCTGGCGGGTGGAGGACCGGGGAAGGGGGGCCATGGGCCTCAGCCGCGCGCTGGGACAGCTCTCGTCGCTTGTCCCTCCCCCGGGGCTGGACAAGGGGGCTGACGATCTGGCGTTGCCGCTCACGTGCAGGCGCAGTGGGGAAGGAGGCATGACGCCCATGGTCTTTTTGGGTGGGGGGGCCGGGTGGGCGCAGGCCGGGGGGGGAGGAGGGGGTGAGGGCGCGTCGCCCGCAGAGGCGGTGCAGGAGCTTTTGGAATGCCTGCAAAGAACCAATAAAAATGTGGAAATGCAGCATGTCTGCGAGCAGGGGGAAGGTGCGGAGGAGTGTAGGCGGAAGCAGGAGGAGAAGAAAAGCAGTAAAAAACGGAAGCGGGGGGGCGAGGCCGCGATGTTGGCGCCACTGCATGTCGCGACGGAGACGGCCCTCCACGTGGCTGCTCTGTGTCTGGGCGAGGAGGCGAATGTGGGGACTGTGGGGTCCAGACTGGCGGACAAGGGATCTGGGGCGACGCCGCGGACCAAGATCAAGGGCCAGGCCGCCCGGGGGGGAGGCGAGGGGAGGAAGGAGGAGCGAGTGGTCATGTGGGTGCTGCTGCGGGCTTTGATCGAAGCCGGCAAGTTCCCACTCCGAGAGGAAGCGCCCCTCGTGCTGCGTTTGGTCGAAGAGGGCCCGCTAGAGCTCACAGAGGCCGTGTTGGCCGGGCCGGGGGAGGTGTCGGAGCGGACGATTGTCTGCCTGCTCCGTCGGCTCCTCCGCCCACAGGAGCACCCCCTACCCCCCATTATTGCCTCGTCACCGGCCACGCAAGAGCACAGGGATGCTGGGCAACCTTATAAGGGGGATGAGGAGGGGATCCCGGCGCGGGAAGTTGCGAGACTGGCGGGGCTGGCTGTCCGCAGACCCTGCTGTCGAGCCTTCCTGCGCACTGCCCTCGCCGTGGAAATGGACGGCCCCAGCGCTGCCTTGCTGCTCGTGCTGCTACAGGCGCTCTTGGAAGAGGCTGTGGGCGCGGGCGGGAAAGGAAGGCCGACGGAGGAAGCGGTGTTGACCTGGCTGGAGAGCCTGCTGGACGCCAAGTTTGTGGCCTTGGTAGTGGAGGGGAAGCGGGAGAGAGCGGGAGAGGCATGGGGGGAGGAGGGGGTCCTACGCCGGGTGCTGGCCTCGACGCAAGAAAGGATTCAAGCGGCGGCGCTCTCGTGCCAGGCCTTGGAGGTCGTGGAGGGCTACATCGCGCAATTCAGACGGGCGGGAGAGAGCCTGCAGGTGATCCCGGATTACTCGTTGGACGTGCTCCCAGTCTAAGCCCCACGTCAAGGTAATGCTTGAACAGGGATGGCACCGGCGGGGCGGGGTAGGATATTTGCGTAGGGGAGCTGCCGCCCGTCATTCCGGAGGGTGGAAGAGACGAGCGTGGTGGTGGATCGGGAACTTGGTTCACAGACTACGAAATAGAGGGGATCTGTAAGAGGCATGACAGGTGCCTCCCACAAATCCAGCGCAAAGCATCAGAGAAACGAAACGAAATCATCATTTGTTGAAGAGCGGTCTTGCAAAGCTTGAAACTTTTTACCATGTTGTGGCTTTATGCTGAACCGCTGATTATCCCTCACCCTCCAAGGACATCGGGTATTCTAACAAACCTTCGTTCTCTCCCTCATTTTCAATAGTCTCCGTTCAAGTGTTTCAGCAACTACATGATTTTTTTCTCCTTAAGTCCTAATACTTCTTCTGTTTCATCCCTTTTCCTTGCATTTTACCAAGAGAAACATCAATGCACGTGCTGGATTATACCTCTATCGCGTCTCCATCCACCTTCACACCATCCACCTATGTACATGCCCTTATCCCTGGAGCTCTATCACTTTCTAATCCACTTCGACCCCCAAGCGAGCTCATTTCCTCTTCCCCTTCTTCCCAACTCCTTCGCCATTCAACGAAACCGCCCTCCTCTTGATAAACTCGGAGGCAAAGTTCACCACCTCCGGCTTGGAACCCAGATATTGTGAAAGATACTGCCGCGTCTCCGCCGGGCTCTCGACCGTATAGAGGAATGACATGAGCGTCAGGTCGTCGTTGTTGGCAATACGGCGCAGCTCGCTGCCGCACCATGCTGCCAGCTCGGACGGCATAGCGGAGCCGAAGGAGTCGTCGGTGCGGGAGGGAGGCGGGGCAGGCGCTGATACGGGGGCTTGAACGGGCCGGGCAGGGGCCCGCTGTGAATTGGCTTTCTCCTCCGCTTTCGGTCCCCAGAAATCCTCCTGTGAGGCCGCGTGCACACCAGCGCCCCCCCTCTCATGAGAAGGGGGCCGTGCTGGCACCAGCCACCCGGGACGTCTCCCATTTACCTGCCCAAGGCTGGCACCGGCAAGAGGGGCAGACGTCCGCTGAGGAGGAGCGTTGACACCGGCAAGAGGGGCAGACGTCCGCTGAGGAGGAGCGTTGACACCGGCGCGCGCTGCCCAGCCTTTCGCTTGGTGAGGTTCTTGCGCCGCGCGTCGCGCCTCCTCCTCTTGAATCTCTAGTAAGGACTTGACGGGCTTTCCCTTGGCTTGCCATGCCGGCGCCTCCCCCCCCCCAATCCCACCGCCTCCGGCCCCTAGTCCAAGCATCATCTTCAGCCGCTGTTCCATCTTCGCCTTGTCCCCTCCCCCTCCCTCTCCTCTCCGAGCGACTGCCTCCCTGGCAGCCTGCCCCTCCTCCTTCTTCCGTTCTTCCTCCTGCGACTGAATGGCGGTCAGAAGATGCGTGCTTCCCCCTCCGCCTCCCTTTCCCGGGGCATCCCTGTTCCTATTCCAGGCCCCGCCCGGTTGGTGCTGCTGCTGGAGCAAGAGATGTTGCTGTCGGACCGCCTCCGCCTGTTGCTCAGCAAGCAAAAGTTTCTTCTCGCGTTGGGAAAGGTTGCCCTGGGAGACGGGAAGTTGGACATGAATGGGTCCCGACGGAGGTGGCGGAGCGCCGTCGCTGTCGTTTCCCGTGCTGCCATTGGTAGAGGTAGACGTGGAGCGGGCAATGGCCGGAGAAACCACCCGCTTGTCGGCGGCGGAGACGGCGGGATTCGAGGCGTAGACAGCAGCCGAGGCCTCTTCTTCCTGGATCTCCGCCAAGCTCTTGGGACGGGCATGCGCCGCCTGGGTGGTCGTGGCGCGTGCCCAAGACATGCCCCCCCCCTTCCCACCCGAAGCAGCCATCCGCGCTTCCTGCAAGGCCCGCTGGCGCCGCTCTTCCTCTTTCTGGATCTCCGTCAAGCTTTTTTGAGGGGTCACGGAAGTGCTCCCCGACCATGGGGCCACAGGCGCGTGTTTCTGGTCCGCCGATCCGCGTTCTTCTTCCGAGGTCCCCGATGCCTCGTTATCGAGGTGACCCCTGCGGTATGAGTCGCTGTTCTCCCCGCCTACCTGGCTATGTCGCCCCTTCTCCCTCTCCTTCTCCTCTCTTTCCTTCTGCCTCGCCTTCTCCTCCTCCTTCTCTTTCTGCTGATTTTGACGCAGCACGCGGGCAGCTTCCTCCAGCTCCTTCCTCCTCTTCACCTCCGCCGCGTGTGAGTCCCTCTTCTCTTTTGCCTCTGCTGCTGCTGCCGCCGCTGCCGCCGCCGCTGCTGCCGCCTCTGCCGCTGCTGCCGCTCTGGCTGCTTCTTGCTCTTGCTGGCGTTGCCGTTGCATCGTGTCTTGCCTGATACGCTCCTCATCCTCCAGCCTGACCAACAGTGCGTACTCTTCTGCCGCCCTCCGGTGCTCATCGTCGCGAGGCCTCGATTGCCCTGATCGCGGCCCGTGAATGTCTTCCTGACCCTGTTGTTGCTGCTGTGGTGGTTGTTGTTGTGGTTGTTGTGGTTGTGTTGCTTGTTGTGGTTGTTGTGGTTGTTGATGATGATGATGTTGTTGATGTTGTTGTTGTCGTTGCTGCTGCTGCTGCTGCATTTTGTGATGAAGCTGTTGCTGTTGGTACAACTGCTGTTGCTGCTGTTGCTGCTGATGCTGTTGTTGATGTTGGTGCTGCTGTGGTTGTTGGTGCTGCTGTGGTTGTTGTGGTTGTTGTTGTTGTTGTTGTTGTTGTTGTTGTTGTTGTTGTTGTTGTGGTTGCTGTTGCTGTTGTTGCTGTTGCTGTTGCTGTTGTTGTTGTTGTTGTTGTTGTTGTTGTTGTGGTTGTGGTTGTGATTGTGGTTGTGATTGTGATTGTGATTGTTGATGTAATTGTAGCTGCAGAAGGTGCCGAAGCTGCTCCTGCTGCTGTGCATCCCGTAGAGCGATCTGTCGGACCTGGTAGAGTGCCTGCTGCATTTGCTGAGGTGTCTGTAGAAGGTCCATCTGCTGCAGCATCGCCAGGTGCTGCTGCTGGGCAGGGGAAAGAGGGCCACTCAGACCCGCTTGCTGCTGCTGTGGTGGCTGCTGCTGTGCCTGCGATGGATGGAGGATCTGGGGTGCTGGGGGCTGTTGAGGCGTGGGAGCGACGGAGGGTGGGCGCATGAATGCATCGCTCAAGTCGGCGTAGAGCTCTTGCAGGGGCCGAAACTCGCCCTCCGTGTCTCCCAGCCGCATGCAGAGCCCGGGCTTGAAGTAACCTGCCTCGTGCCACTGGCGCATATCCGCCGTCTTGAAGGGCCCCTGGACCTTGCCGTGGGGGTCACGGTAGAACCAGGCGTCTGGAGGCCCTCGGGAGGGGGGATGCTGCTGTCGTGACGGGGCTTGCGAGGGGGACTGAGGAGAAGGGGACATTTGAGAGTGTTGTTGCTGGTGCATTCGTGCTAGGTGTTGCTGCAAAAGTTGTTGTTGCTGCTGTTGCTGCTGTTGCTGCTGTTGCTGTTGTTGCTGCTGCTTTCGCTCTTGTTGGTCCTGTTGTGGTGGTGGTTGCGGCTGTCGTCCCTGTTGTTCATGGTGTTGCTGTTGTTGTTGCTGCTGCAAAGCCCGTAGCTGCTGATACATGCGCTGCTGCTGCTGTTGCTGCTCTTGTTGAAGCTGCTGCTGTTGCAACACGCGCTGCTGCTGCGAGTCCGGGATCGTTGATCCCTGTGGCGGCAGTGCCAAGCCGAGGCGCTGGAGGTGGTTAACGGGGGTACCGACGACCGATGGGGCTATAGCGTCCCCTCCTTGGTACCCTACCCGCGAATGCCCTGGTTGCGGCGGCTGCTGGGGCTGCGGTAAGCCGGTTTGGCCTAGGACGTGGGCGTGCACCGGAGGGGTCTGATGATGCTGGTCGGGGTCTGGGAACCCGACGGGGGAGGAGGAGAAGGCGGGGTCCGCGCCCTCGCGTCCCGGGGGTCGACTCGGAACGAGACCGAAGCGTGCCAAGAGACTGCGCCCCAAGAGACTGCGCCCTGCCTCGCCCTGCTCTGCCTCGCCCTCCTCCGCGGGGGAGGGGGTCGCCGGGGGTAGCCCCGACTCCTTGCCTCGCCCCCCTCCCTCCCGCACCCCCAGCTCCCGAAGCCCCTCCTGGATCCCACCCAACCCCCCCCACCACCATCCCCTGGTCTCATCGCCCCCTCCCCAAACGTCTCAGCATTATCGTGCGACTCTTGCTCCATGCCTCTCTCCTCCACGCCCGCGTCTTTCCCCTCCATCCTCCGTTGCTGAGCCAGGAAGGCTTCTCGCTCCGCGTGGAACTTGCGCGTGCTTTCGGCCATGGTCTCGAAGAAATCCTGGTCCCCACTTCCTCCTGTGCCCCCCACCCCCGGCCCCCCCTTCCCATCCCCCACGTCGTCCCAGAGGATGGCCTCTTCCTTCACTGGCAGGGTCCTCTCCCCCAGGGTCCTCTCCCGCGGCCACACCGACCCGCCCTCCGACTCCCCGGCCCCAGGCGTCCGTCCAAACGCCGACCGACGCTCCGCCCTTTCCCAGCCCCCGCCCCCCCCCCGCCCTGCCCCAAGCCCTCCTCCGCGCTCGTTTTCTTCCCTCTTCTCCCCCGTCCACGCTCCCCTCCCCCTCCCCATCCAGGTCGGACCCACACCTCCCCCCCCCCTCCGCGTCCCTTGCCCCGCCCTGCTGCCCGCATGCGCGACCAATGCCTGCTGGTTTCCTCCCTGTCCAACGGCCCCCCTCCCCCCATCGGCTCCAAAGGCTCCACGCTAATGATGGTGGGAATCTCCGCCATATCCGTCGGGAGCCGTGAGGGGCGGCGGAGGGCCAAAAGCTGCTCACGAGAGAACTGGATGACTGTATGCGTGAGAAACACGGAGAGAGACCCGGCAGGCGATGCGAGGTGCAATCAGTGACTGTATGGGAGCAAAGTCCGGGGCTCTTGGATCCCGGAGCGCAAACGTGTCGCCTACCTCCTTCCCTGCCCCTTCCACCTCCTCTTCCCCTCACCCCGCCCTACCGGGCTTGCGCCGCTCTCACACAACTTCTCAACAAAATTATTTATATCCGCATACTTTCCGTGGTGACAGGGATGTGCTTTCGTCCTCGACCTACCTTTCTTTTTCGCCGCCGGTGGGGGTGAACCCGTCGCGAGAGTGCTTCCTCCTCCGCCGCCTGAAGCCTTACCATCGTCTTCGGGTTTTAGGGAGAGAGAACCTTGAGCCCAAGCCCCTCCCACTGTCGGTGGCTTCACAGAAGTTGTGCCCAGCATATTTCCAAAAGGCGCTTTGGCTTTAGTTGATTAAAGTTAGCTGAGGATTGTGGAGGGAGGGGAGCAAGGAAAAGGAAGGGACGTGATGAGGCCGAAGTGGGACTTAAGGGAGTCTGCCTTGCTTTTCCCCCGAAAAACACGGCTCATAAGTATAGTCATATAATGAATAGTCTTAAGGGTAAGATAGCAGATCGGGCGAAGAAGAAGAGGCTGCGAGGGGGACCACCCCCGAGGTTTAAAAGTAGTGCCGGGCGGACTCCTTGGATACTGAAGTCCAGGATGCAGGAAAAAAATGCGTCCACTCCAATCCCCCAAAATCCATCAACGCCAACGCGCACTTTCACCTCAGACTTCTCGTCATCTACTCCCCTCGTGAGAGATCGACCCTTCCGTTTTCATTCTAGAGCCCGCCCTAGGCCCTGCGCTAGCAAGAAGAAAAAGAAAGGCCCCTGGCCGCTGCGAGAGAGCCTCCAGGCGAGGGGCGGGTGGCGGGGAGGTTGGCAAGCAGGAAGGCAGATATTCAGCAGGTTACTTGCCATGCCTGCGTACCCCTCACAGAGTGTCGGTGTCAACATATGCACAGGTGTCCAAGTTTGTAAAGGGGATTTGCTGGTGTCGTTTGTGGTCTCAAATATGGTCAGAACGACACAGAAACGGAAGGCGGCTATGACTTCTGCTGGTATAACATCTGCGAAGCCTGCCAAAAAAAAACAAAGTACCACTATCAGCAGCAAGCAAGAGCAAGCAGAATCCCGAAAGAGACGTAATAAGGACGAAATTGAAGCTCACAGTCGGGTAGAAGACGAAGCCGAGGAGCAGGAAGACGAACAAGAGAACATTGTAAGGCGCTCCTCTACCCGCATGGGTGGAATGCACGGTTTGATGCTACGGGGCCGCGCGGATGGAAGCAGCAGCAGCGATAGTGGAGCCGACGAGGATGAGAATGATGAAAATAGTGTCAGCGACAGCGCGGATGCAACGGCGCGTGTCAGGAACGGTGGGGGGAGCAAAAAACGCTTGCTCTCGGCCGCCTCTTCCGCAGGGCGGGCGTCGAACGTATCCAAGCCGATGACAGGAAAGAAGGACCCTGACGTAGAAAGTGATTTATCCAATACATCCAGTCACCCTGTCGTTGGAGCCGCTTCGTCAAGTACGGTCAAATACGACGGTTCTTACAAGAATCGACAGCGTGTCCTGGTCTTTTGTTCGCGGGGCGTGACGGCGCGCTACCGCCACTTGCTGGAGGACCTGCGGAAGCTCATTCCCCACCACAAAAAGGACGTCAAACTCGACTGTAAAGGGGACTTGCAGGTCATCAACGAGATCGCGGAGGTCAAAAGCTGCAACAACTGTCTGTTCTTGGAGGCTCGGAAGCGGCAAGATCTCTATCTGTGGCTAAGCAAGACACCCTTGGGGCCTTCTATCAAGTTCAGCGTCCTCAACGTGCACACCCTCGACGAGCTCCGCCTCACGGGCAACGCCATGCTCGGTTCCCGACCCGTGCTTTCCTTTGACGAGGCCTTCGATGCCCGCCCCCACACCCGCGTGATGAGAGCCCTCCTGGTCGACGCCTTCGGGACCCCCCGGGGGCACCCCAAGAGCAAGCCCTTTGTGGACCGAGTCCTGGCCTTCGCGCTCGCGGACGGCAAGGTGTGGGTGAGAAACTACCAGATCGTGGATGCGGCTCCGGCGGCGACGGCGGAGGACCCTGAGGCGGCCGCGAAGGGCGAGGCCAAGGCCGCCGCCAGGGCGGCCGCAGGGAGGAAAAAGGAAGGGGGAAAGGGAGAGGCGGGGGAGGGGGAGCTGACCAGCCTGGTAGAAATCGGGCCTCGCTTTGTCTTGAATCCGATCCGCGTCTTCGCCGGCAGCTTCGGGGGGCCCACCCTCTACCAGAACCCGGACTTCACCTCTCCTAACTTCGTGCGGGCGGAGAAGAAGCGGGCCGAGGGGGCGAGGCTGTCGGCAAAAATGAAAGCGGATGGGCTGAGGAAGGAGAGGAAGGCACAGGCAGTGCTTCCCAAGGACGAGCTCCAGGAGCTTTTCCGGGTTAAGGTGTGAGGGCGGGCAGGGAAGGGGAAGCGAGAGACATGGAGGGCAGAGACTGCGCGCGACAGGCGGTCAGGGGGAGGACCGCGCCCATACTTTGTGTCGCTGGCATGCCAACGGGAGCGCGAGTGAAAGGAAAAACGTCACGCCTGATTGCACATGTAAATGCGCTCGTTTTTTCCTTTCCGCACTACCCACCCTCCCCCCTTGACCTACCCCCGCTCCATCTCCATCTCCCACCTTGTCTTATGTACACGCCCTCTGTCTTCCCCCTCGCGCCCTAGTCATCCCCGAAGACGGTGCTGGTCGCCCCCCCCAAGGCCGCCATCCCGCTCCGCATGGCCAGACGCGCCGCTGCGAAGGTGACGTGGAGGGAGGTGAGGGCAGGCCGCGCGAGCACCTGGGCGTACTTGGCGTAGGGCTGGAGCTGCTTCTTGGCCCAGCGAACGGGGGGAACGGCCTGCACCATGTCGGCCGCGTCTATGACCGAGTGCCAGGCCGCGTCCAGGAGGGTGTGCCGCTCGATCACGAAGACTGTCTGCCGGTGCACCCTGAGCCGGCACTCGGGCGCCGCCTCAGGGCCGCGGGCCTGTCGGGCGGTGGGGGTGCGGAAGCCGACCAGGAGGTAGGCACCGGAGACCGCCTGGGAGTGGGAGGGAGGTATAATGGGGGGGGGAGGAAAGGAGGGAGGGAAGGGGGGTGAGTTGAGGGAGTAAAAGGGGGAAGGGAGGAAGGGAGGGAGGGGAGGGGGGAGGGGGGAGGGAGGGGATAGGGGTGGGTCAGGGAGATCGAAAGGACCGGCGAGTTTCCCACGAGGCGCCAGGCCGCCCCCGCTCTCTGTCCCTTGTCAAGCACTCACCCGCACGACCATGGGCTCGTTCGCAGGGAGGACTAGGGAGCGAGGAGAGCGCGCGAAGGCCTCGAAGAAGACCACGTCGTCCATCTCCGGCACCATGCCCACGGGCTCGTACTCCACCACCACGTGCAGGCGCCCGGGCCCCGGACTGAGCGAGACCCACTCGTCCATCACGTGGCTACCGCGCGACCCGTTCAGGAGGGGCAAAATGTCCAAGGAGCCGGAGCCCAGGTCGCGGCCCTTGCTTCCCCCCAGCGGGCTCCGCCACGATGCGGCATCCAATGCCTGGAAGACAACCAAGACTGGCGCACCTTCTTGGAGCACACCTTTCTTCAAATTCATGGTGAAGCGCTCTTGCCAGGACGGGTGGGCATTCCTGGGAACCACCGAGGATCTGGCCTCCTCGGCGGGGACTCGTATTATGACTTGAGGGGAGACGCTCGCACTCCGCCCGGACTCGCCTCTTCCCGTCGAGTCCAGGTCACGGCCGTCTATGAGCCGGATGTCTAGAATGCCAATCGTGCCTTTCTGATGGTCCAGGTACCTGTACGGATTTTGCCGCACCGCCATTTCCGGTCTCCAAATGGGAGCATCTGCGGCTTGGAAGGGGGAGGTTTCGCGAGCTGCCATAGTGCACGTTCAAGGCCAAGGTCGCGGGCACGGACTTCGCAAAGCAAAGTCACCCTCTGCGGTCCACCAATTTAACAGGCCTTCTACTCCTCCTGTTAAATTAATTCGGAGAGCGTCAGTGCACGAGAAGGGCTGGCATAATGCACGCACAGCAGCAAGGGAGGCGTGGAGGAATCCCATTGCAAGGCCTCCGAAAACATCACGGGGATGTTAAACGCACCCATGGCTGAATAGGTGCACAAAAAATATTGATAACAGAAGGGGAAATTAGAATTGGCCTCGAAAGTGCGGGTATGAAAGGCTAAAGGGTCTCAAATCGAGGGCGTGGGCGAGGCAGAAGGAAAGACCAGCAAGGTCGAGCACGGTGCACGACTCCGAAGTATCGAGACCGCCGCGCTTCTTTCTCGTGCCATAGACCCTTGTTTCATTGTGATGGGGCGCTCGTTAATGCACTGCGCTACTGAAAGTACGCAATACCGTGTTGTTATGAGATTAATGGCTCACACTGTGGGGGAAAGGTGCATAAGGAGCTCCGAGGGCAGGAAGTAAGGAAAAAAACAAAACATCAAGATTAAAAATTCACTGCCCATAAAATGATGCCTGGATACTTCGGTTAAGTGTCTACTTTTTTATCGGGCCCTCTTTATCCTTTTTCTCCGCATTTCCGTTCTCGCTCTCTCCTTCCTTAGCCCCGTTGGGGGACCGGGAGGGAGGTAACACTCCTGGGGATGCGCTCTTGACCGGATGCTCGTCACGTTCCGACTGATCAGTCTCTTCATGGTCCTCGTGAAGCGTGAAGTTCTTCTTCAGCCTATCACTCTTGCCGCCGGTGGATGAAGTGGGAGACGACTGCAGGATGTCTTCTCCCCTGTCTTTGTCCCCCACCTCCGTCACGCCTTTCGCGCCATCTTTCTCTTCCGCTTCATCTCCCTCGCCATCTTCGACATCCCCACCTCCCAACAAGGCATTCCTCAACGTCGGCGGGAAGTCGTTCTGATGCTGCTGGATGCACTCGGCCAATTTCAGCGTGACACGGGCGCAAGGCCCCACGAAGTCCTCCTCCTTACTTTTGTGGAAGTGGATGCACTTCTCCCACCGCACCCAGGTGGCACCGCATGGACTTGCCCGCATAAAATGACAGAGGGGACACTCTGTCTCCTCCAGCTCTACTGCGTCGTATCTTCCTTCGTCCTCCTCCTCCATCTCGGAGAGCACGGCGGCGATATCACCTGCAGGGGGGAGCGGTCTGCCCTCCAGGCTCGCCGGGTGCGGCTCAGAGCTGCTACTGCTTTGGGAAGGCTTCGCTTTTTCCTCTTTTGCACCGGCGGAGGCAGCAGAAGCGCCCGATTTGGAGAGGCGGGCAGTAATGGTGAAAGAGGTAGAGGGAGAGGCGGAGGAGGTATCAGTGGCAGGAAGGGCGGCGTCAGCCTGTGATTGTGCAATAGAAATCCAAAGAAGAAATGACAGGCGAATAAGTGCACGACTCACAACGGCCGAGTAGGTGAAAGAGGCCGGCTTAGGCCTCATACATGCCCCCTCTCGATTTCATCTGAGCTGTGCGTCGCACATTACGTTCGTTTCGACCATACTATCTCTGTTGCTGGTTGTGTCTCAGCAGTAACGGATCTAAAGCTTCGACAACGCACCTGGGCTGGCGTGGAGTGCGCTAGGAGGAGGCATGTTCCTGCCCCCGTGATGCCGGCAGCTACGAAATGAGGAGCCTGATGAGCCCGTGGGGCCATGCTTGTGGCCGAGACAAAAGCTCTCCTCGCAGCCTGACGTGCACAGCTTTGGAAGCGGAACATGCTCTGGATTATTGTGTGGAATAAGAGTGGTACAAGGTGTCAGGGAATGTGTTGTAAGTCAGAAGGGAGGTCGAGTCAGCTCCTTTCCCGTATCCTGTTGTCCCGGTGTATTATACTATTGATGCTCCTAATAGCTGTTTCAAAACATAGAGGCAAGTGACAGCCATCCAGGTCGAAAGTGGGCTTGAAATGGCCTCATCAACATTCCAATACATACATACGTGCGTCTCCTTGTGCCAGGGTCTCATGATTCAGGTCCCGAGTCTCGCCGTGAGCTCGCTAAAGCTCTCTCACGTTGGGCTGCAGGGCGCGCGGGCCGTATAACCATTTTGCGCGGCTTTTCTTGACAGAAGGGCCGCACTTGTGTTTTATTATGTGTTCCCCGCTGTCTGATTTCACAACTCACTAAGCATCGGAATAGCCAGGCATTTTTTGCTGAAAAAAGCTGAGAAGAGTCCTTTCCGATTGTCGAGTGACGAAGTATCTGAAGCCCCTTGAAGCCATAACACTAAATATTGCTTAACAGAGAGAGGCACCATCGAAAGGTGTCTGTTCGCTCAGATTGAACCTAGGGCTCCTCTTTGGAGGAGTCCATACACTCACTGCGCTCAATCATACCTAGCAACGCGGGCGACCATACAATTTAGGGGCTAGTAGGCAAAGTTCTTAGAGAGAAGTATCGCAACCAAAGCTGCCAAAGAAACTGAATCTACGTGCGGGAAACTTGCTGTTATTTTGTCTACGAGTGCACGCCTATCAATTCTCTTGCCGACAGCCGCCTCCCGTTCCTCCCTGTCGGCGGGCGAGAAACCTCTTTGGGGTGCTGACTCCGCCCGCCAGCCCAACAGGACAGCTCCAGGATCTTGCCATGAGTCAGAGACATGTTACATTCTTCTCCCCTGTTGCCTTTAGCTATCCGCTGACTCCAACCTGGCTCAACCCCCTTGGCCCTCCCTCCTTCTCTTCCTCGCTATCAGCCCTGCCCCGCACGTCCTCCCCCTCCAGCCCCTCCCCCCTTCCCTCTCCGTCTACCTATCCATGCGCGCCTTGACGCCAGAGAAATATGGGAGGCACACACTCGCTAGGAAAGGCCGCCCTCGTCAGCCTCCCGACGTTCACGCCGCCCTCCATTCCCGAACGCCACGCCTCCCTGCAATCATAGCCTCCGCGCTGCAGCCCGCCTTAGCGCCCGCCTCTCTGTGTTTTCCTCCCTCGCTTACGCCCCCTAATCCTTCTTCGCCTCTGCATCCGGCTCCTGAGTCCCCTCGGAGGGCCCCTCCTCCTTCTCTCCCTCCTCCTTCTTCACCTGCAAGTTTGACAAAGCCTCCGCCGCCTCCCCCGCCGCCTCCGCATCCCCCTCCTTCTCGGGTTCGTCCTCCACTGTGTCGCCCAAGAAACGAGGCCAGAGAGCCGTTACCACTGGAATAAAAACATTTGGAGAAACCAGCCGCCCGGCCCCCCTCCGGGCCCCTCATTCCCCCCCTCCCCCCGGCCCTCCGCCCTACCCGCCACGAATGCCTTCATCGCCTTCTTGGCCTCCTCAAAAGCCGCCTTGAACTCCTCCGCGTCCTGAGGCTTGCCGAACTTGAGGGCGAACACCTCCTCCTGCAGGTCCCCCTCCGCGTAGTCGTAAGCCGTCCACACCCAGGACCGGTCCGAGCCCACGTTGGGCTGCATGACGATGCGCGGGTCCACCATGTGGTTGGCGATGACCTGCCCGGGAAGGGGAGGATCGTGAAGAGGGAGGGAGGGAGGGAGGGAGGGAGGGAGGGGAGGGGAAGGGGGGGGGGGGGGGGCGTACCGTTCATGGTCTTCTCTTGGCGCATGAGTAGACGAATGCGCTGGTTCTCCTTGTGCCTGCAATGCGAGCAAGGCGGTGAGAATGGCCTCGTTCCCATCCCTCGCATTCCATCGCGTCACAATCATCGCATCATTCACTGCGTTTCCCCTCTCGGGCCCACCTCCGCCCTTCCCCACCCACTACGGGCACTCACTTGAGTAGCTTCACTTCGCCGATGCCGCGCTCCAACCAAGACTTCTTCCCAGAGCCCTTGTCCAACATCGCCTCCCCGAACACGTAGAGCTTTGACCTCCTGAGGGTTTTTTTACAGCGCAGTGAGGAGGTGGTGACGGGAGACAAGCATCAGAGAGACAGGCCGAGAGGAATATGGAGGGACCGCGGGAGGAGGGGAAAGATAACACGATGCGAGACACTGGGAGATGCGTGGACCCTGAGCCCACTCACATTTTGTATAAGGTCTCCTCGTCCTCCTCGTGCGTTTTGGTCTCGACCTCGTCGAGCTGCACGACGGGCGTGAAGATGGCCGTGCTCTCGTAGGTAGGCTCCTCCTCCTCGCCCCCCGCCTCCTCGCCCCCCTCCGCTCCTCCCCCCACGTTAGAAGGGGTTGGCTCAGTCTCCTTCTCTGCGTCGGCCATGTTGTTACTCGAGATGAGTGCGTGCGCAGAAGCTGTGGTGCTGTGGACAGGCGGACGGATGACTTCCGAGCTGAGGGCGAAAGTTTCCTATCCACAAGCGAAGTGAGGGCAAACTGACCCGTACGATTGCCAACTTCGCGACATTTAATGCCAGAACAAAGACAAGTCACATGTGGTACCATTTACTTGCCCTTAACATCTTCAGAGGTCATCAGAACCTCAGAATGAGTCTCACAACCACCCGCAGGAGCGCGAAGAGGGAGGCGGACGGGGGGCAATTCCTAGACCACACTCACGCAGGCAAATTCATCCAGTATGGTCATCCTGTCCACTGAAGCATGACAGACGCGCACCCAATATGGGCATAAGCGGGAGAATGGCAGGCTTGTTGTCCCCGCGCACCTCGGAGCATGTGAGGCTCGAGAATATAAAGGGGGGGCATTGCATGCTGTCGCTCAGCGCCCTCGGCGACAGTACAGCATGTCTCCATTCCATGTGAGCCCCCCCCATCTCCTAGCCTGACAGACATTGTTTCCCGCGCCCGACACAGGACGCACGCACAGTCAGCGGCGACAGTGTGGCTGGGTGGATGCACCACGTCCGCAGGTATCGGGCGTCGCCTTCTTGAGCCCAAGTTTGCCTTTCTGTCTCGCTTCCGGCCCGGTCGAGAGGGCCTCTCACCTCCCCTCCCCCGTGCTTCACGAGGTACATTCTCTCTAGGGACCATTCCTCCCCTTCCTCCACCCACATCGCCATGTCAACGGAGCTTATGGCAGGGCTGCTGGCCCCGCCGGTCCTCGTCACCCTGGGCGTGCTCGTCCTCGTGAGTCTTTCCTCCTGGCTGGCGATGCTGGGCAGAAAACTCGTCTTTCCGATCCCCCGTGACGCCCCTGCACACGGACTACTCTTGTGTTCACGGCCCTTGCAGGCATTAATCGCATTCTTCTCCTCGCATGACCCCGCCGCAGCCCCGGCGTGCAGGATCACGAGTGCCTCCTGTCCTCCCCCCGACGCCCCCGCAGACTCTTCTCCTTTTCCCTCCTCCTCCTCCGGGCCCCTCTCCGAAGACCTCTTTTGGTCGGATCGCCTCCCCCGTCACGTGCCCGACGCACGCACCCACAGCTTCGCTCCAGCGGGATTCGTTCCCGACCTCCCTAGCAAGTGTTCCCCCAGCACAAAGGCCTCTGTGTCCCCCGCCAGTCCGCCCGCTGCCGCTCCCACCGATCCCGCGGCCGACGCCCTCCCCCCTCCCCTCCCTACCCCCGATAGCCCGCCCTCCCGCCCGTCCTGCCCCATCCAACACCTGGCCATCATCATGGACGGCAACCGGCGTTACGGCCGTGCCCGGCACTCGGACCCTTTGCGGGGCCACGCGGAGGGGGGCCGCGTCCTCTCCAACGTGAGCCGTTGGTGCCTAGAGCAGGGCGTGGCCGTCCTGACCGTCTACGCCTTCTCCACGGAAAACTGGCGCCGGGACCCGCGTGAGGTCGCCGCCCTCATGCAGCTTTTCTTGGAGCACGCCGCGCGCCTGAGGGAGGAGGCCCGAGCCCTTGGCATTCGGGTCTGCGTCCTCTCCACCGAGCCGGCCCGCCTGCCCCGCCCCGTGCACCGGGCGATGCAAGACCTGGAGGCCGCCACCGCCCACTGCCACCGCCTCACCCTCAACCTCTGCGTCTCCTACGGGAGTCGGGGGGAGCTAGGCCTGGCCGCGCGCGCCATCGCCCGGGCGGCGGCCGCGGGCCTCCTGGACCCAGAGGGCGTGGACGAGGCCACCCTGGGCCGCTACCTCCTCACCCACCCTTGCCCCGACCCCGACCTGCTCCTGCGCACCAGCGGGGAGTGCCGACTCTCCAACTTCCTCCTCTTCCAGCTCGCCTACGCGGAGATGGTGTTTCTGGACAAGCGGTGGCCGGAGGTACGGGCTCGGGACCTGGACTTGGTCTTGGAAGGCTTCAACCGACGGGAGAGGAGGTTCGGGGGGTAGGGTAAGGACGGGCGGGAGGAGGGGGGATGAGAGGGAAGAGGGTGGAGGGGAGGGATGGGAGGGAAAGCCGGAGGGCCCGGGGCGGGGAGGAAGGGGAGGAGGAAGGAAGGAGGGGAGATGGGGGCTACCGCAAATAAACAACTCCCTTCAACATCGGCGCTCTCCCCGCTTGATCCTGTCTGATCGACGCTTTTTGCTTTTTGCACTCGATTCCCTTTACCAGCCCTGAACCTCCCTCGGGCCCCTCCCTCCCCATCACTTCCTGTACACACGCCCAGCGCCTTTCCCTCTTCAGTCCCCGTCTAGTCCCATCCCCCCTCCCCCTTCCCCTCGCCCTCGCCGTCCTCCTCGTCCTCCTCCTCGCCCTTGCACCAGCTGACTGCCCCCATTTCATAGGCCACAGCCGTCAGCATTCCACCCAAACTCCGCCTCCTCCACGCCCTCCCTCCTCCCCCCTCCTCGCCCTCCCTCAGCCCCCACCTCCCCGTTAGGAGCATGCGCACAGAATCTTGGAGGGAAGGAAGGTGTGGCCTGACCAACAAAGCGACCCGGAGGTAGCGGCTGCAGAGGACGGGGAGGAGGGGACGGGGCGATGGGCGGAGGCGAAGCGAGGAGAGGCGGAGGGGA
>SDOX01000118.1:85088-115163 GCA_004565275.1 Nannochloropsis salina CCMP1776 | reverse complement strand
CCCATCCTCTTTCGCTTGGTCCCGTCTCCACCGGCAGCTCACACCCGCCGTAGACGCGGACCACGCTCTCCCCCCCTCCCTCCCTCCCCCTTCCCCCCCTTTGCTCGCCTTCCTCTCCTTCCCCGCCTAGCACCTGTACCATCACCCCGATCTCCCCTCCCTCCCCCCCTCCCTCCCTCCCCCCTGTACCCATCCCACGGTCCCTCCCTCCACATGACAAAGAGCGCCCACAGGAGCACCTGAAGGCCTACCGCCCGCGCCTGTAGGCCCAGCAGGACTGTGTAGAGGCCCGTCACGGTCAGGAAGAGCAGAGCCAGCACCGTGAAGAGGAGGGTCCCCAGCAACAGCTGCGGCGTGCTCGACCCCGCCCTCCCCCCCGCCCTCCCTCGGCCCCTTCCCACCACCGTGGACCGCTCTCCTTCCCCTCCATCCCCTCTACTCTCGCCTGATTTTGACCAGTTTTCCTCCTGCCCGCCCACCGCACCTTCCCTCCGGGCCCTTTCCGACTCATCACAGCCTGGTCGAGGACGAGGAGGAGAAGGAGGGGGGGGAGGAGGAGGGGGACTCGCGATCCAAAGAGAATCGATCCGCCCGCGCAAAATGTTCTTCTTCTGCCCGCGGAACAGGCGCCAGAAGGCCCCGAGGAGGGAGAGCTCGAGGCTGTAGATGCGGGCCGTCACCTGGAACAGGGAGCGGGCGGGGAGGGTGTGGAGGCGGCAGAGGTCGAAGGCGAGGGCGAGGAGGGCGGAGAGCCCGCCAAGGGCCCCTGATCCGAGGAGGAGGAGGGGACGGAGGGCGGGGGGGGGGCGAGGAGGAAGGAAGGGAGGAAGAGGAGGTGGGCGAGGAGGAGGAGGAGAGCGTTGAGGCGATGGGTGAGGGGGAGGTTGAGTTTAAAGCCGCCCGGGTGCTGGAGGAGGCGAGCGAGGGCGGTTTGGAGGGAGACGAGGGAGAAGGGGGAAGCGTCGAGGGAAGAGAGGGGGAGGGGGGTCTGGTGATGGGGCAGGAACGCGAGGGGAGGGGGGAGGTGATGGGGAGGGAAGAAGGCGAGGGCAAGGAGGAGGCCGAGGACGTGGTCGAGAAGGAGGAAGGGAAGGCGGGCTCGCAACTGGTTGCTCCTCTCGTGAGGGTCGGAGGGACGGGGGGGGAGGAGGCGGAATCCGGGGGGAGGAGAGCAGGGCGGGGGGGAGGGCGGGGGGGAGGCGGGGCAGAAGGGAGAGCCAGACCTGTCCCCTGCGGAGGAGATGGGCGGCGAGCAGGCTGTGGGCGGAGAGGGCAGGAAGCACTGCCTCCCTTTCTTTTCTCCAGCCGCTCACCCCTTCTCTTCCTTTTCCCTCCTCCGCTTCCCTCGTCCCGTCCTTGACCCGCGTCCCGCCCCTCTTTTCCTCCTTCCCTCCCTCCCTCCCTCCCTGGCAGGGCCTGGACAAGGAGCTCCCCTGCAGGCGCCAGAGTGCCCATTGCAAAGCCGTCCTTCCCCGGCCTCCTTTCCCCTTCGCCTGGTGGCAGGAGAGGGTGGGGATGGAGGGGGGGGGGGGGCGTGATGGCACAGGAAGGACGAGGGAGGAAGGGCGATGCGCAAAGGCATGCGGCGCATACAGCACCAGGGTTACGTCCAGGGCGGTGGAGGCGGGAGGTGGAGGGACAGGAAGGACGAGGACTTCCACAAGCAAGCGGGGGCCTCGCCGCACCCGCAGCCGGAACCTTCCTTTCCGGCGCCGCCTGGGCCGATGGATGGGGAC
The DNA here is from genome assembly GCA_004565275.1 of Nannochloropsis salina CCMP1776. NCBI lineage: Eukaryota > Eustigmatophyceae > Eustigmatales > Monodopsidaceae > Microchloropsis > Microchloropsis salina. The sequence continues at coordinate 113,427 of SDOX01000118.1, read as the reverse complement.
GGAGGGGGCGGAGGAAGGGAGACACTGACCGAGAAGGACGGGCGCAGAGGCTTTTGGGGGTGGAGACGGTCCATGACTGCGACACGGGCGCCAGGCACCCTCCTCGCCCTCCCTTCCTCCCTCCTCCTCCTCCTCCTCCTCCTCCTCCTCCTCCTTTCCTTCTTCCTCCCCCACCCTCAAACCGGAAGGTCCCACCGAGGAAACCACCACCTGGTACACCAACCTTTCTGGGCTGTCTCCATCCTCAAGCTCCAATTGGCGCCACCATCCGTAGAGGTTCTCCGCCCTCCACCCCCGCCCTTGGATCGCTCCTAACCCCCCCTCGCCCTCGGACGAGCCTGTCACCCCCTCTCCACCTGCCCCCTCTGGCCAATAGAGCTGCAACGAGATGGTGGAGGCCATTTTTCAACCCCCACCGATTATTCGGTCGCGCCAGCGGCCCCTTCAAGCATGCCAGCGGAGCCTGTATGTTCCGCTTTGTGCGCCTCCTTCGGGTGTTTGCGACGCCCCCTGTGCCCGCACCACGTCCACGCCAAGCTGCGGTAGGCCGGGGAGGACGATCGCTCCTGTCGGGCACAATTAATATGTCGTCCATGACAAGTGCAGCGTGAGCGGGTTTTCCTCCTCGAAAGTAAGCGAGGCGTGAGCGATGAGGGTGCAGGGCACGGGCCAGGAGCAAGCTGGCTTGGCCGTATCGGACTCGAGTATTTTTGACAGCTCCCCCGACTCCGGGGGCCTGAGACCGCCCCCACTCAGGAAATTTGCTGCTTTGATATGGTCGTGTCGAGCCTGTCTGTCATGCGTGGCGGGGCAGGAGTTTTCATCTATCTTTTCGGGGTTGGAGGGCACTCGAATGCCCCCCGCCCGATTGCTTTCCTCTCTCTCTCCTCCACGAGCCTCGCGCCCACCGCTCACGACAATGCGTCTTTCCCCTCCCTGTACATCGCGACTGTCTTTGTCCGCGTCGTCACTAGGTATGCAGGGCAATAAATACGCAATCTTACCTCCCACCGCCATGATGGATATTGACGAAGAGCAGCCCCCCTTGCCTGCCGAAGCAACGTGCGAAGGAGACCACAGCAGGAACAAGGAGGCCTCCTGGATGAGCACGCGGCGGCGACCCTTTCCTCCATATTCGAAGGGGAGGGAAGACGGAGAAGAAGAAGACGCGGGAGGGACATCCACGGACAGGAGGGGGAGAGGGAAAACAGAAAACGGGGGCGGCAGAGACGGTCCCAGACCTCCATCAGCCCCGCCAGACCCCAACACACCTCGTTTCCCCTCCTCTATACCCACGCCCTCCCCCGAGCCCATCGACCCCACGCCCCTGCCGCCTCCACGGACGGAGGAATGCGTGAAACGGACCCTGGAGGTGGTGTCGCAGGGGCGGCTGCACGCTGTCGAGTGTCTGGTCTCCTTAGCGGGGACTCAGGCCGTGTACGCCCTCATCCGCACACTGCGCCCCGCGATTTATGGAAAGGTGAGGGCGGAGGTGGTTTTTGGGGAGGAGGGGCAGAGGTGAGCGTGGAGACAGGAGGAGCGGCGTTGCCGAGAATGAGGAGGAGGAGGATGACTATCATGAGTGTGATGGGAAGGCTTCGTGCGATGATAATAAGTGCGATGATGAGAATGGTGTAACACTGGAGGTGGTGACGATGGAAAAGAAGGTGAAGGAGGGGAAGGGCTTCGGTAAGAAAAAGGAGTGGATCCCAGTGCAGCGGGGAGGACAGGGAGGAGAGGGAAGCTTGTGGGAGTCATGCCGGCTCCTTAAGGCCAAGCAGGGGTCATCAGTGTCGAGCCGATGGGCCCTCCTCCTCCCTCACCAACCCTTTCCCTCTCCCCCCACCAGGTGAAGCTGGGGATGACCTTGGAGGCCCGGGACGCGGACGGGAGCTACCACATGAGCACGGAGAGGCCGGTGGCGGTGAAGATCGTGCGGAAGGAGAAGCTGGGGGGCCGGAGTCAGGAGGACCCGCTCAAGGAGATCAGCGCCATGCAGTACCTGGGCTCGCCGGGGAACCCGCACGTGATGGGCCTGGTGGAGGTGCTGGAGGACGAGGAGCACGTCTACATCGTCCTGCCTTTTTGCGACGGGGGGGAGGTGTGCCAGTGGTTCGAGCGCTCTCGGTATATGCTGCGGGAGGAGGTAAGGGAGGGAGGGAGGGAGGGAGGGAGGGAGGGACGGCCCTTGTTCAAAAGGGAGGATGCCAGTCGGGCGGATGTCTCGCACACGTCTGTCCTGCCATCCCTCGCCCACCCCCTCCCCCCCTCCTCCCTCCCCCCTTCCCTCATCCCACCAGGTGGCCCGCGGCTTCTTCCTCCAGATCTTGTCGGGCCTGACCTACCTGCACGCGCGGGGGGTGGTGCACCGAGACATGTCCCTGGAGAACCTACTATACGACCAGCGGACCAAGCGCTGCGTCATCATCGACCTGGGCATGTGCCTCCACCTGCCCGTCCCCGCCACCAGCGACGTCCTCGTCCGGTATCCCCCTCCTCCCCTCCCTCCCTCCCTTCCTCCCTCCCTCCTTCCCTCTTCTCGTCTTTATTTTCCCCGCCTCCTCTATGGGACTGATTTCCGTGTCCCTGCCGACTCCCCCCACAGGAAACAGGGCTACTGCGGCAAACTTACCTACATGTCACACGAGATCTACCAAAATCAGGACTTTTACGCGGCGGCCGTGGATATATGGGCCCTTGGCGTCATCCTTTTCATCATGCTCACGGGTGGGCAGACGGGAGAGAGGGAGGAAGGGAGGGAGGGGCGCAGAGAGTCGGGAGGGAGCGAGGGCGTTTCGTGATGGACGCAGAGTCTCTCCTACCGCCAAAGTGTCGCTTACTTCCCCCCCTCCCCCCTCCCTCCCTCCCTCCCTCAGGCATTCCCCCCGTGGAGACCCCCGCCGAGATCGATCCCCGCTTCCGGATGCTGGCGGAGGGGCGGCTGTCGGAGCTGATGGACCTGTGGCGCGTGGACTTCCTGAGCCCAGAGGCCCGGGACCTGCTTGTCGGCCTCCTGCAGGTGGATCCTCGCGCCCGCCTGACCCTGGAGGAGATCCGAGAGCACCCCTGGGTGGGGGGGCCGGTGGCAGTGGCCTTGGCGGGGAGGGAGGGCGGGGGGGAAGGGGGGGAGGAGGGAGAGGGGCCATCGAGGGGATAGGAAGGAAAAAGGAGGGGAGAGGGGGAGACGCCTGCTTAGAGAAGCCTGATGGGCGGCGTGGAGGCGAGTACCCCAGCGATAGGGTCGAGGGGGAGGGGGGAGGGAGGGTAAAGCACTAGATGTGTGTAAAAGTGTACAGGAGAGGCAGTGCTGCCTCAGTGACTATCTAGATAACTTATAGGGGGGGAGGAAATCAGAAATTAGGATCACGCAACTACCCCGAGAGAAAAAATGAACAAATTTAAAGCAAGCGACAATAAAGCGACGACCAACTCTGAATGTGGCTTGGGACGAGCCCGATATTCACGGAGGGAAGAAGTGTTGTGTGTGCGTCCACACGGGTGCCTGCCTACCTGCATACGCGCATGGGACGGGCACGAGAGGGGCCACGGCCGCCGGGTGGATGCCCGGGCAGGACTGTGGGCGGGAAGGAAGGACCGATGGGGGCGTTGGATGGGGGTTGCCGACCTGGACGGAGGGAGGCGGAGAGTCTTGGGGCCTGAGTGCCTGTGGCCGGACGGGGGGGATGGGGCGAGGCAGCCCACGCTCGAACCGAGCAAGTACGTCCACGCTCCCGCAGTCTGACTGACCAGATCCTTTACACACATACACATACACCACCCTCCCGCAGGACAGAGAGCCTCCCTTCCCTCCCTCTTCTTCCTCGCCCTGGCTCCTCTTCCCCTATTCCCCCACCTCCCCTTGATCAAAAAGGGCTGGCGCGGGTCCGTTTGCCCTCAAAGACGTGGCGGGCGATACATGGCGGAGGGGGAGAAATCTCCTGGGACATTCTTAGCTGGTAAGGAAGAGAGGCGGAAGCAGGGCATAGGGCGATAGTGCGGACGCGGCCGTGGCAAGCGCAGCAGCAAGGAGGGAATCGGGCCAGCCAGGATCAGCCTCAGGGAGGGGAAGAGGGAGTGGAGTCAGCTTCCGCCCTGTTAGGGTTGAGGTTAGGGTAAGGGTCGCCTACAGCAGCACCCAGGGCCTTGGGGCCGCCGGAGAAGCGCAGTCTCGGCGGGGCTTGCCAGGGGCTCGTGGGTGCGACGCGACCTGCCGAGACGCCTTTTCCTTCTCGGGGGACATGGCCTCGTCTGCGCCGGGCGCGGGCGGTGGAGGGACGAGGAGGGGGGACACACGGCCGGCAGTCGTTGTGGACCCGGAACCCTTCCCTGCCCCCCGCATCGCCCCGGGCGTCGTCCGCGACTGTCAGGTCTTGGAGGGACCTGCCCGCCCCCCGGCGCGATGGCGGGCCTTTGGAGGCCGCTCCCAGGAGAGCGTGCGGTGGCTTCGGTGCCTGGTCTCGGCGGAGACGGGGCGGGCCTACTGCTTCACCCGCACCTTGCGGGAGTGCATCTTCGGGGTAGTGCGGCATGGGGTAACGCTGGAGAAGGACGCGGGGGCCGGGGGCGTGTACCGGCTCTGTCCGAGCCAGCCGGTGGCGATCAAGTGCGTGAGCAAGCAGAAAATAGAGGAGGGGCGGGGCCGTCTCCGGGAGAACCCGATCGACGAGCTCGCAGCCTTGCAGATGGTGGGGGCGGGGGGGGGGCATCAGCACGTCCAGCGGCTCCTGGAATGCCTGGAGGACGACGAGGCGATCTACGCGGTCTCCCCCTTCTACCAGGGGGGGGAGCTGTTCGCGGTGATCGAGGCGCGGGGGGGCGGCTTGCCCGAGGCCCGGGCCCGGACGCTTTTTTCGCAAATTCTGTCGGGCTTGGCCTTCATGCACGACCGACGTCTCTGCCATAGGGACATGAGTCTGGAGAACATCCTGGTTGACGGCCAGGACGGGGTCATCATCGACATGGGCATGTGCCTACGGGTGCCTCTCCTTCCGGCCCTCCCTCCCTCCCATCCTGACGACCCGGAAACCCCGCGGGTGCTCCTACGCAAGCAGGGCCAGTGCGGGAAGATCACGTACATGGATCCCGTGGTTCTGGAAGACAAGGATTTCGACGGCTTTGCGGTGGACATGTGGGCCTGCGGGGTCATTCTATTCATCCTCCTGGCCGGGGTGCCGCCGTTGGAGCTGCCAGCTTTGACAGACCCTAGGTACCGGATGATTCAGGCGGGGAAGTTGGGAGAGTTGATGGACGTATGGCAGATGCGGATTTCGCGGGAGGCGAAACACTTGCTGGAAAGCCTGCTCAAGGCAGTGCCGGAGGAGCGGGCGAAGATGGAGGAGGTGATTAGACACCCGTGGCTGACGGGGTAGGGGCGTTGAAGAGGAGGCGCTTCGTGCACGCTGGCTACACAAGCACAGGGGTAGGCTTTAAAAAAATGAAGTAGCTTTGAAAAGCACCGCTTTGGCAGCGAATAAACTGATACATGCACGCACATGAAGAACTGAATGACCAGTAATGACTAATCGTTGCATGCCGGGAGCGTGCTTATGTCCTGGCTGCAAATCGCAAGGGGCCTCGCTAAGGCGACTTCACGGCCCATCCTGTCACTTGCGTCTGAACGTGGCCACATGTACACTCGCACAGAATATGCTTTTCGCAAAGGACTTAGAATTTTGCTCCCTGATGTCCCACTTACTGCCAGCTTTGGCATGTTGTCCCTTGGTGGCGCCTTTGGGAGGTTATATGCCTCCCTCCAGGCTCTCGTCTCTTCATGTGCCAATACCTCTCTCCTGCTTTTTTTCCCAGCGTCTAAAGCTTGGATCGGATGGCAGCATAATTATAGCTCAGAGCTTTTTCTTTCCCTATGACGTTGTCAAAATTCGTAGGTTGACATCCCACCCGTATTCTTCGCCTCCTCTTTGCTGTCCTCTGGTGACCCCATAACGACAAACCGCAACATGCCATCACCCTCCTCATTGGGCTCTGTCTCCACTAAACCCCATCTTTCGACCCTACCCGGTACTTATGTCCAAGGTTTCCACCAGGATCTGGACGCTCTTCGGCGAATGTCTTACAATTCTTTGGGTCGCACAGACATGAAGGTGTCTTCCCTGTCTCTTGGTGCTTCCTCGCTGGGCGGCATGTTTGCAGCGCTCGAGGACGAAGACGAAGCTGTCGAGGTTGTCCTTCGTGCTCTCAAAGCAGGCATCAATCTGATCGACACAGCCCCTTGGTACAGAAAGAGTGAATGCCTCCTGGGCAGGGTCCTTCGACGCGTGCCACGGCAGGCTTACTACATCAACACCAAAGTGGGTCGGTACCCGCCTCAAGAGAATGAGGATGAGGGTGGCATGTACCACATGTTCGATTTCCGCGCGGAGAAAGTCGTCGAGTCCGTGCACGCGTCCCTCGAGATCCTGGGGGTGCGGTATCTGGACTGTGTACATGTGCACGACCCGGAGTTCTCTCCGGACTTGAGGATCGTCCTGGAGGAGACCTTGCCCGCCCTTGCAAAGCTGAAGGAGGAGGGCCTGGTGCGTTACATAGGGGTGGCTGGATATCCCCTCCCTGTTCTGACTCGCCTGGTCCGAGAAGCCCCGGTGTCCCTGGACACTTGCCTTACCTACGCACACTGCACCCTGCTAGACGACTCCCTCCACACCAGCGGCTTCCTCGCCTCCTTAGAGAAGCGGGGCGTGGGGCTGATCAACGCCAGTCCCCTGGCCATGGGCCTGCTCACCCATTCCACCCCCCCCTCCTGGCACCCGGCCTCCGAGGAGCATCGCGCGCTCTGCCGCCAAGCTGCCGCCTTCTGTCGGAAACACCCCCACGGCCCATTCGACCTGGCACGCCTCGCCTTGCTCTTCACCCTTGCTCAGCCCCGCGTCCCCACCACCCTCCTGTCCACCGCGTGCCTGCGGGAGCTGGACGCCAACCTCCTGGTCCTGAGCAGACCCTTGACCGCCGTGGAGGCCGAGGCGTCGCGGCGCCTGCGAGAGGAAATTCTGGCGCCGGTGCAGGGCTGCGGGTGGGAGGGCGTGGAGGTAAAGGCGTACTGGGCGGGTGTGGACAAGGGGGAGGTGATGCGACGTCTGTACAAGGGGAGAGGCGCAAGCGCGGGAGGGGGGGGAGAAAAAATCGCGGGGGGGGGCTTTTCGAGCACACATGGGGAGCCTGTTATGCAGCGGTGCCACGTGAAAGGACTCCCAGGAACTTGACAAAGAAATGCCTATGGCAGCAGGCACGTCGACTACCATGGCCCTTTCCTGAGGCTTTCCTCTCCGCCGACTTAGCTCGTCTTGCTTTTGTCTCAGTTACCTCCCTCCAACTGCGAGAGAAACCCCCTCCCCCTCAGCTCGTCTTCTTCGATCCCTTTCTCAGCGCCTCCTTCTCCTCCTCCAACATCACCACACGTTTCTTCAGACCCTCCACCTCTCCCATCTTCTCCCGTAGAGTCAGAATCACCCCTTCCTTCTCCTTCCCCTCTCGCACGCCCTGCTCCACTGCCTCCCGCAAACGCCTCAGGACCCCCTCCTTCTCCTTGCTCTCCTTCGCCGCCGCGTCCCTCTCCTCCTCCGCCCTTTTCAACCGCTCTTCCAGAGGACCCACGTCCATCAACAACGTCTGAATCCGCAAAAGCACCACCCAAAGCACACAGCCGAGCACCGACAGCCAAAAATTCCGCTCTGCCCGCCAGCGCTTGCACCGAAGTTCCTTTTTCTCGGCGAAGAAATGCGCTTGATTCTCCGCCCTCCGCGCGTTCAAGGAGTCGTTTGCGGAGAAGATCAGGCCCAGCAGTGCAATCAAAATTATGATGGCGATCAAGGAAATGCTTGCGCCCCCGTAGTCGAAGCGTAAAAAAGAGATCCTGTTGAGGGCATTCTGGGTGAAAGGCAAGCGAGATGAAGAGCGTTCTGCATGACCGTGTTGACAAGTGCTTCGCATGTTCCGATACAAAAAAGGTGAGCTGTCCCATTCAGCACAGGCGCTACTGTGCTTTCAAAGCACCATTTCCACACCACCTCTAGACGAGCAAGCACGTACCAGGATGCCCACACGGATCTTGGCTCGATACCGGGCGGGGAAGGGTAGCGAGATCAGCACCAGGAAGACCAGAGGAATCGGAAAAATAAAGTAGAGGAAAAGCTGCCAGGGATTAGAGCCAGAACGCCCCGTGGATTGCATGTATGCATTCGGTTGCTCCCCCTCGTAGATGGCCATGCGTCCTGAGAGTGGAAATGCTGTCAAAAGGCCGCCTTGGATGGAACTTATGTTGCGAAAGGAAAAAATAATGGGAGAAATGTGTGCAACTGGTCAAACATGGACGAGCCGAGCTTTAGGAAGCTAACAAGGTGTAGAAGCGGCAACTTTACGCAAAAAAATGCCACAATCATGGCACATATTCTTGCCGAAGGAAGGGAATCACAGACCGAACATAAAACCTCTTGTATCGCCATAGAACAAAATCGATACGGGGCACCAAAACGCGAATATTCAGGCGTTGCCCAACTCTTTCTTTCTCCGTTTACAGTTTTGTGTAATGGAAGGGCTCGTTCTTTGTGGCATCGATGCGCTAGTTCAGGAAAAGGAATATTTCGTGTTGGAAGAGTTGTGAAGTTGCGCGGGGACAGACGCTTGACCGGACAAACAAACCAAAGCAACAAAGGGCATGGATGTGGGAACGTCAAACCATGCGTCGTGATTCATTTCATAAGCACAGCCCTCGGAAATGGAAACCCTCCTTTCCACCAGTCGATAAATCCGTGTGCCCTCCCGTGTGCCTTGCTTCTCCTCAGAAGGAATCAAAAAGGGCATTTGAAAGGGTGGAAGAGTGCATGCCTGCGCATGTTCTTTCTGAGTGATAATTTCTTTCGTTCATTCTCAACCATGGGACACATCCTCACTCCTTCGTTGCCGTTCTGCTGAATTTCTGACTCCTGCCTGTCATCTTCTTCCTGTATCCATCCCTTACTCACGCTCCTCGCCCTCCTCAAGTGGTTGGGGAGGCGCCAAAGCAGGCGCGACTCGTTCCTGCTCCTGCAGTCTTGCTTCCTCCTTCTGTTGCTGATTTATCAGTTGTTGCTGGTGGTATTGCCATTGCAGCTGCTGCTGATGTTGGTAGTCCGCAAGCAACTGGTGGCAAAGGGAGCCTAATTGCTCGGGGCCTTGCACGCGATAGCCCTGCCCGGGAGCCGGCGACTCGCCCTCTTTCCTTACTCCTTCCCTCCCTTCCTCCCACCCATCGAATCGTTCCCCCATGGCCAGCTCGAGCACAGAAGGGCGGGACAAGAGCCGACTGAAAGCCGGAGTTAGCTCGTGGCAGGACTCAAAGAGGCTCTGCCGGCAGAAGGCGTACAGGCCCAAACGGGCGCGGGACATGGCCACCACCAGTCGTCGCACGTCCCGGATGTGACCGATGTTCCGTGTGCGGACCAAGGAGAGGATCACGTAGTCGTTTTGTTGCCCCTGGTAACGGTCGACCGTTTCAACGGCCGCCGGGCGTCCGAAGTAGAAGCCGCCCTGGCTCCCACATCTTTGCCGAAGCACATCCTCCAGAAGACTCTTCTGTCCGTTGTAAGTAGTCAAGATGGAGATCTTCTCCGCGGGATACCCGCACAGACGTAGATACATATAGAGGGCCACGCAGTACTCCGCTTCCCCTAGGTTCTGGTAGAAGTAGGGAGAGGGCTGGCTCTCGCCTTGGCCCCGGAAATCCTCCACATTAATGCACTGGAAAGAGTGGGCCATGCCCGGGTTCGCCAACAAGTAGTGAGGGAGGGACGTCACGTTCGGCAGGTTCCCCAAGTCCTTATACCGCCAGGCGTAGAGGGCGGCCAAGGAGGGCCGGGCCCTTCCCTGTCTGTCGAGTTGGACGGTCTTGACGCCAAGCCGGACGAAGCGCGCAAAGAGAGATTGGTCCAGACGGGCATACTTTTGCAAGGCTTGGTTTTGAATGATGGGGGGAAGCTGGTGGTGGTCGCCGATCAAGACGACGCGCTTGAGCCGACAGCCCTCGATCGGGTCGACCTCTTGCAGGAGCATGGGAATGAAGGTTTCCACCTCCAAGATCTGCGCCGCCTCCTCCATCACCAATCCGTCGAATTTGAAACCCAACTCCACCAAACGCCCCCGGGTCAGGGCCGCGTGCGTGCACGTCATGGCGACGATCCGTGCTTGCTTGGTCAGCAGGTAGTCCCCCCGCATCCCATGGTGCCGCAGGAGTTCGAAGGCCCGATAGTCGGCAAGCTCCTCGAAAAGCCGGTCCAAGTGCCGGAAGCACCCACGAGCGACTTCCAAATCGTCGGCCCAGGAGACCGTCGTGGACCGGAACAAGGGTTGTGGCGCCGTGGAGAAAAACGCGGTGAAAGGGAAAGCCGTCGTGACCACTCCCCCATCCTTGCCTCCCTCCTTGATAGCCGCCTCGAAGGCCTCGATCCTGGATTGCACCTGGTATAGGCGAAAGTATTCCGCCGTCTCACAGGTGAAATTACCCTCCGTCCCGCCTCCGCTTCCCCCCTCCCCTTCCTGCACGCCTAGGCTTCTTGCCAGCCTCGTCACCTCCCCCAAAAGCTCCAAGCGCCTGGCCAGCGTGTAGTTGACGCGACCCCATTTGGTGAAATCGTAGCCTCCTTCCTGGCCCCTTCCCTCCACGTTCAACTCCTTCTCACCCGCACCCAACCGAAGCATGTGCCGAGGATCGATCGCCCGTCCCCTCAATTTTTCGAAAATGTCGTTCAAGGCGGCGTTGGAGTGGGTCACTACAAGAAAGCGCTGGGTGGGGAACAACCGGTACAAGTTAAGGATGATCTGCACGGCCACGTCGGTCTTTCCCGTCCCCGGCGGGCCTACCACCATCGTCAAACCAGGATTCATCCCGCTCCGAATCGCCTCCACTTGCACGGGCGTGAAGCGCACGCTGTTCTTGGCGGGGTGGTCTTGAGGGTAGGGTCCAGGGTTCGGAGCCTGGTAGGGGCGAGCTACGATCTCCGTGTCCTCCGCGTTGAAATCTAGAGTCAGGGCGGGATAAGGGGAGGCTTCCAGCTCCTCGCTTCCCACGACCTTCCTCCCGCCCTCCTTCCCGCCTTCGCTCTGTAGACAGACTCTGTGGTGGGGAAAGGCCTCTTGCAGGTGCCGCCAGTCCAAGAACGTGTCCCCAAAATCCACGCGCCGCAAGAGCTGCTCCTCCAGAGCCAGGTTCTTGTAGTGGGCCTGGGCGGGATCGCCGTAGCCGAGGAAGACGTCGTGGAGCCAGGCCGGGACGGCATTTCCCACGTAGGCGGTGGTCATCAGCCCTCGAATGGTGGCCAAAATGGCCTTGAAATTGTTCTCCTTGGCGCTACGCCGGATTAAGACGTTCATCCCTTCGTACACTCCCGCCGCTGTCGCTGCCCCGCCCCCCTTCCCTCCCTCCCTCGTCGCATCAGCATGGTACTGGGCCGGGTCCAACAAGACTTTGTACGTCCGCAAGGATCCCACCGGTCCTCCCCCCCTTCCTGCCTCCCGCCCTGGCCGCCCAGAGGGGTCATTCATCAGGTTCCCGGCGCCATCTCTCACTTCCCAAATCTCCGCCCCGCGCACATACTTGACTCCAAACTCCTCACAAAACACCCTTGCTTCCTCCTCCTCGTTCCTTCGCCCTCCCTGTCGCCCTCCACCCCTTCCTGCCCCGCTTGCACCTCCTCCTTGCGGATTTTCGATGCGAACGAGAAACACTACGTCGTGCTCCCGCAAAAGGTCCCATTCCTCCCGCCCTCCCTCCCTCCCTCCCTCCCTCAGATCTACTGTTATCTCCGCCTTGACGCCAGCCGGAATTCTTTCTCCTAGATTGGGTTTCAAAACCTCCGTGATCACTACACCTCGTCCTCCATCCTTGCCTCCTTTCCTCAGGGGAACCCCCATGCGCGCCCAACCCCGAAAAGCAACCCCTCCCTCCGGCCCTTCCTGCCTCACTGGCTGCAGATACCGGAGAGTTGTCATCAAGTCGGCGCGAATCTCGTAGGCGCTCTCGACCCGAAAGAGCGTGTAGCTCCTGAGGAGGTAGTCCACGAACGTGAGGAACTGCAGGTTCAGCTTGGGCAAAGCCAAGAGAGGCCCTTCCACCACGACCACGGCCCCGTCCTCCGTCCCGCCCTCCGTCGGGACCACGTTGGGATCCCACAAAACCTGCTCGTCTGCGTAAAGGGGTCGTTCGTTGATCTCCTGGATCATGTTTTGACGCTTCGCGTGCCAGTCGACCAGGACCTCCGTCCAGAAAGCCCGCCCGCCCTCCCTCCCTTCCTCCTTCCCTCCCTCGGCCCGGCCCACCAATCGGAGCTTGCGCGCCACGTCCACGAGCTCCTCGTCGCTGAGTCGGGAAAGGAAGGAAGCGAGGACGGTGGCGTCTCCCACAGCGGCCGAAGACGCGAAGGCCAAGTCTTTAAGACTGTTTTGAAAGTATTTGAAGGCGAGGCGCTGCAGCACGTGGGTCCGGGAGAAGTGTAGGGAGGCCATTTCGTTGTCTGTGAGAGGCATGCCCGTGTGGTCGTTGATCTCGAAGGAGAGGTAAAAGCGGAGCGAGTCTGAGAGCTGGGAGGCCAGCCTATGATGAGGGGGAGGGGTGGCAGGGGGGGGGAGAGCGAGGAAGGGCGAGAGGGAGAGGCGGACGCTCAGATGTCGATCCTGTAGCAGGGCCTTTAGGAAGCGGCGGGTTGGGAGCTGAGCAAGCAGGTCAATGAGCAGCTCGAGGAAGCGGAGGGCGAAGCGCGTGAGGACATGCGTGGAGGCATGCTCGGTCCCAGCGAGTCCGTTCTCGCTGCCGGGCATGCCGGACGCTGGCGTGAGACCCTCAGAGGGGGGGGCGGGGATGGCCTCCACGACAGCCAAGAACTCATCGATGGCCTCGGGGAGGAAAGTGGACTCGAAGGAAGACAGGGCATCGGCTCCTTCGCCTTCTCCCGTCTTCTTCCTATCCCCCTCCTTCTTCCTCTTCCGCCCGTGTGCCTGCGGAGTCTCCGACCCCTCCTTTCCTGTCCCGACTTCCCCGTTTTCTTGCACCCCTTCGTTCCTCTTCTTTTGCTCCTGTAGATGCAGCCAGTGCCGCCGCAGGGGGGGGAAGTTCTCCAGCTCTATCTTCCGGCGCCCCTCGCTGAGTGCCTCCCAAAGGGAAAGGGAGGTCAACCGCAGCATCACACCCCTGACCATGGGCTCCTCCAACGACTGGAAGGCATGGATGAGGAAGAGAAGGAGGAGAAATTTCTCCTTGGGCGAGGCGGCGGAGGGGTTGGGCGTGGGGGAAGGAAGGAGGGGGCTTTCCAGGTAGAGGCGAAGGACGCGGGTGAAAAAGCCCGTGAACTTGGCGGTTGTCGCTTCCCCTTCTCCCTCCCGCACGCTTGTCCGCAAACTCTCCCAGGCTGACACGCCCTCCCTCAGCTTCTGCACAATGAGGAGGACAAGGGAGAGGAGGTGCGCCTTGTCGGCGGTCGCGTGGTCGTAGAACGGCCACAGGTAGGCCTCCAGGTAGGCGCTCAGCTCCAACGCCTGCAGCTTCTGCCCGCCCGGGCCGCGCTGACCCATCGCCTCCGGTCCGATCTCCTCCTCGTAGATAGCACGCACCACCTGGGGCTGGAAGGTGTTGGCGAAGGGGGTGGCCCTGTTCGGCCAGTGCTCGCGAGCCAGGGCGCTCAATCGGTCCCCGGCTGCCTGCTTCGCCGCACAGGACGTCCCTCCAGGCCCTCCTTCCCTCCCCTTCCCGACTTGTCCTCCCTCAAGTCCTTTCTTTGCGCTCGGAGTCCCATCCAGCGTCCCTCTTCCTCTTCCTCCGCCCTTCCTCCCTTCCTCCCGCCCCCCTCCTCGTCCTCCTCCACCACGCTGCCCGCGGCCTTTCCTCTCTCGGTCACGGCCTGCCCCTTGTCTTCCTCCGTGTTCCCGTACACTCGTTCTGTTGTCGCTGCCAGGCTTATCAGGCACAGGAGAAGAGGCCTCGGGTGACCGCTTAGCAGCAGCCACCTCGATAGGAGCCTCAGGAATGAGGTCGGCGTCGGAGGCATCGGCTCTGGAGGAGGCAGGAGGGACACTTTGCTCTCCTTCTGGCGTTTCTCGTGCTTCGAAATTTCGTGCCATTTTCGCAGGAGCGCTAGAGGGAGGAGTGAGAATTGTATCTGACGCCAATCCCGTTGAAGGAGGAACATGCTCTTTCTTAGCTCTAGACGGCCTCAACGAAGGAGGCGCCCCTCGTTTACCAGAGTCCACGTCTTTCTTCCCTTCCTGCTCTTTTTCATTCCCGTCACCTGTTCGCTTCCTCTTCACAGGCGGCTGCAGTGCGGGAACGGGAATTGTGCAGGAGATCATAAGACGAGGATTGTAAGGGGAAGGAACGGGGGCATACCATCAAAAGGGACCCTGGTTACTTTTACCTACCTTTCGTTTCGGTGCCATTCTCACGCGATAATCGAGAGGAAGCGGGAGGCAAGCAAAATTTGAAAGCTAGCGCGCCTGTGCATGTTGCAGGTTTTAAAAAACAAAGAGGAGGGAAAGAGGATGGAAGGGAAAGCGGCGTGAGTGGATGGGTGAGGAGGTCAGGGACGAGATTGCTGCGAGGTCCGCGGGCTTGAAATCCACAAGTGAAAATCCCTGACATTTGAATCAACTCGCGAATATGGTGTACTGTCATGCCGCGCGTTGGCGTGCACATAGCCAAGATGTCCGGGGTGGAGGAGGGAGGAGGGAGGAGGAGGGAGCGGGAGAGAGGCGATGTTTCTCGTCCCCCCTTTGGCCCCTCCGGGGGCAACGTCTGGGCTTGTGGCGCGGTAATCGGGCCACTGAAGTAAGACTTTCCTCGCGTATTTCTAGCCTCATAATTATTTTTTGGAATATATATTGCTCCATTGAGCTATTATAGGTCACAAGCAAAACAGTTTTGCCTTGGATGTCCATGTCTCAGACGCTAGCTGAAATAATGAAAAAGCATCGCTGCTTCCGTCAGGGTGGACTGCTAGTAATTTTTGCCTTAATTTTTATGGTCTCAAGCCAGGCCCAGATCCTGCAAAAGCAAAATGCTGGGTCATTTCCCAATGGTTCGCCTACTACACTGTCGATCGTCCTCGCAAAATTGCGGAATGCTGCCATTAAAGCCTTGAAGTAAGATTGCATAGCTCGATATTCGATCTTCCCACAATGATGTTCTTTTCTTTTCCTGATGTATGTTTTTGCATTCTTTCATTATTATCTTACAGCGACCGCGGGTACACTGACCTAGCAGAGGTTACTGTAGCACAAGATAAGCCTCTCGGTCGCTGGGGAAAGCTAGCTTTGTCTGATGCGGGCTCCAACATCGAGTCAGGGAGCAGCCTCGTGACGCTTGATTTGTCCCCCGAGCCGCTGGCCGAGCTCGTCAATGTCATGGACCTGTACCGATCCCTCTTTGGTATCACGCCGGATGTATGTCATTTAATTGTTGATCTGTCCCTCATGTTAAGGATTTACACAGTCCTTCATGCATGAAGCTAAATTTCGGTCTTTATTCCCACCCCCGCCCTCACTTAGTTTTCCGATGTCAACGATACCGTCACCTTCTACCAAAAAGTCAAGGAGGTTATTCTAACCTCCAGTCCGTAAGTCTAAGCAAGTGCTGAGCCTGAGACTCCACTTCATTTCCTTCAATCCTCTCTTGGCTACCTGCCTCCAAGTCTCACGCTCCACTCACACCAATTAGGTCCTTCTCCCTCGATTGCCAGCCCAGCTTTCGCGTATGGCCGGAGGAGATCAATGCGGGCTTCGTAGACCAGAATTCAGCGGCCCATATCATGATTTTTCCCGCCTTCGGCCCCAACGATCTCGTCATGGTCGAGGGCAGCTTCCCAGCCGCCCGGTATTTCTCCTTCCAGACGTACGACGGAAATTTCTCACCGGTTGGATTTTTGCGCGACGCCCACATCCAACCCCTAGGCCCCGGGCGCAACCCTTACTCCACACCACCTCCGGATGGCACGGAGGAGGGGGCTGGAGAAGAAGCGCGGGAGGAAGGCCGCTATCGACTCTATTTGACCAAGGACGGCAAGCGAGGCTTCAGGAATGAGCTGGGTGTGGCCAAGTCAAACTTTTCACTGGGGGGCTTGGTGCTGGTCATCTTTAGGATGTATGGAGTAGATCCCTCTGCCAACGCGACAGACCCGGGGTTGGCGCCCTGGGGATTCGTCCCTCCCATCCAAGTCCGGTCCAAGCTGCTGGGGTGAGTGCCATGAGGGAGGGGTTGGGAGGACCGCCCTTCTTGCCAGCTCCTACCGGCTGCAGGGCTGGAAGTTATGTTGGCTCAGAAAGGTGCACTCTCCTGCCATCCGTTTAGGACGGTCTCTCAGACGGCGACCGACATCATCTGGCAGACCTTTCCCCGCTGCCCCCTCAACAACACCCTCATCGTCAGGGATGCCCTGACCGCCCTAACCAATGTGAGTGCGGCGCGACGCTTACTTCTCCCGTAGCCCCCCGCCCCCCCCCCTCCTTTATCCATGGTCCATACTTAACAATCCTCAAACTTGTGCCGCATAGCTGGTCAACATGGCAGACGTCACCCAGAGGGCCTGCCCCAGCGAGAACATTCCCAACAACTTCATGTACTACCAAGCGCAGCGACCCAGCCCGCCCGGCCTTGGACTAGGGCTGGTGCCCCCGGCCCCTTCCCTCACGCCTTTCCCCAACCAAGACGCTTCATTTTTGCTGGCTTGCGCCAGCAACAGAGCCCACTACGTAAAGGGAAATGACTTGGTCGTATTGGCACGAGGCTACCTTCCCCGCACTCCGGGTGGGTTTGATCAACCTCCGCTCGTCGCAGACGTCTCAGTAAGTCGTGAGGAGGGTGAATAACACAGTGTTGTAGCTACACAATGGATCCAGTCAACATTCGTCCGTCCCACACCACGCACCCCCACAGAGCTACCACGTGCGATACGCCTCCTTCTCTGTCTATGACCTCAACTTGCCAGGCCCCTTGCTTCGCAGCGTCTCGGACGACGAATTTCGAGCATTCTACCGCACATTGTACGGCAACGACACCTGGGAGATCTCGTACGGTCGAAATGTGTCCTTGGTGGTGGTCAGGAACCGCGCAGTGCTCGACCGGTGCAAGCTAGATACCTCCGAGAGCTTCGTCGTGGAGCTGGACCAACACGAACCGGTACGGCCCCCAAACCCGCCCTCCGCGAGCATTCCCTCATTAACCCCATGAGACTCTGGTCGCCCTTCTCTTTTCATGTCTGTATAGGTGAGCGATTGGTTCGGGGTCGTGTACCGCGAGATCCTGCCCCAGAGGTTAGCAGCTGACACGGACTCCCAGGCGGCCTCCCTCCTGAGGATTAAAGCGGGGGGGGCGGTGTATGACGAGTCGATTTTTGACGCCAAACAAGCTGTGTGTGGTACAGGGCAGGATGAGGGAGTCTGCGAGTGAGTAAGAGGGGAGGCTGGGGGCGTGCCGGTCTCCGCGTGTCGTGTCCCTCGTACGCCTTCGTCTTCATGGCCCCATCCACACATCCATATTACTCCCCCCACCCAGCCCCAACCCGTACCGCGTGGCTCAGACTATGAAGATGCACACGCCTCGCACTGATTATTTCATGTGCAGCCCTTCAGGCATCGTCCTCGTGGCGCCGCCCGCCACGCCCGACCCTTTCTCAGACGCTGGATACCCTGCGCTGGAAGACAGGGCCTGGGACGACGGCACCCGGGAAAAGGCGCTGCCGGAGGATGCGCGAGCGTGCGTGCATCCCACTTCCGGGAAAATAGAAGGGATCGTGCGGGTCTACTCTCCCTGCGCCTGGATACACGTGTACGTGGCCGTGCAGCCGGTTAAAGTGGTGCCTCCGGGACAGGTGGGCGTGCGCGAGGTCCCAGTGTCGGCGTTGTCTACGGGCCCTGTGGCGGTGGGTCTGTCGGTGAAAGGTACGGTAAGCTCTGAGTATGTGACGTGTGTGACCTTCCCCACCCACGGTATCTCGCCCGCCCCCCCAACCCTCAGCCAACACAGCCGACGAGGCCCCCTTCGTTGCCGAGGTAGACCTTTGCGGCAACACATTCGTCTCCGACCACCATTGGCGATGCAGCAACGAGCCTCCCATCGACGACACATGGCTGCTTCCCACCTTCCAGGAAGGACCTGAATGGAAAGCCGCGACAAGGGCGCAGTGCGCGGACTGCAGGCGAGGAACCCTTCCGTTCACCTCCACCATGTCTACCAGGACTGCCCGGGCCCCGCACCTTTTCGACCTTAGTACTATGGATGCCAGGGGAATAGGGAGACCTATCTACAAGCCCATGCATCGCGATGACAACCTCCGCTTCTTTTCAAAAGACGGGCGCAAATTCATCCAACCGTCTCCTCTCCTTGACGAAGAGGCGAAGGAGGCCTGGCAGAATTGGAAACAAGCCAAGGAAGACGCAAACAATGCCTGGCGCGCCTGGCGCTTTGCCAAGGAGCAGCATCGCAACCGGACTGCGAACTCTAATGCAACTTTGGATTCCAGCCCTCCCGGGGTACAACACATGGCAACAAACCTTTCAACACCTGGTGGCATCTCCACCGTAAACGCCACCGTGTGGTCTCCGGATTGGAGAGACTTCAGCAACATGAGCTCTGCTGTAGATGCGACATTGCACTGGTCGAAGCCGCGTCCGACACAAATTCATGGATACTACTGCAGGCTAGTCTTCCCAAACCCTCTGGGGGACAATAAACGACAGGCAGGACGGGGCGCAGTGGGGGTTTAGGTAGCAAATTAAAGATTTAAGACATACATAGGAAATCTCGTACACATAAAATGCAGGCACACGTGGTTACGTAATTTCATGATGAGGAAGACTGCAAAAATTAAAGTTTGTTTGTCCTGAGGACAGCGATCTCCGCGGCATGGAGCAACGAGAGAAGTGACATTTTGTCACGAGCAATTGTTCAAAAATAAAAGGACGCGCACCAGTCGCATAGCTTCCGTGATTCATTTTTCCATGATTCCATGTTTTTATTAAGCGTGAGCCGAGGCATCGACAGCTACGGTATTCCGCGAGCACTTGTACTTGAGGGCCCCGTGTAGTGGCGGGCGTGGCCCATCCGCTTATTTTGTTTCAAATAGCGGTTGAAAATTGATGCGGTTAGTCTCCTCCTGCCCGTAGCAGTCTTGACCATGTCTATTTCCATCCATCCCCGCTTCCACTCAGATGACCTTATGAAATTAATTTTGCCACCGGGCTGGAGGTACTGGTGGTGGAAAGAGCTATCATGGGCGCTTGTGCTTTTGTTTGTGTGCCTTTCAAGGCGCACAACGTCATTATCGCTCAGGGACGCTCGGCGGCAGCAACCACAACACCAAGAACCAGACGTTTTCAGAATCAACGGCGACAAACACCAAAATCTGCATTCAGATGAGCCTGCTGCCATAGTTGCGGACGTTGGTGGCCGGGGGAGCATAAAAGTGGTGCAAAAATCGGGGCAGTCATGGCATGCTCCTGCTGAGGGCCTAGGGGAAGGTGAAAGCCTGGAGCCTGAAAAGCAGTCAAGTCCTCAGAAAAATGCACTCTTGTCCCTTCATCATCAGTCCGTCGAGAATGTTAACCGAAGCCCTCGATTGCAAGAATGGCTAGATAGGGTCGATTCTACGTATTCTGCCGACGAAGTGGACGTGGAGACATCGAAAGCCCTCGCCTTGAGGTACCTGGAGGAGCGCAGCGACTTGAACGACTACGAACAAGCTTTCTACGACCTAGCAGCGGCCTACAACCTGACAAATGTCCATACCTTTCCGGAGAAGGCCCTGCGCTTGACCCAGTCCATGGGGGGGGAGACGCGATATCCGATGTGCGAGGTCTTCAAGGTCGTGGGGCCCTTGCGCCTGCACTGCCCAGTCGTGGCCCTCTCCCTCCTCTTCGTCACAAGCACCCCACCCTCCCTCCGTCTCTTCTCCACGGAGCACGACGACTACTTCCCTTCCTTCCCCTGGCGTGACGGTGACCGCACCGCCGTGCCGCCCCCGCACGTTCTTGAGGACATTGGCATCGTGCCAGACTACATCGAGGACAAGGCGCTCTTGGATCGGGAGAGGCCCGTGTACCGATGGTGCTGGCGCCAGATCGTCAATTTCTACGGGTACACCCACCGATGGCACGACCTGGGCTTGGAGCGCGCACAGAAGGTGGAGGAGGCTCAGCAGGACGGCTCCCCTGCCCCTCCTCCCTCCAGGCCCCTGCCCCTCCTGCCTGCCCACCCCGGCTACGGGAACCAGCGCTTGCTCTGGCTTCCCGAGGGGGACTTTCGAGTCCAGCGGCCCATTGGCCAAGCCTTCACCTACTACCCGCCGTCTGAGGGCAAGGCCGAGGGGGCCTGGGGGGAGGCGGAGCTGGTGGTGGTTCTCCGCGGCACCGTCTTCAGCGAGGAGTGGTCTTTCAATTTTCGGCTCCACGAGGCGAGCCAGGATGTCCTGCGTGCCTACGGGATGGAGGGCGCCATCATTCCCAAGGGCTTCTTCGCCATGTTCCAAGCCCTGGTGCCGCAGGTGGGAGGGAGGGAGGGAGGAAGGGAGGGAGGGAGGGAGGGAGGGCGGTCGTGCTTCTGGTTGTTTTCGGAAGGGGTGGGAAGGGGCTCGAGGCGTCTGCTCGCTTGCATATAAAGAGTGTCTCTCACCAGGCTGGTCTCGGACATACCTCGAGGCCCCTCCTCTCCTCCTCCCCCCAACCCAGCGACACCCTCACCCCCTCGTCCCTCATCTCCTCAGATCGACGCCGCCCTCGCCGCTCATGGTGGGGCCATTAAGGGCCTGACCTTCACGGGCCACTCGCTGGGCGGGAGCCTCTCCCTCCTCCTCGGCACCTACTACGCCCGCCGGCACCCGGACCTCCGCCTCTCCATCGTCACCTTCGGGGCTCCCAACGTGGCCGACGCCGTCTTCTTCGAACGCCACTATGATACCCGGATCAACCTCCGGCAGCTCACCTACATCGGGAGCGGCTTGCTTTCCCCCGACGAGCGCGGGGCCTCCTCCCCTCCCTCCCCCCACCCGGCATACTCCTTCGGCCTGGGGGACATCTTCGCCCAGATGCCCCCGGACTGCACGGCCGTCAGTCCCTGCCCTCTCTTCCTCTTCCCGACGGGCGACAGCACCCTCCAGGAGCTCAAGGGGGACATATTCAAGCGCGTAAAGCTCGCCCGGGCCCCCGGCTCCGTCGTCATCCATGCCCGGGACTTGGCGGGACGCGCCTCCGTCGACTCCTGGCTGGCCTACGAAGACTTTGCGGTGCAGGCGGATACCCGGCTGGACGCAGGCTTGATCGCCACCCACGTGTGTGCCTACGCCTGCTGGGTCTCCACGGGGGGGGAGGGGGCGGTGGGGGAGGAGACCCGGTGCTATTTTCCGGAGGAGGGCGAAGGGCGGGCGGAGGGCGAAATCTGCGACTTGCTCTTGTCCCGGAGTGAGATGTTCGGGGACTGGGCGGAGGAGGGAGGGTGGTGAGGGAAGAAGGGCGGGGGCGGGAAGTGCGGGGGGCCATGTTGAAACGGGCGACGTGGAGGCCGGACCCGCATGAACTATATTGATCATAGCAAATGAGTCGAAATATACCCCGAAAGTCGTGCGACAAATCAAAATCAAACAACTCGAAGAATGGCTTTGCACCCGGTGCTTGCAAACTTTCTCCACAGCGACGCGCTCCAATCCATGGCGACGACTCTTGACATGCTTTCATTTCACAAATTGCTTTAAACTTTGAAAAAATACATAAATCGAAGCCCCGAAAACGTCGCTCCTGCGCCCACGCGGTCATGCACGGGCGCGTGGAGCCTGACTCCTCTTTCCAGCCCAACACCCTCACACAGTTGCTCGATTCATTGCCCTTCCAACCAGCACATTGTTTTTGGGGTATCTGTAACCCCTTGCGCTCCCGCCCTACTCGACGTCCCCCCCACCCACCCTTTCCATCTCATCAGTCTCCTGTACCCCCCGCCCACCCGCCTCCGCAGCCGGCCGTCACAGGCTCCCGGCGACTGCCCTCCCTCCCGTCCTGCCCTCCTCCTCCCCCCGCCCTTCCTCCGAAAGGGCCTCTGGCAGTAGAAGGCATGGGGCTGAGGAGGCTCGGAAGAGGCCGTCCGAGTCCCTGCCTTCCCCCCGGGCCGCCCTGCTCGTCCCCCCTCCTCCCCATGCCCCCCTTCCTCGCCTCCTTTTCCTGTCCTCTTCGCCTCTTCCTCCTCCCGTTGCTGCTCCTGCCGGGAGCTGAAGGAAGTGAGCAGCTCGTGCTCGACCAGGGCCAAGTCCATGTCCACCTCCTCCGGCGTCGCCACGCTCCATGCCCTCCCTCCCTCCCTCCCTCCCTCTTCCTGAGGTGGAGAAGGAGGTGAGGAAGAAGGACGAATGTCGGGAAGCTCGGACGCTGCTGTTCAAAAATTCTTCACCGAGCTCCTGCAAGGCCCGCATCTCCGCCTCGACCTCCTCCCCGATCAAGGGGAAGGGCTTGGGGCACCGTCCCTCCTCCTCCCTCCCTCCCTCCCGCGTCCCCTCCTCTTCCACGGACAGGCGGGGGGAGGACGGCGGCTCCTCGCCAATCGTGATGGACGTGGAAGCCCATCCTGCTTCATTTGCTTCGTTCGCCGCACTTGTGTTCGCGTGGGAAAGAGCTCTTCCCTCCCCATCGTTGGGAGCGGGGGCCGTGGATGCGCCGGTGCCGACGAGGGGAGGTACAATGAGATTGGAGTGCCCCGAAAGGGAGAGGGGGCGCCGGTGCGATGTGGACGGAGGGGGAGGCGGAAGCAGCGGGTCCGGATGCAAGCCGATGGTGGGAGAAGAGGAGGAAAGTTTGGCGAGGGAGGAGGGGAGGTGCGGGAAGTGTCCTGGCGCCGGCGGCTGCTGCGACGGAGGGGGCACGTGGGGGAGAGGAAGGGGGAGGAAGGGGAGAGGGGAGGAGGAGGAGGTAGGGCGCGCATGCCGATGTGGACCTAGCTCCGAGGGGAGGGGGGAGGCGATGGAGGGTGGAGGGGAGCTTCGCAGGGCAATAGGAGCGGGGCAGTCGGCGATCGCCCCGTGCTGAAGCACCTCCTGACTGCTCCCAAGAATGTCCGACGAGGAGGAGGAGGAGGAGGAAGAGGAGGAGGGAGGAG
Organism: Nannochloropsis salina CCMP1776; assembly: GCA_004565275.1. Lineage (NCBI taxonomy): Eukaryota > Eustigmatophyceae > Eustigmatales > Monodopsidaceae > Microchloropsis > Microchloropsis salina. The sequence continues at coordinate 90,329 of SDOX01000118.1, read as the reverse complement.
GAGGCGGTGCGGAGGGATCACGCAGGAGAGGAGGGCTGAGCGAGGACGCCTGGAGTGCGTGCCCTTCAGCTTCCCGAAAGCCTTCCTTCCCCCCCCTCCCTCCCCCCCCTCCCTCCCTCCCTCCCTCCCCTTCATCCTCTTCCGAATCGCCTTCCCTCTCCACACCCTCTGGAGCGCCACGGCCGCGTACCACTCATGGGCAAAAAAGACGTGATGGTTTTGGAAGGGCGGGCGGAGGGCGGGGGGGATGGAGGCGTGCTCCTCGAAGGCCCGCCGGAGGGTGGCCTGGAGCACGTCCTGATAGTAGACGTAGGCGTAGGAGTTGACGGGCAGGGCGAGTCGGCGGAGGAAGGGGAGGAGGGAGGAGGAGGGAAGAGGGGTGGGGGGGCCGAGTGGAGGAGGTAGGGCGAGGAGGAAGGGAGCCAAGTGCTGGACAGGGAGGTAGCGGGGGGAGGACTCGTAGAGGCGGATGAAGATGATGGCTTCCTCCTCTTGTAGCGTGAGGGGCGGAGAGGGTAGGGGAGGAGGGGAAGGAGGAGGTGCAGCCACCGCCGAGGCCAGGACCGAGATCTCGGCCATTTTGGCAGGTTTGGATCTTCCTGTGCTGTTTTGGCGGTTGCTAAGGAGGCGGCGGAAGGACAGGAAGGAAGGGGAGGAAGGAAAAGAGGAGGGGGACGAGACGCTGCGAAGGGACAAGGCGTCCCCGAATCTTTCACGAAAAGTGGGGGGACGTTTCGAGGGAGAACGGGGGACGTTAGGGGGGGGCGAGGGGGCGAGGGGAGGGGAGGAGGAGGAGGTAGGGGGTGGCGGACGAACGGTGTCGTGGGTGGCGGGGGTGAGTGAGGCGGGAAGGCCGGAGGGGGGGAGGAGAAAGGTGTTTGGCACCGAGCCTCGGCTTGTCCTCTTCTCTTCCTCCTCCTCCTCTTCCTCCTCCTCCTCCTCCCCCTCCTTCTCCTGGCGATTGCCTCGACGCACGCCCCGCCGCATCCGCCTCCCCCCCTGACAACATGCACGGGGGCCTTCCTCCCTCCCCCTCTCTTCCTCCCACCGCCCGCGTCTGCCCTCGCATCCTCATCGCGGCTGTGACCGCCACAGTGCCCGCCCCTAGTCGCCTCCTCCTCGCTTCCTTCACCCCAACCTTGTTGTCGATACCCGTCAAGTCCCCCCGCAGGCTTCGTTTCTTCCGCTCGGTCCACAACTGGAAAAATACCCGGATGTGCCGGGCGGTGACCAACCTCCCTTCCTCCTCCCCTCCCTCCATCTCCTCCTGGAAATGCTCAAGCATGGTGGCGATGAAGAGGTTCAGGCCCACGTAGGTGATGAGGATCATGAAGCTGCAGAAGTAGAGCACCGCCACCCACCCACCCTTCTTCCCGCCCTCTCGCAGGCCCAGGTCGGCTTCGTGCATGAGGCCGTTCCAGGCCTCGCCCCCGGTGCAGCGGATGAGGATGAGGAGGGAGAGGCCGAAGGAGGTGAAGTTGGCGTCCTCGTTGAGGAAGGTCCCGAAGGGGAGGGAGGCGAAGAGATGCATCCCCGCGATGGCGTAGACGTAGTAGATGAGGAGGAGGAACATGCCTGGTGATGGGGAGGGAAGGAGGGAGGGAGGTATGGGTGGGTGGGAGGGAGGTACGGGTGGGTGGGAGGGAAGGAGGAGGCAGCAGGACCCCGTGAGGGCAACAAGGAGTCAGAAACGTGCCAAATGACACCCCAACGGCAGTCCCTCCCCTGGGCCCCTCCCTGACTTGCGCACCGATGTTCTTGAGGGAAGGGAGGGCGAAGTAGAAGGTTCGAACCAGTCGTCGGAGGCGGCGACTGTGGTGGACGAAGCGGAAGATGCGCAGGGTGCGGGCGGTGCGAAGGAGGAGGAGGAAAAACGCCGAGGCCCGGGCGATGGGGCCGATGGCGAGGAAGAGGAGACCGAGTAGGGAGACGGCGAATTCGAAGAGGTTCCAGGAGGAGGAGGAGGTGAAGGAGGAAGGGTTGGAGGAGGACGGGTGGAAGTAGGCGGCGGGGCCGAGGGCGAGGAGGCGGACGCCGGTCTCCACCAAATAGACGAAGGAGAAGATGGCGTCGACGCGGAGGAAGAAGCGGGTGGAGGCGGGGGAGGACGGGTAGGAGGGCGCGAGCATGAGGAGGACGTTGACAGAGACGAGGGCGGTGATGGCGGGCTCGAAGAGAGGGTGCCGGAGGAGGAGGTGGAGACGGGCCCGGAGGGGCTCCCGGCGGAGGGAGGGGAGGGGGTGGATGCGCGGGTGCTGGGACTTGATCGCCTTCTGGAGGCGGACCCACTCCTTCTGCTCGGGGGTCATGAAGGCGGAGCCGTTGAAAATCTGTTTCAAACGTTTGAAATGGTCGATGATGACGGCCACGAAGATCTCCTGGATGAAGAAGCAGACGAGGAAGAGGAAGGAGACGAAGTAGAGGGCTGCGCCCGGGCTGGCGTCGCGGACGGGCGCCTGCCCGGGCCCCACCACGTCCACCGCCGCGTCCATGATCCGTGCCCAACCTTCCAGGGAGGCCACCTCGAAGAGGGTGAGGAGGGCGGAGGGGAGGTTGTCGAAGGAGAAGGGTGATCCCTCCGGGGAGAAGCGCGGGTTCACCCAGCGTCGGTCTTGCATGCTGGCGGTGCGGAGGTCGTAGAATCGACCGACGCAAGCCTGGGTAGGGGGACAATACACAGGCGGAGTCAGGAGGGAGGAGGCACCGCCCCCTCCTCCCCCCGCCCCGGCCCCGGAAACGCCCGCGACGGGCCGCGGCAGCATGGGAGACAGCACCTCCCCTCCTCCACTCCCTCCTCCTCCCCCTCCCACCAGGGCCCCGGGGGGAGGTTGCGTGGAGGCAGGGTAGCAGGTTCGGTCCGGGTCCGTGCACGAGTAAAAGGCGCCCGCGAAGAGGCTGACGCCTAAGGTGGCGAAGATGAGGTAGACGAGGCCGAGGAGGGCGAGGACGCCGGCGCATACGCGGAGGGCGCGGGAGAGGGTGTGGACGACGATGGCGAGGCCCGTGACTCGGGGGATGAGGCTGAGGGGGCGGAGGCCGCGAAGGAGGAGGAGGAGCGGGGCGGGGTGGGGGAGGAGGAAGGGGAGGAAGGTGGTGAGGAGGAGGAGGAGGTTGAGCCAGTCCCAGGGGCGGGTCAGGTAGGAGTCCGAGTAGGTCCAGACGCCGCCCAGACGCTTCGCGCAATACACCTGTTCGAAGAGGAAGAAGGCTGAGGAGGAGGGAAGGCGGGGCCGTGTGAGGAGATGGGAAGGATTTCGTGGTCGATACCGCCGCATAAACGCAAAACCCCTCTCCTACCCGCCGTCCTCCCCCCCCCTCTTTCCCTCCCTCCCTCCCTCCCTCCCTCCCCCGCACCGAAAAAGACGCCCTCCCCGACGCGAATGAGAAGGCGGAAGAGAGGTGCAGGCCCTCGCCCCGAAGGTCCCGGGGTGTCGAGGGCGAGGACGATGCAGGAGAGGAAGAGGAGTCGGCGCATGAAGGTGGGGAAGGCGGGGTGGCGGTAGAGGCGGGCAGCCGCCGTATCCAGGGCCTGGAGCCCCCGGACGAGGCAGGAGAGAGGGGGGGCGAGACAGCACCGGTGACAGAGGGCGAGGAGGGTGCCACCCTTCGTGTCTTCCACCACGTCCTCCTCCCCGTCCTCTTCCTCTTCCTCCCGGGGGGGGTCAACGAGGTGCCCGCCCGCGCCGGAGGGAGGGAGGGAGGGAGGGGAGGAGGAAGGGGGGAGGGGAGGGGGGGGATTCGTTTTTACCGGGGAGGAGGGTGGAAGGGGGACCATCGGCAGGGAAGGAGGTAAGGAAGGAGGAAGGGGTGGCATGGGGTGGTTGCTTGGGAAAGCGATGGGTGTGGGTTTTCGAGGCGCCCCGAGGGCCCTTCAGGAGGGAGGAGGAAGAGGAGGAGGAGGCGGAGGAGGAAGAGGGGGAAAAGGCTTTCCACTTTGTCAGAAGGCGCCATAGGTAGACCCAGGGGGGCGGCAGTCGTTCTGGATGGCCCCCCTCCCCCTTCCCTCCCTCCTCCTCCTCCCTCACCAGGCACCGGATGCTTCCGCTGCCCCGCCCTTCCTTCCCCATCGTCACCGCCCCTTCCCTCCCCATCGCCCGCGCCTCCCGAACCTCCCGTCCTTCCTCCCTCATCCCTTCCCCGTCCTCCTCCTGGAGCTGCGCGTAGTTCTCCACCAAAATGGCGGTGAGCAAATTCAAAAGCCCGTACCTTCCCAAGAGGACAGCTGTCACATAAAACCCCGCCGCCAGCGCCGCGTCAGCTGCCCCCATGGCCCGGTACATGTGGAGGTTCCAGTCGTCCAGGGTCATGATCTGAAAGATGGAGATGACGGCCCAGTAGAAGGAGTCGAAATTCGCCCGAGCAGGCACGGGGAGGCCCGTCAACGGGTCCGTGTCTCGGAGCTTCCCGCCCAGGAAGGTCATCCCGCCGATGGCGAATACGGAGAGGAAGGTGGTGGTGAGGAGGAGGAAGGGGAGGGAGTTGGCGGCCGTATAGAGCACGTTAGTCAGCACCAGCCGGAAGGACTTCCACTTCCGGCCCAGGCTGAAGAGACGGAGGAGGCGGACGCAGCGCAGGGCGTAGGAACGGGCGGAGGTGCCGCCAAGGAAAACCTCCAGGAGGGAGATGACCACCACTAAAAAATCCAGGGTCGGGGAGCCCAACTTTTTGTAGAGAGGCCAGCCCCAGCCCCGCGCCTTGATGTAAGCCTCCAGGCAAAAAATCAGGACGAAGAGGTTGTTCAGGCGGGTGAGGGCGCGGGCGAGTCGGCGGGTCATGCCGTAGTGGGCGAGGGTGAGGAGGGCGGCGGCGAGGAGGGTGATGGCGTGGGAGGCGTACTGGAAGGAGGGACTGTGGGCGATGGCGGCGCAGATGTAGGTCCCAGGACTCTCCTCGTACCGGACCTGGCTCGGGTCCTTCTCCCGCTGCCGCGTCCTCCCTCCCTCCCGCCCTCCCGCCCTCCCCCCGCCGCCCCCTTGCACCAGCAAGGCCACTGTCTCTGCCTCCCTGTCTTCCACTTCCTCCTCCCCGCCCTCCTCCCCTCCTCCCTCCTCTGCCCCCGCCGGCCGCAAGCGGAAGTATCGGGGCGGGAGGGAGTGCTGAGGGGCGAGTTGTAGATGCCGCAAGGCGCGCTGCAGCAAGAGGGCGATTTCTCCTACCCGGAGGTTCGCGCCGGGGTCCTTCTCGGCCCCGTCCGACCGGGAGGGAGGGAGGGAGGGAGGGAGGGAGGGAGGGGGAGAGGGA
>SDOX01000118.1:70094-84746 GCA_004565275.1 Nannochloropsis salina CCMP1776 | reverse complement strand
CCAGACCGTTTTGCAGGAGATGCAAATCGAGGGCCATCGCCGCCTCCAACACCAGGCGCACGCGCCCCTCCCTCCCACTCCCCCTCCCCCTCCTCCTCCCCCCTCTGCTTCCTGCCCGCCCTGGGACACCTTCGAGGCCCGATCCTAAAATTCCCGAGGCACGGGGGACACTGGCTTTCTGGACCAGGCAGGAGGCAACTCTGTTTTCGAGGCTTTTCCCCCCCCTCTTCCCCCCATTTTATTTTGAAAACAAATGGTACGCTGCGCCTCATTGCGTGCGACTTATTGGGGAGGATTTTTTTGGAAAAATAAAGCGAGGCCTCCAAACCGGACCCGGCATGTGGCCAGAAGGCACGGTTTTTGTCTTCTCCCTCTAGGCTCCGAACCGAAAAACACCGAGGGTCCTGCCGGCCGAGCCTGGCCCTTGGGAAGTTCCCCGCCCGCAGGCGTCGGTCGGTCGACGGCGGGAGGCAAAGGTCGTGTCGTACCACAAGATACCACGAGCCTTAATTGATGATCACATGCGTTGAATATAGTTCTCCCACATGATAGGCGGCAGCAAATCTATCTCAGGTTCAACCGGTCACGATGAATCCCGTTTGGAAGGGCCCGTTGTCGCCCGGGACGTCCATGAACTCGCACGCGGCGAAAGAGGCCTGCCGGCACAGGAGGAGGCGAATGAGCAGGCAGGAAAAAGAAGGGATGGGGAGCGCGAAGGAAGGAAATTTGCGAGGAGGTTGACGACAATCCCCGGGAATGGAGAGAAAGAACAAGGAGGGGCCAGGCTCTCAATGCGATTTTCCTTTCATACCACATTACGAACTTTGCCACGGGGGGGGCGGGAAGCCATGCGTTCATTTTGTGTGTAGACCCCAGTTATCATTCATCGATCATGCGCAGTCTATTGGTTTCCGATAATGTTCTCTAACGTCAATTTCATACATGCGGCCTAAACCGTTACTTGAACCGTTATTTGAGCCGTTACTGGTGCTTGCTGGCAATGGTTCTTGGAACGGAGGATTCTAGACGTAGATCTTCGTCCCACATTTTCTTGCGGCCGTGTATCCTTCCCTTCTTCTATTAGGGTTAGAAATAGGATTGCGACCATTGGGATCATGAAATAATCATTCTTCCGACCCTTCGTGTTCTCACGAGGTTTCTTTCTCTCGTAAGCACGGTGACTATTCTGCGTCGCGAACGGAGCGGGCACGTCTATGCGTGAGATCCGCACTGCTCTTTCCATCCGGGCACGCATTTCACGTCTTTCCATACTATGCAGGGAAATGGTGCTACGCCACGTTCGTCAATAGTCTTGTCTGGAAAGGATTCGATAACGACCGCAATGCGCACATGCGACACGAGCAGCAGTAGCCACCCTCCTGTCCTGGGGCCAAGAGCCGATCCTCGATCATCGATCGGCACCATGCAGACTGAGATGCAACACGAAGATTCCCAGCCGCTGGAAAATTTAACTTCCGTGCAGGCTCCTGCTGATCCTTTCTCCCTTTCGTTTTCCCCCCCTTCCTCCTTCCTTCCTTCTACTGCGGCCCTGGCAGCAGCACCCTCCCGGCCAACTACCCCGGTTCAAATGTTCCCAAAAACGGTCCATACAGACACTTTTCCAGACCGACGTGTTAAGGAAGGTGAGCGCAAGCCGGGCAGCCGCTATTTGCGCCGTTTGCCTCCCTCTTTCCAAAGCGAAGGCCTCTCCAACCTCCTCACCCCCGGCATGGACGCATGGGTGATGCAAACTCTGCGGCAGGCGGATACTCTGTCTTTTGACACCAAATGCGTCTATTTCTTTCTGATTTTGAAAGCTTTCCAGGTCCTGGAGAAGGAGGTATGCCAAGGGGGGGGAAGGCGGGCCTCAATTCCAGGCACGGCGGCCGTGTGCCTCCTGCTTCCCTCCCTCCCTCCCTCCCCCCTCCCCCCCTCCCTCCCTCCCTCCCACCGTCCCTCCCTCCTTCCCTTTCCGACATTTCACAGGCTCCCCACCACGTCTCCCTTCCCCTCGACTCCGTCCCCGCCCTGCGCGCGTTCCTCCTCTCCCCAGACACCCAAGCCCAGCTCCTCCCTTACCTCCGGCGGAAGAAAATCGTCATGGCCAGCGGCCAAGTCAACAACCAGGTCCCTTCCTCCCTCCCTATATCCCTCCCTCTTTCCCTCTTTCCCTCTCCCTCCCTTCCATCTGTCGTGCTCCTTCCCTGCTCCAGTTTTCTCAACCCTCCCTTAACCTGCAGATTCCTCCCCGTGTTTCTTTCCTCCCTCCCTCCCTCCCTCCCTCCCTATCTCCCGTCCTTCGTCCTGCCCTCCCTTCCCTCCTCCTTCCCCGGCCGCCCCCGTCACCAAGGGTGTGACTGCGCTCTTCTTCCGCTCCGCCTTCGTACCTCCGCCCCTTCCTCCATCCCACCCTGCGGCCTCTCCCCTCCCTCCCTCCCTCCCTCCCTCCCTCTCCCTCAGCCGGTCGATCGCCCCCCTTTCCTGACTCAACGAGTAGTTGACAATCACGAAGACGATGATCAAATTGAAGAGAAAAAAGGAGAGGAAGAAAATGAGGAGGAAATATGCGGTCGTGTAGCGTCCCCCCGACTGCCGTGCCCAGTATAAGACTTGCACCCATCCCTCTTGCGTCATGCACTGAAAAATCGTCAAAAAGGCCACCCACACGTTATCGAAACTCGTGAACCCCAGATTGGGGCCCAAGGGCGCGTCCCTGCAGACGAAATTGGCGGGACACTCCCGGCCCCCTCCCGTCTCCCCCTTCAAACTGCAGAGGGCCAGCCCGTCCGTGCTGGCCTCGGTGAATTCGAAATAATTCCCCCGGGGCCGGTAGCACTGTTGGTGGAAGGTCCCTCGGAGCAAATTCAAACCCACCACGCCCAGAGTGACGAAAACGAGGAGGGTGAGGGACATGAGGGTGGTCAGGGAGGGCAGGGCAAGGTACACGGCCCCGGTCAGCCGTTTCAGCTCGGGGAGGAGGTTCAAAATCCGAAACGGTCGTAGCACCCGCAAAACACCGAAGACCATCAAGGGTCCGTGCAAGGAGGGCGCGGCATTAGGGGAGTCTGGGGAGATGTCCGGGGGGGGGGCAACGGAGGAGGAAAAACTCGCATAAAGGGCGAGCCAGGCGGCGATGAGGACGAAGAAGTCGAAGACGTTCCAGGGGTCTCGGAAATACGAACGGGGATGCCGAAAAAGCCCGAGGGCGATAATTTTGACCACGGCTTCGTTCGTGAAGCAGAGCTGGAAGATGATCTCGAAGAGGAGGATGGCCTGGGAGGAGGAGGAGAAGGCGTTGGTGGGGCGCCAGAAGGTGAGGGTGAGGGCATTCAGGAGGACGAGGAGGAGGATGCCAGCGTCCCAGGCCACCGAGTCGAAGAGGAGGACGGCGGGGAGGCGGAGAGGGTGCGTGATGGGAATGTGGAACTCAATGAAGGCAGGGTAGCTTTTCCGAAACGCGTGCGAGAGGTTGCGGGGGAGACGACGGGGGCGGGGAAGGCTGGAGGGAGGGAGGGCCGGGGGGCGGGCTCCTGGACCCGCCGAAGCTCGAGCGTAGGAAGACGCCGAAGAGGGGCGAGGAAAGGAATACTGGGAGCTTTTTGGTGCCAGTGTGGGGTCCATGCTGCTCGCGGGGCTCCGGGTGGTCCCGTGTGGCGTCGGCGGCGGCGTGAGGAAGCCTCGAGCCAGGGGGATGAGGGAGTCGTGGTCGGCGGGGAGGACGAGGGAAGCAAGCTGGGCAGTCGGGCCCCCGCTTCTGCCTTGATGCTCCATACGCTCTGAGGAGGGCGTGGGCGAGGGCGAAGGGCCACGCAAGGGAGGTGACGGGACCAGTGTCAAGGCGCCAAACTCGAGGGGGAGAGGGGCGCCTGGCCCCTGTGCGGGCATCGACGGCGCCGACGAGGATAAGGGATCGGCAGGGAGTGGGACGAGCGTTGCAGGGGAAGGAGAAGCGAGGGAAAGCGAGGTGGCACGCGTCTCAGCATCTCGGGTCTGGGCGAGGTCGGCCGCGCCATGGTTGCTGCTCGTGCCTGTCCCGCGACGCCCTCTAGCCTCAGGCGGATTGGAAGGTGAATCTCCACCACTGCTGATTTGGCATGATTCTGTGTGCCTCTTCTCAATTTTGTCTCCATCGTCAAAGCCAAAGGACTGGCGTGTACTTTTATGCGGCGTCGGCGGGGGCGACGACATGAATCGCTCCTCTGTTCGTGCTGCCTCCTGTAATCGACTCGACTACCGCTGTATCCGTCTGCTTAGCTCTGCAACTTCAATAAAAAGCAGCACATAATTGTGTCGGGCTACCTGATTGCGTAGCGATGAAGATGAAGGCGGTGTTGGGAAAGGCAATAATTCTTTGAAGAAAGGAGACAACGCAACTGCTAGAGTTCGCGATGGACTCAGAAAAGCCTGTTTCAAAAATTGTGTTGGCGCGAAAAAGTAAATAATAAATGCTAGCACTGCTGAACGTCCATGGTGCATATCGTAGTGCGAAAACGCAGGCCACGGTAGCTTTGTGCGCATGTGCTGTAATATCTCCGACTTGTGTACAAGTAGGACATAAGCCCACAGAGGGTTAACGGCTACTGCGTGACAGGCCGTTAACATGGGCCACCCAGTCTAAAATTGGACCCCCCTTTACGCCCTGCGTGAGGAGCGCGGCGCGGCTGCGGCTTTCCATGTAGCCTACAACCACGCCATTTCTTTAAATTTTTTCCTCGCCTCCCTCAGGCGCGCGCGGGTGGGAGGCAACTTTCTAAACCCCTTACTCCTTCACTCAGGCACCTCGTCTTCATCAGGTCGTGTCGAGAGCTTTGGGGGAGCCTTCGCACGCGACGGTGATTTTCCGGGCCTGGAAAACCGACATGCAGTATGCCACTGCTCAGTCTTGTAATTTTGATAGAGACTGCTCGCGTTCGTTACGTGCTATACGTCTGTCTCTTTGCGGCTTCCCTGTTCACGGGCGTGGGTCTGGGCACCCGACAGGGGTGGGCAGGTGGTCAGGTGCGATCAGAGAGCGCGTACTCTACACCTCCTGAGCCTGCCCCATGCCCTTCTAAACTTAATATCAATAGCACCGTGAGCTGTTCGTCGTCTGAAACATATATGGCAACTTTGCAGACTGATTTCACGTATGGGTTGGTGCGAGATTTGGTCTACAGAAGCATCTCGACGCAACAAGTGACAACCAACCTCTACATGGAGAGCACCCCGGCAAATCCTACGACATCCCCCGTCCTGGTCCGCACAGACTTAGTCGATCAAACTCCTGTGGAACAGGTAGTGATCCAGAAGTCTTACGCCCTGTGGGCACAAGGAAACCGGGCGGACGGCCGGGCAGTTCACGCCGCTCAAAGCTTCCTCGTCCTCGCCCTCCTTTTCCTGCTCTTTGCCTGGGTTTCCATCCTCGCAAGCCTCTCCTTTTTACCCGTTTCCCCCTCCCAAAATTCGTCCTCATCTCCATCTCCGGCAACGCCTGGGACCCTCTCAGGCACATTAAAGCTGGGGCGGGGGGCGGTTGTCGCCGCGGCGCTTTGTATCCTCCTGACCGTTATGACGTGGGCCTGGGGGTTGTCTCCCCAGGCCTTGTCACACATGTGCGTGCAAGCAGGAGAGTCCCACCTCCTTCCTGTCCTGTCCTCCCAAAGCCGCCATTCCTCCCCGGGCGTGCCCTCCTCGCCGCTTTCCCCCCCGCGGGTCACTGCCCCCTTCCAGGGCCTTCCTGCGTCATCCTTTACGGCTCTTGCTTCTCAGCCTCCCACCCCCTGGCCTCTGACGAAGCCCTCCACCACGCCCGTCACCTGTTGGCAGCTTGCAAACGACCCCTGTTCCGCGTTCGATTCCCTGCACCCCCCGGCCTCCTCGTGCATCACGCGGCCACCCTCCGTCTCCCTCCACGGAGGCCTCTGGAGCCTGATGCTCTTCGTGGCGCTGCTCCTCGTGTTGACGGGGCGAGTGTGGAAAGAGCTAGAGGACATGGTGGGACGGATAGTGGAATGGGAGGGGACAGGAAGGGAGGGGGAGGGAGGAAGCTTACAGTCCCCTCTCCTCTCAGACGGGGACAAGGAAGAGGAAGCGATCGCGAGCGTGGCGTAGTGCGGGGGGTTCTGGGGACTTCACTGCTTCGCGCAAAAAATGTGAGAGGGCGAAGGGGTAGGGGGCGGTAGCACGTGATCGGTAATGCAATGGGAGGCCGCCACAACTGGAGAAAGCCACTTGCCAAGCCATGGGTGTGAAAGAAGCATGTACAGAGAGTCTGAGTCCCCAACGACCGTGCAACGCCTGTGAGAATGTTTAATTCTTCATGCGCGCGAGCCCCCTCCCATCCCTGTGCCCCCCTCCGGCCATAGCCTCGTGACTGTATCTACACATGCTCGCGTCTCCTCGCCCATGGTAGACTTAAGCTGTCTCTCAATCGAGCCATCACCGCCCAACCGGTCAACATGCCCACTGGCCCTCCTACGAGCCCGCCCCCCTTTTCTTCGTCTCTTTTGCCCCCACTCTCTGTGTGCATCTGCCGCGCAGCCCCCTGAGACTTCGCTCGGGCGGCTGCTGCTGCCGCTTTTTTCGCCTCTACCACCTCTTTCCTCTCTTTCCTGGGTAAATGACGTAACGTCATCGGTCGCAGCGGCGCCTCGGGCAGCAGATTGTACTTACTCATGAGCCACGCCACTCGGTCTGAGGGTTGGGCTCCCACAGAAAGCCAGTACTTGATGCGATCACTGTGCAACCTCACTTCTTTGACGCCGTCTTTGCTTGCAATGGGGTCGTAAGAACCGAGCTAGAGGGAGGAATGGGGGCCATGGCGAGAGGGGCAGGAAAATGAGCCGTGGGTTTCGACCGATATCTGGTACATTTCTTTGGGCTAGATAAGAGTCTTAAACGACAGTCACTACCGAATAAATCAATCCCCGATGGTTGAGACACTCTCATAGTTTTGTGCGATCGGTGCACTCACCCGCTCAATGAAACGACCGTCTCGTGGGGCCCGACTGTCCGCTGCAACAATCCGATAGAAAGGGCGGTCATGCCGGCCAAAGCGTTGCAATCGCAGGCGAACAACCATGATTAGCTCACTGCTTCGTGAATTGATGTATGGTGAGAGGAACAGGAAGCAATCAAAATTAGGGTTATTTAGTGCTTAGCGGAGGCTTGAGCACTCCATAGCAATCCGAGTATGTATTAAAAACGATCCCTGCGGTGCTTCTCTCCAATCAAGCATAGAAATTCATGGAGACATCTTCGCACATGAAAAACAGCAAATCCTCGAGATAGAGGGACCTGGGTTCTCAAGGCCTGAAGCCAGCAAGAGTACGACTCGTAGTCTACGAGGGCGATGATGAGTATATGTGATGGTTTAGGTACCCAGTGTAGTTCCCTTCTTGTGATGATGACTGTGATGATTCGTGTATGTGATGTTTTAGGTCCCTCTCTCTAACGTCTCCACCTCCTCTGAAGAATAGCGGGCCACTCGCCTTCCGACGTGAAATTTGAAGCGTGCATTCTTAAATGCTTCTTTTCTGTGTGGGAAAGGTCGCTAAACAAGGATGCCATGTCTATCAGCTATTGAAAGTGTGAAAGCCTTTGCATCAATGCAGGTCGGGAGCTCGCTCGAGCTCTTTCGCCAAGTCCGAAGTGAATTGCATTTTTTTTTTAAAGTCTTGAATTGTCCTGTACAAATGACAAAGTGTTGACGGAAATATTTATGGAGACTGAAAACTTGATTAAATCACCAAAATTTACCGTCATCCGTCCAGCAATTGAACACGTCCTCCACTCGTTCTTACCATCACGAATGTGACCATACTGCAGTAACTGACCGATTTTTCGTCACCGTAATACAGCTGTGTTTCCCTTTCGAAGCATGAAGAGTCATGAATCTAATAAAATGAAAAGAAGTTTACAAGGCCGCCGTAGTTCGGGCGCAACCTGCAGGAATGTCCATCGTGTGATTTCACCCCGCCTCCCTTCGTCGTCCATGCTCCTTCTCCTCTTCCTCTCAACCGGACTCTCGACCCTCCCCGTCGATCCCGTGCCTCCGAGACACAGCATAAGCAAGAAGACGTCGGAGAAAAGCTTCAATACGCATTTCACTCGCGGCGCCACATCTCCCACCTCCCTCTCCAACTTCTTCTTCCACTCCCCGCCTCCCTCCCCCTCCTCCTCCCCCTCCTCCTCAACATCCTCCCTCTCCTCCGCATCCTTCACAACCCCACGGCCCCATTTCTTGCCTCCCTTGACACATGCACGCAGACAGCCACCGACCAGCACGCGGCGTGACCTCGGCTCCTTTGCCCACATCCCTACCCCGCGTCCTGCCCTCTCCTCGTGGGAGGCGGCCCATGCCTGGGTCCGCCGCCTCCACCACCACGTCGAGCACCAGTACCGCACCCTCTCCGCCACCCTCTCTCATCTCTCGTCCCGTCCCGCTCCCTCGGCGTCTATGCCCTCCCCTGCCAAAGCCCTCCCTCCCACCCAAAGCAACCAGGGCAGCAGGGCGAGCGCGCGCGAGGGGAGGGAAACTGTCGATGCTGGGGCTACATTCTCCCCTCAAGGCGTGCCCAGCGGCCAGAGAAGGACACGTGGGGCAACAGAGGTGCCGTGTCCACCAGATGCAGGGAGGGGGGCGGCAAGAGCGCGGGCGAGGGCGGCCGGGGGGGAGGTTGGTCAGGAAAGGCGGGGCGGCGAGTCCACCGGGCCCCCAGCCCTGCGCATGCTCGACTTCTGGCGGCGTGCCCTGGATATATACTCTCACTATAAGCTCAGCCAGCTTCGGATCACCCTGCAGGCGGCCGCACTCCCTCCCTCCCTCCCTCCCTCGGTCAGGCAGGCCCGAGTCCAGGAGTGGTGGGACCGGGTGCACGCGAGAAACAGCGACCGGATGCTGGCCCTCTGCCTCTCCCTCCGCGGCTTCTACCTTAAGGCGGGTCAGTTCCTGGGGACTCGCCCCGATTTCATGCCCGCCCCCTACATCCTCAAGCTCGCCACGCTCCACGATCGCGTCCCTCCCTTGTCCGAAGAGGCGGTGCGGGAGGTGTTGGAGGAGGAGCTGGGCGGGCGGCCATGGGAGGAAGTTTTTTTGGATTTGAATTTGAAAACCTGCGTGGGCTCGGCGAGCATCTGTCAGGTGCACGAAGGCCGGTTGAGGGGCTTGAGAGAGGAGGAGGTGGAGGAGGGAAAGGAGGGAGGGGGAGACGGAGGGGAGGGAAGGAGGAGGAAGGAAGGGAGAAGGAGAAAGGGCGGCTTGAAGTATGGGGGGGAGCGCGTGGCTGTGAAGATCCAGTATCCAAATGCTGAGAAGGTCATGCGCGCGGGTAGGGAGGGAAGGGAAGAGGCAGGGAGGGAGGGAAGGAGAAAGGGAGGCAGGGAGGAGGCAGGGAGGGAGGAAGGGAGGGAGGAAGGGAGGGAGGGAGGGACGCGGCCCCTCTCACGCCTTTTATTTCCCCCACCCCCCCACCCCTTCAGACCTCAGCAACCTCCACGCCCTCTGCCGGTATCTAAAAAAGGTGGAGCTCAAATTCGACCTGACGTCCATGTGCACCGAGCTGCAACGCCAGATCGCCCAAGAGTTCGATTTTCGCACCGAGGCTGCCTCCCTGCGGGCGGTGGGGCCCGTCTTGGAGGTGAGGCGGGAGGTTGGACGGGGCACTTAATGTGACTGCGAGGAGGGGCTCAAGCGGCGTCTGCGCCCGCCCGCTGAGGCGAGCGTGACGTCAGACACCCTCGCCCTCGACAGGCTTCTCAGCACCTCCCCCTGCCTTCCCCCCCCCGGTAGGAGGCCCTCCCCTTCGTCTCGGTGCCCCGACCCTTCCTCGCGACCAAGCGGCTGCTGATCATGTCCTTCCTGGAAGGAACTTCCCTCTCCCGCTTGGAAGACGGCGAGGTGCAGCGCCGGAAGAGGCAGGGGGGGAAGGAGGGAGGGAGGGTGGGCAAGCGGCGGCGATGGTTGACCCGAGTGGTTACCTTGGGGATGGCGGGGCGGGAGGGCGGGGGGGAGGGCGTGGGAGAGGGCGGGGGGAAAGGCGGGGGGCTCCTGGGCGAGCGGCTGCAGAAGAAGATCGGACAGGGGTTGATCGAGAAGATGGCGGAGGCTTGGGGCTACATGCTGTGGCACTGTGACTGCTTCCAGGCCGATCCGCACCCGTGAGTGAGGGAGGGAGGGAGGGAGGAAGGGAGGGAGGTATGGGTCACGGACACTTCTTATTTCTTCAGGTTTCTGGAGCCGTCGTCTCATCAGCGTTTCCCCCTCCTCTCTCCTCTCTTCTTTGGTCGGCATCGGCCTTCTCTCTCGCCTTCACTCCTTCCCCTTTCTGCCTTCTCCCTCAGTGGCAACATCCTCCTTATGAAGAATTTCCGGCTGGGCATCCTAGACTGGGGTCAGACCAAGAAGTTGGACGGCCCCCTCAAGCATAAATTGGCACGCCTCCTCGTCGCCATGCACCAGGCGGAGAGGGAGGTTGGGAAGCAGGGAGGGAAGCAGGGAGGGAAGCAGGGAGGGAAGGAGGGAGGGAAGGAGGGAGGGAAGGAGGGAGGGGTCTGTGTTCGGCGGCGGGACCAGGAACGCATCAAGCGGGAGTTTTACCGCCTGGGCGTCGTCACCGAACGGGAGGATGACGCAGAGGAGGTCTGCAAAATGGTTTTTTCCATGTTCGATACCCGCTACGTCCCGAATTTTTGCGGCAACCCGTTTGACAAGGATCATGCTCTGCACGCGAACGCGGTCGTGAGCTTTCCAGCCGACTTGTGCTACGTCCTCAGGACAGTCCAGATCCTCCGTGGGATGAGTGGGGGTCTGGGGGTGGACTTTGACCTCACGCAGGTGTGGGCTCCGATGGCGGAGGAATTTTTGAAGCGTGAGGCGGCGGTGAAGAAGGGAAAGACGAGCGTGGGGAGGGAGGACGAAGATGTATTGGATTTGAGTCGCGCGGTGACACTCTGAAGGGGGAATGAGAAAGTGATGTTTCAAGGGAAATTTGGAGCGAAACTTGATGAGAAGAGGAAGTCGGTGTAGCGGAGGAATAAAGGAGGCAAAGTCAGAGGGATATTTGTGAGCAAGAAATGCATAAAATGTACGTGAGATCACTGGGTTCGTCAGGCAAACGGAGCGTGAAAGCAGTTTTTAGAACATTATATCTTCTTGTAAATAAAGAAATAAGCGCCATTAATTTGAAAGTATGGGGAAATGAATCGAAACAAAGGCGGGAATGGGCTCGTATTAACTTTTCATCTGCTAAAGAGCAGCGCGAAGCAATTGCACAGAGGAGGAAAGTAAAGAACGCATCCATAATTGCCAAATGTACCGGAGGTGCAGAACCCGGACGAGTCAAATGCCAAGAAAAGCTCCATTTTTATCAGCCTTGGTGCTATTCTAGATGTTGACATTGAATTATCCCGTCGTCTGGTAAGCTTACTTGTGTGTGTACATTCATGGAAGAGAAACGCGGCTAAGGAAAAGAGAAAAGTATTCAAAATTTTAAAAAATCGTTAAATTTTGAATCATTCATTAGGTCCTCACCTTTTCCCATCCCTCGACGCGTATGATCCGTTTCTGGCTCCTTATGTGAAAAGATGCACTTTGACAGAGCTCTCCTTGATATAGGGTGTATAATTTGGCATATGTGACCCTTTTTAAAATATGCATGACCTGCTCCATTCCATAACCCTAACCCTAACCCTAAGCTTGTCGGTGGTGTCAGGGAGACGACTTGATTATCGATCGGGCCGAAAGGGTCCGGAAGGACATTTTTGCTTTGTTTCTTTTTCTTCTTCTTTTTCGTTGTGATTACTCATCCCTCTCTTCCCATTTTCGCCATCTTGTAGGGTTTTAGCATTTTTTTCCCGTCATCCAGCGCAATGAGCGCCCAGCAAGGATGCCGCATGCGATCAACTTTTCTCCTCGCATTCCTGCTCCTAGCCGCCAATCTTGACACAGTCAATGCTCGAGGCTTACGTTCCGATAGCACCCAACGCAAAGAGGAAGACCCATCTTCACCTTCCATCTCTTCTGGGACTGTTTCCAAGCCTCCTGTTTTTCCTCCCGCTTCCTCTGCCTCGATTGACGACGCCAAGCTCTCGTCTGCCCCTTTGAGTGAAGCCACCGCAGACACGAGTCTTCCTGCAGAGAGTGATGTCACGGATGACATAAGTGCCGTCGACAAAGCCGAGAGGGAGGCGTTGGAGCGATTACACGAAGACATGCTCCTGGCTGTCATGTCGGCCTCTGAAAACCCCTCCCCCGACCCACATGGCTTCGTCGCCCAGCCAGACGCCCGCGACGGGCACCGATACCTGGAAGCGGATGAGGGCATCCATTTTGGAACCTCCCCCTCCAGCCAGCAGCTGCTCACGCCGGAAGACTCCGACGTGGCCCCCATCGGAGCGGAAGCGGAAGCGGAGGCGGAGGCCCTGGCCGAGGCGCAGGCAGAAAGAGCGGACCTGGAGCACTTGCACGAGGATATGCTCCTCTCTCTCATGGCAGTCGAGGGCCAGGACGATATTTCGGGCCCGCCGGCCCCTCGGCGTTTGCAGTTCGGTATTCCGGGAGTTCGGATCCCAGGGGTCGGGGGGTTCGGGGGCATCTGGCGGTATGCGCGGTATGCCACGCGGGCGGCCCGCATGGGGGCCAACGTGGTCCGGCAAACCGCTAGGACGGCGCAGGAATTGGATCAGGTCGGGTGCAAAGGCAAAAGGGAGGGAGGGAGGGAGGGGAGGGGGGGGGGGACAGGAGGGTAGGCTATGCCTCCGTTTTCTCTGGGCCGTCCCGCCATGTCTCATCTTTCTCCCCTTTCCTTCCCCCTCTAGACGCGCCAAGAGTACGAACGTCGATGTAACCTCTACCCTGGCGAGGCCGATGCCATGTACGAGCTCCAGCAGCTGGAGGCGCAGGGCGGGGGGGAGGGAGGGAGGGAGGACCGGAAGTTGCAGTGGGTGTTGAACGCGGGCGCGAATGCCGTCGTGCAAGGGGCGCGTAACTATGGGAGGGAGGCCGCTTGCCCCACCGAGGAAGAACGACAGCATTACCTGGAGATGAAGCAACAGGCCGCCGAGCTCCTCCCCGGGCACGCGCGGAGGACGTTGATGGGCCAGGGCGGGAGGGAGGGCGGGAAGGAGGGCGGGAGGGAGGCAGGGCTGGCTTTCATGCACCGGAACGCGCGGGCAGAGTACCAGCAAGGGGTGATAGAGGGTATGGGAAGGCGGACGGTGCCCATGCCAGTAGGAGGGGCGGAGGTGGTGGCACGCCAAGAAGAGTTCAAGGCGAGTCGCAACCCGGCGGTCCTCTCTGCGAAGGACGCGGGCTGGCTGCAGGAGATGGAGGAGGAAGGCCGACGGCGGCGTGGGGAGAGGAGGGGGGAGAAGGACTTGGACTGGGACGACATGGATGACTACGACGGCGTGGTCGAGAAGGAGGAGGAGGAGGAGGAGGGGGACCCGGGGCCTTTCTAGGGAGGGGAGGGGGGAAGGGAGGGAGGGAGGGAGGGAGGGAGGGGAGGGACCCTGTCGTCACGTGCGAGGCATCGTGTCTCCTTCCGTTCCTGTCCTTTTGTTCCATGGTGCCATGCCTTTTTTCATCCACCATGAAGCTTGCGGCCTCTCCTTGACTTCGTTCTAATTCGAAATGTTGAACCACCGTCCATGCATTCAAATATTGGAAAAGAGAGCAATATGACAAAAAGAGACGTTTTGGGGCAGAGGAATGCCAGGGATGGGGGGGCCGTCACAGTCCATGTAAGGCGAGGCTGACTCCTTTCACGAGAAAGTGGATGACCTCGAGGCGGTTGAAAGTCAGGTCGCGTGGGGGCCGAAACGCAACCAACCCTGGTACCCTCAGCCAGTGCGACAAGAAATATGGCGCGAAAAAATTGAAAAAATTGTGACCTTACTGTGATAGGGGGCCGCCCGCCGGCTCAAGAGCGCGAGGCAGAGAGGGAGAATGGTACCCGGATTATGCTTTCCTTCTTGACTTATTGATGCTGTGTCGCTGCTTCCCTTTTGATCAGTACATCGTGCTATGCCCCCTTGCCATTCTACACACAGATAGCCATTCTACACAGAGATTGCTATTCTACATAGAGATTGCCATTCTACACAGACACTGCCAGTTTGCGAAGGAACCGTTGGTTAACACTTGCCAGTCTCCACAGAGAGAGAAGTACGGGGGGTCGGCATCTCTGCTCTCTCCCTTCCGCCGCCCGCCCCGCCTCCTAAAGCCCTCCTTCACCTCTTTCATCCCCTCGACTTGGCGCATAAACGATCCTTTCCATCCTGATTTTCCCCGTCCTCCTCTCCCTCCCACTCCCCTCCCTCCTCGCCCCCTGTCATCTCTTCCGCGACCAGGCCCCCCTCCTCACCGAGGATGGGCGCCAGGGCCCGCGGAGACACACTCCCTCTCCTGTCTGCCCCCTCGCTCCCCCTTCCTCCTTCCCTCCACCCCCTGGCCCCTCCCGAGAGCTCCAAGCCGACCGAGAAGGAGGGGAGGGTGGTGGAGGGGGAGGGGGCGGAAGCGAAGAGGGAGGAGCAAGGCGGGGGGGGGTTATGGCAGGGGGGCGTAAGGTCTCGATGGAACTGGAGGCGAGGGCGGGAAAACATGGCGCTGTAAGTCCAGTCCCTGACGCGCGGGTCGGAAGGAGGGCAGGAAGAGGGGGAAGAGGATGAGGAGGG
>SDOX01000118.1:48273-69994 GCA_004565275.1 Nannochloropsis salina CCMP1776 | reverse complement strand
AGTCGCAAAAGCAACCGCGCCGCCTCCTTCCGCCTCACATTCTCCCTCCCGGCCCGCACGAGGGCCCACCCTCCCTCCCTCCCTCCCTCCCTCCCTCCCTCCCTCCCCAGTCGCAACCAGCCGTCAGGGGGTATGTCCACCTCCCCCCCTTCACAGAGGAGGAGTAGGGCGGCCGGCGAGCCCCCAAGAGCAGCCAGGCCCTGCGGGGTTACGGGGGGACGGGAAGTCGGGAGGGAGGACGGGGGGGAGGAAGGGAGGGAGGGGGAGGCGCCGGCGCGGAGAAGGAGGGAGACGGCGCCCACGTGTCCTGCCCAGGAGGCGTGGTGGAGGGCTGTCCAGCCGCGGCTGTCGACGGAGTGGACAAGGGGGAGGGAGGGCCGGAGGGAGGGCGGGAGGGAGGGCGGGCAAAGGAGGGGGTAGGGGTGGCGGAGGAGGGAGGCGAGCATTGCGAGGATGACATGGTCTTCTTGAGGAGAGGAGGAGGAGGAGGAAGAGAGGAAGGAGGGGAAAGAGGAGGAGGGAAGGGAGGCAGGGGTGGCGGTGTGCAGAAGGCTGGCAGTCACGGCCAACGGAGACTCAAAGGCGAGGGGCGGGGAGGACGCGCACACCCCGCCCTCGGCCCCTCCCCTCCCCCCCGCCCTGCTCCTGGCGCCGGGCATGCAGCGAGAGGAGGAGGTTGAGCATGTCCGGGAGCCGACTCCGGATCGCCGCACTGATCAGGGCGAGCCAGGGGGAGGGCCCGAGGGAGGGTCGGAGGGAGGGCGGGGCGGTGGCTGGCGACAGCAGGAGGGCGACGCTCTTTCGGGCGTCAAACGCGATCAGAACCTCCCAGGCCGTGTACCCGCATGGGATCCCGTCCTCCTTCCTTCCCTCCCTCCCGCTCTCCCTCCCTCCCTCCATCCCTCCCTCCCTCCCTCCCTCCCTCACTCCCTTCCTCCCTCCCTCCCGCCTCCCCGCCCGTCCTCCCACTCGCGCCTCCAAGCTGGCCCCGGCTGCGAGAAGGAGGGAGACGACTTCCGCGCGGTCTCGGCGACAGGCCAAGTGAAGGGCAGAAGCCCCGCGGGCATCTTGGGCGTCGATGTCAAGGGGGGGAAGGCGAGAGCGAGAGGAGGGGAGGTGGGGGGCATACAAGCATGCCAGCAGGTAACGGACCACCCTAACGTGGCCCCCTTCGCTGGCGACCATCAGCCCCGTGTTCGTTGCTCGTCCCTCCTGTTCCCGCACCGCCTGCACGTCCCCTAGGCGCCTCACCACCTCTTCGTGCCCGCCCTGGCAGGCCACATAAAACGGCGTCTCTCCCTCCCCGCCGCGTCCCACCCTGTCCCCATCCTTATCCTGTGAGGATGGATCGAGGTGTCGCCGGGATCCACGGAGGGGGTCGGCGCCGGCTTGCAAAAGAACCTCGGTGAGCTCCACGTTCCCCCCAGCAGAGGCATGCAGCAACGGCGGCACCCACGGCCAAATATCGAAGTCGGGGGGCGCGTGGACTGCATCGGGATAGTGCAGCAAGGCTTGCGAGACGAGAGTGGCGAGGGCTCTCTGATTCCCTCCTATTCGGGCGATAGAGGCGGAGAAAATGACCCGGGCGTGGTCAGGAGGGAGGAGGTTGGAGGGGCCAGTAAGCAGGAGAAGGAAAGAAGGGGCAAGAGCGAGGGCCAGGGCGCGGGAGGAGATGGTAAGGAGTGACGACATCATCGTGCAATCCTTTTTAACAAGGGATAGAGGCGGTGGTAATAGCTACGGGTGATGGATGTTGTCAGGCGAGGAGGGTGAAGCGGAGGGACGAAGGAGGTGCAGGACGGGCAGCATGGCTACAGGACGAGGCCCCCGTGTCCTGAATGGTAGCGACAAAAGCACGTCAAGAAATCTCTGGGATTTCGAAAGGGAAAGGTCGTGTGGTGAGTCGTGTGAGCCAGTCGTGGAAAACGCCTTCAAGGAAGCACGTGTCCCGGCTTAGCGTTATGCAGGAGGGGGACGGAGAAGGGCATTTAGGCGGGCTTTTGGGGCGGGAACGTAGCCATGAGCCTTCCGTTCTATCGACACACAGGACTCTTTTGTGTGCTTTCTTTCCATGGAAAGACCGGTAGCGTGCTTGATCAATCTTTAACAGGAACATAGATGACTACAGGCGTGGTATTGCCTGAGGGAAAGATTTATGGATAGAGGATGCCAATGATCGTTATGCCTTCCTAAGAGGGGCCGCCTCCGCGCTTCGCTCCGTCAAGCTGTGGAGGTTGCTATCTTGGTGGCGGGTATGGTTAGCATAGACATGCGCGACAAAAGTGCTGATGGTGTGGCCTTAGTGACTGGTGTGGGGAGCGGAGAAGGGGTCATGTGTCCACATGGATCCAGGACGCCATGGTGTGGGATGTGAAATCCGCACCCCTAGTGAGTGTTCAGGACGTCGTGCAGTGATGTAAGTCTTTAAAATCTTTATGGGTCAGGTGCACTCCCGTATGTAAACATAGGCTGAAAGGGACGGCATATCACCCACTACTACATTCTTGACTAGATGCTGTACAGCGTGCTATGACTCCTAAAAACGCAATCGAAATAAAATCTCAACAACCACGTCGGCTCCGATCGCCTGCCATGATGCAAAAACCTTCTTTCCAATCTCTTTTTAACCACTTCCTCCCTTGTCAAGACTTTATCGTTACGTTCCTCGCTCCTTCTTTCCCCTTACTCAGCTAATCCCGCCGAAAATCCCCGTCGTATACCCTTCCACATCCATCACCTTCCCGGCTCAAGAACTCCTCTCAAATGGAGCTTTTCTTCCCCTCGACCACATTTTTGACACCCCATCCCCTCTCCCTCCGCACCCGTCCCCACTAACAAAACCTTTGCACGCCCTTCCTTCCTCCCTCCCTCCCTCCCTCCCTCCCTCAGGGGGATAAGCCGTGCAAGTAGTCCTGTCCCCTCTCCACCCTCCCTTCAACGAGAAAGAGGCGTTCGTCCACCCTGCCACCGTCCTTCCCTCCCTCTCTCCCTCCCTTCCCCCCTCCCTCCTCAACGTCGAGAGATCCAACCGCCGCCCGTCCTCCCCCCGACGCCCTCCCTGTCCTTCCTTCCCTCTGGCCCCCCTATAGCCTCTTTCCATCCTCCCACCCACTACCGCCTTCTCTCCCTCCCTTCACAAGTAGCGCTCTTCTCGTTTAAGATCCGGGGCATCGGCCCCTCGCCCCGCCCTCCCCCTCGCCCTCCCCCCCGCCCTCCCTCCCGCCCTACTTCTTCTTGTCCACCACGAAGCACTCGACAATGTCGTCGGGCCGGAAGTCTTCGTAGTCCTTGAAGCTCATCCCGCACTCCTGACCCGCGCTCATCTCCTGCACGTCGCTCTTGACGTTTCGGAGGGTGCGCAGAGGGCCCTTGTAGACGATCTCGCTCCCCCGCAAGACGCGGACCGTGCCCCCCCGCTTGATCGTCCCGTCCGTGACCTCGCAGCCCGCCACCTTCCCGACTTTCCCGATTTCAAACACCATTTTCACCCGGGCCGTGCCCACGTACTCCCCCTCCGGCGTCGGGGACAAGATCTCTTGCACCTTCGCCTCCAATTTGTCCAATATGTCGTAGATCACCGTGTGGTACTCGATCTCCACCCCAGTCTTCCGGGCTTCCTCCTGTGCGTTCATGTCCGCCGCCACATTGAAGGCCAAAATCGTGGCTTGGCTGACGCCTGCCAAGGCCACGTCGTTCTGGGTGACATCCCCTACGCCTGAGGACAGCACCTTGACCCCAACCTCCGCCCGATCGTCCTCCACGTGGATGGCACTCACGGCCGTGGCGATGGCTTCCGCAGAGCCTTGGACGTCAGCTTTGATCACCACCGTCACCTCCTGGCGTTGTTTCACCCCGTCCGTCCCGAATATCGACAGGACTTGGGCCTGCATGCTCCCCATGGTCGCACTCCCGGATCGCTCCCGTTCCAAGCGCCGGCGGGCCTCCGCCACATTCCGTGCTTGCATTTCGCTTTCCACCACGATCAAAGTATCGCCCGCGGCAGGGACTCCATCCCACCCGCTCAGCACGGCCGGCACCGAGGGCCCCGCCGTTTCCAGCCGTTTCCCCCGTTCGTCCGTGAGGCTTCGGACTTTTCCGTAGGCAGCCCCGGCCACGATGCAATCCCCGACGCGCAAGGTACCTTTCTGCACCAGGACCGTGGTGACCGGGCCCAAGCCTTTCTCCATCCGCGACTCCACCACCGCCCCGACCGCGGACCGGTTCGGGTTGGCCTTCAAATCCAAAATTTCCGCCTGCAAGAGGATCTTCTCGAGAAGGCCGTCCAGGTTCAGGCGCTTCTTGGCCGAGACCTCGGCGGAAAGGACGTCGCCCCCGTACTCTTCCAAGAGCACGTCGTACTGGGGAGGGAGGGAGGGAGGAGGGAGGGAGGGAGGGGAGGGAGTTAGGGAGGGTGTAAGGCGGGTCCAAGGACGCGATCGCCAGGAGACGCGACCCGGACATACCCCCCCCCCCCAACAACGAGCAAAGACGGCGTCGCCCGGACAACCTCCCCGTCCCATACAGCCATCCCCACCCCTCACCTTCATCAGCTCCTGCGTCACCCGGGAGGGGTCCGCCCCCGGCTTGTCCACCTTGTTCACGGCCAGGAGGATGGGCACGTGAGCCTGCTTGGCGCAGCGGATGGAGTCGATAGTCTGCTCTTTCACGCCTTCGTCCGCCGCCACCACTAGGACGACCAGGTCCGTTACGTTCGCGCCCCGGGCCCGCATTTCCGAGAAAGCGGCGTGGCCGGGGGTGTCGATGAAGGTGATGGTGCGGTCAGCGTGGGTGACCTGGAGGGGGGGGACACAACGCGGGGACGAGTGCAGGGACGATGAATTTTTGGGGATTGTTTCGGTGGAGAAAGCCATCAGGTTTTTCGGATTTTTTCAATGTGGGGAAGACAGGGGCGCGGGAAGTTAATCGTTTAAATAACAGGGTTACAGAATATAAATCGAACAAAAATCTCTTGCTGTCAAAGGTGAATGCCCCCTCCCCCACCTGGTAGGCCCCAATGTGCTGCGTGATCCCGCCAGCCTCCCCAGTGGCCACGCTCGACTCCCGCACAGCGTCCAGCAAACTCGTCTTCCCGTGGTCGACGTGGCCCATAATCGTCACAACGGGGGCGCGTGGGAGGAGGCTCGCGGCGTCCTCCTCCTCCCAACCGTACCCCTCCGTGAGCACGCTCAGTTCCTCCTCCCCGTCCTCCCCCTCCCCCTCGTCCTCCTCCCGCCCCCGCCGGACCTGCCGGCCAAAGGCCTCCGCCACCCGCACCCCCGTCTCCGCGTCGATGCTCTGGGTGATCGTCGCCATCACCCCCATGTTCACCATCAGGTACTTGATGATTTCGCCCGCTCGCACGTCCATCCGCTCGCTCAGGGCGGCGATGGTTAAGGTAGGTTCATCCAGCACCACCACCTTGGGCCCTTGGGCCACGGTCTCTTCGTATCCCCCCCTGCCGCCCTTCCTTCCCCCCTTCTTCCGGTACTTGCTCCCTCCCCCCCCCAAAACAGCGTCCACGTCCTCCACGTCGCCCTCGAACCTTCCCCCCTTCCTCCCCCCGCCCCTCCCTCCTTTCCCTATCGCCCCCCCCCCGCTCTTCCTCCCCATACTTGCCTCCCTTCTTCAACTTCTCCTTCTCCTTCTTCCGACGCGCCGCCTCCGCCGCTTCCAAATCCGCCGGGGATACCGCAGGGATCACCATGCCTCCCCCCGTCCCTCCCCCCGGACCTCGCCCCGGCCCTCCCTCCCGCCTTCGGTCCCGCCCTCCCTCTCGTCCTCCCCCGCCCCGAACCGGCCGTTCTTCCCGCGGAGGGCGTGGCGGCATCGCCTTCACTAGAAGCTTCGCCCCTTTCAGCAGAACGGCGTCACCTCGATCTTCTCGGGCCGTGTACGTGTACCCCCCTGGGCCCCTCCGTGGGCCTCCCGAGTAACCGCCTCCCCCACCATACCCGGATTTGCCATCCCCCCCACCTCCTCGCCCACCCTGGTACCCACCCCTCCCTCCTCCTCCTCCTCCCTCGTACGAATCCAGACTTCTTCGCGGAGGGAAGCTGTTCCCTTGCGCAGGCGCAGGCTGAGGCTGCTGCATGAAGAGACACCCTCCGTCCCTCCCTCCCTTCCTCCCTCCCTCCCTCCCAAGGCGGGCGAAGAAACGCGGGCTGTTTCGGTACGTGCCTTGGATGGAAAGAAAAAGGGGCAACCGGGAGGGAGAGAAAGGAGGGAGGAAGGGGTAAAGCGAGGGAGGGAGGGAGGGAGGGAGGGCGGAAGGTGAGAGGCTTCACGCCAGACTGCGGACGGAGAGATAGAGAAACAGGCAGTGCATCCTTTCCCTTCAGTCGCAAACCCATCAAATTCCCGTCCCTTCTTCCATTTCCATCATACATACATCATTCCACATTCATTACACAACCCTCCTTCCAGATCCATCACGCACCCATCTGTCCCGGAAACGACGGCCGGAACGCCGAGGCCCACCCCAGGCAAAGACAACCCACCACCGCCACGGCCAAGGTCCTTCGTGCTCCTTTCCTCCGACTAAAATCGGTAGGGCATGCATTTCCAGCAGGTATGGGGGGAAAACATTTACTTTCTGAGGGTCCTGCTGCCACATCACTAGTATGCACCATGATATCTGGCGAGAGGCACTGTACTGCCTGGGCCTGTCTTCGCACTCCGACACAGGCGTCCGCCGATCTGCCGTGACAGTTTTGCCGAGAAGAGAGTAAGCTGTGCTCGACGACGCTAGTTTGCTGAGAGTAGACTGTGGGAAAGGAAGGAAGGGGGGGAAGCTGAGGATGAGTGGGCGGAGAGGTGGACTGGATATGAAAGGATATGTCTGAAAGGTAGGAATGCAACGCCCGTGAAAACGGAAACAAACAAAAAGAGCGCGTGGCTGTCAGAGAGAGAGAGAAATGCCCTCGCTGGATGCGTTTGTCCGGGCTTAGTATCGTACATACGAGGAAGGACGATACAAAGAGACCTGAAAGATGGCCGCCTGCACCATCCATATCACTGCAACACTCAACCACGCCATCAACCCATCGACCTCGCCCACCCGTACCACCGCACAATCCAAGACCGCTTCACACCCCCGCCATACATTCTCGCCCGTCCCTTTTACACCCCCTGCCCCCCAAAGCGCCCAAGTCATGTGGTTTCCGGCGCCTGTGTGGCTTCCCTCCAGGCTCGCGGGTCTTCAAGCCGGAGTCATCGTTAAACAGATCGGAACTTTCTCCTCTTCACCCCCCTCCCTCCTCCTTCAAGGCCACCGCCTTTGGCTCTTTCCGAGCCTCCACCTCATGTATTTCGTCCGCCAATGTCAGCACAGGTATGGTGGTCGTAAGGGGCCGCGAAGCGTTGGCCGCCGGTCCCTGTCGTGCGTTCTTCTCCCCTCCTCGTCGCCTCCTCTCGCTTCACTTCCATCTCCTCCTACTCGCTCTTGCTATATTATTTTGCAGCCATAATGTCGTCGCGTGTCGCCAACGTCCTTCCTTCATCTCCAGCTCACTCTCTAATAAATCTCTTTTAAAGCACCGGTTCACACTGCGTCCCCTCTGCTTCGTCAAGACACGCATCTCCTCCTCCCCCCTTCCGATGCTCCCCCTCTTAAGTTCATTCCCTCTCTTCGCCGCAACTGACCAAAACGAGAAGGAAAGCCCAGCTGAGAAAAATACAGGGAATGAAACTGGGGAACTAAGAAAACTGCTTACGAACGACACGAAAGAAAAACCCCTGCTTGTATACCTGACCCTAATTTCCATCGCCCTCCTTGCCCTGGGTAGGCCCCCCCCCTTCCTCCCTTCCTCCCTTCGCGTCTGCCTCTCACCTTTCTTCCGCTTTAAATTTCAACATTGACTTGTCTCTCGCATACCGCGATATTTCGGGCCTTCTCTGCGTGAACTGCTTTTTCTCGCCGCAGCCGACCCCTCTGACTGGACCGCTCCTGGGCTTTCCCCCCTCCTCCCTCCCTCCCTCCCTTCAGGCGTTGGCACGTACGAGTTCGGTGGTCCACTTCTAGGCCTCGGCTTCAGCGACGAAAGCAATTTTTACTTCGACGCCGCTCCTTCCTACGCGTTACTCCTCGTGTACCCGCCCCTCTTCCTCTTCTTCCCCGAAGCCCGGAACCTCCTTCTCAAGACTTTGGTGGTGTCCTTTCTGATCACACTGCCCATCTACTTCTTCCCTTACCACGTCCTGGGCTGGGAGCCCACGAACGAGCACGTCTTGATCACGGTGGCCGTTCCGATCCTCTCCTACCTCACCTTCTTCTCCTGGCGGGCCACGGCGGCGTACATGGAGATCGTGGAGGAGGAAGGGAAGGAGGGAAAAGAACCGTAGCCCAAGATCGGTGTCACCTTCAAATTTACAAAATGTTTTGAGCGTGCCTGCCGAGGCGTGTACTCTGGAGAGGGTGTGTGTGCCTTTTAAGTGCAAAGGAAGGACATGCCCGCGTACTGGGGAAAGGAAAGGGCTTGGAACCGATCCTGGATTTTATCACGCTTTACTTTTGATATCTGTGTTAGAATGTCGACAAAATAAACACGTGGTCGCTGCGCTTTTCCTCCACTCCACACCTTGCCTTATATCTGCACTCTCTTTCGGCGGGGGGACAGGGAGGGAAGGCCTTGACGCTTCCTTCTGCCTCGACAAGCCAACATCAGGGGAACCCTTCGAATCCCTCCGGACCCCTACGCCCCTCCCGATGGCTGCTCATACCGCCCCTTATGTAACAGCGCGTCCCCCACACGGCCTGTGTAAGACCACTGTACTATGAAATTACATTCCTTCCTCGCCACCTCCGTACACGGGGAGGGTCCTTTCCCACAAGTTTTTCCGTCCAAATTACTCACAAGTCATTCTTAGACACTCCAACATCCTCGCCTGCGGGCTCCTTAACGCGTCTTTTGGTATGGCTAGTGCAGCACCTCCCGGGGCTGCCCTTCCCTCTACATCACCTTTCTGTACACTTGTCGTCCTTCCTCATCCCCCTCGTTCCGATCTACATTTCCCTGTTTACACACGACCTTTCCCGCCAACCTCCCCGACTCCCGCGACTTGCCTTTCCCTCCCCATCCCCTTCAGTGTTCCGCCCTCAAATCTCACCATTGTTCTGCAGAACTCCTCACCCATGCCCTTGCTTCGAATATCTCCCCCGCCTCTTCTCCCTCGCTATCCGCGACCGATCACTGTCGCTAGGAAAAACCTCCTCGTGAGCACCCCCCATCGGCCCTCGCTGTCCATGCCTCCGCCTACATCAACATGTCCAAGCCCGTCTTCCCTCTCCATTCATCCATATATTCCTGAGCGAGGAGCATAGGCCGTCCCGGATCCCCGCCCTCTCAGACGATCTCTCCCTTCTTCCCCCTCTCATTCCTCCCCTTCCTCCTCCTCGACCTGCCTTTCTTCGCCCCCGCACCCTTCCCTCCCTCCTTCCCTCCCTCTTCCAGTCCCTCACCCAGGACCCGGGCGGGGTCCACCCCCGCCTCCATCAGTAAGGTCACTAAACTCGCCACCCGCTCTCCCTCCTTCCCTCCGCCTTCGCCCCTCCCTCCCCCCCTTCCTTCCCCAAACCCCGCCAACACTACCGCACACTCCTCCGCCGTCACGCCCAGGGCCGCCCGTAAACCCTTCCTCCCCCCCTCCCTCCTCTGCTCGAATACAGCTTCCTCCAACCCCCCCTCCTTCCCCCCTCCCCTTCGCATCACCGGCACCACCCGCACGTTCTTCATAATTTCGCGCCATTTCTGCACCTGGGCCTGGCAGCATCCGTGCAACACGTCCTTTACCTCCACCAGCACCACCACCCGATGCCGTTGTTGATGTAGCTCCAGTCGGGGCCAGTCCAGCATCGCCGCCACTCCCGCCATCCCCGTCGTGCCGGTCGCCAAGACCAGCAGGTCCTGAGGTTGGAGGAGGAGGGAGGCGAGCGTGATGGGGAGTGAAGGAGGGGGAGAGGGTCGAAGGGAGGTGAAGCCCGGGCCCCGCTCCTCCGAAATTTCGAGAACACTCCCCGACTGAAGAGAGGGGAGGCATCGGAGCCACGCCTCCCGCGCGCTGGCGGCAGTTAAGGAGGTGGAAGGTTGAGGGAGGAGAAGCGTTTCATCTCCATCCACCAGCACGTCCAGCACCTCCCTGGGCCCGATGCGTTCGGGCGCCGAGGCGATAGGGGCCAACACCACTATCGGGGACTGTCCTGCCGCTTCCCGGTGGCGGCGTCCAGTCCCGCCTTCCCTCCCGCCCTCCCTCCCGCCTTCCCCCAGAAACTCCTGACCGTTACCGAGGCGAAGGGCGATGTATTGCCCGGGTTGGCGGCTGGACACATGAGGCGAGAAAAGAGAAGGGCTGCCGGGATGGACTTGTAACCGTAACCGTTTCACCCGACCGTTGGGGGAAACGGTCGTGAGCTGCGTCACGGTGCTCTGGTGCCAGTGGGTGGAAACGTGGGAAAGATGGGGACGAGGGGAGGTCTGGGAGGAGGTAGGACGTCGCCGTTGCCGTGGCTGCTGCTCGTGTTTGGCCGAAGGGGGGCGATTGCGCGAACTTGCCTCTCTCTTTCCCGCAGGCAGATCGGCGCGCACCGCGGAGGAGGGGGAAGGACAGCCGGGTGCGGGGGCTGTGGGGAGGGGAGGAACGTCCACCAGGTAGGCACAGAAGGAGGAGAAGGAGGAGGAAGGGGGGAGGGGAAAGGCGGGGCGATGGGGTTGGAAGGGGTACACCCCCCCTGGGGAAGCGGGAGTGGTGTGGGAAGGAGAGGGAAGAGAGGGAGGAGATGGGAGGGAGCCTGCTGGGGGCTGGAGAGCACGAGATTTGGCACGTAAGGCCCGTCGGAGAGTCTCGAGTGGATTCTGACTGTCCTGATCGCCTGCAGGGAGGCGCGGGGAAGAGGAGGGGGAGAGGGAGGGAGGGAAGGAGGGAAAGAGGGACGGGAGGGAGAAGAGGTGATGGGTATGTATGAACAGATTTTCATGTCCATGCGTGCCACATCCAACGTGGCCAGGCAACGTGCAAGTCATGCATGCGGCAAAAAGTGCGTCCTCCGAGTGACGTACCTGTGACGGGCGTGGAAAATGAAAGACTTTCGGTCCCGAAACTGTTGCTGCTAACTACGATACTGCTCGCACTGGCCCCACCGCTGCTGCTGGTACTGGCGGGAAACGGAAGGACCGGTGTGGGCGGGACAAATGCCAGGCTTGGTCTTGGAAACACTGTGCGAGAGAAAAAAGGAGCGGCAAAATTATGACACTTCTGTGTCAGGTCGGGCATCCTCTCAAAGAACGCCCTCCGTCCCCTGCACTTTCACGCTTACCTGTGCACGACAACGTAATACCCAAGGTAGCTATTAACATGCTGTCTACCCGCGTCATCCTTTCTTGTCTTGGTGTCTTTTGACGCGAAGTTCCTGTCACAGTATGTAGACACGTACGGAAGACATGATTGTTGAGCACGTTATCATACGCTACAGCCCGAAACTGGAGGTCACAAATGTGAAAACCATCTCGACCACCTCGACACGATCCGTTCCGCTTCATCTTAAAGGTGCCCCTGTCGAGGAAAAGACAGTAACCACCTGGGCGGAAGCAGCATGAACGGGAATATTAAAGGCGGGTGGGCGCTCGGTCAAGTTGACTCAGTCTCCCTGGCAAGGACAAGAGAAAATCCCCGGTCAACCCATTTCCTGCCCCGCCGGCCCCCATACCACGCACAGAGAAACCCATGGCGAGCCCCAGCCACACACGTGGGAAATAGAACCGCGCATAAGGGGGTGGGACAAGGATCCGGTGAGCGGGTGTGGTTTTTCCCGCTGGATTTTGGTGGGGGCGGTGCCGCTCTTCTTGCAGAAGAAATTATCGCTCTGGCTTTCACGAGAGAAAAAACACTTCTACAATTTACAGAAAGAGTCACACCCCAGCCGTGTAAACAGTGTAGTCCCAGCTTTCCATAGAAAATGCTTGCATTTCGTCGTGAATATTTGATGCAAAGAGAGTGCTGGCGTTCTTGCCATTCACCTTCGCTGTGTGTTGTTGTCTTGTGAGTTCCAACTTCTCGCGTCATTATATCTTCACATAAATCACCATCAAGTCAGAAAATAGGTTGCTTCAGCGATCATTGCGCTCGCAAAAAAAGGGTAACAAAGATAAGAGCTTCATCATGTGGCGTTTTCAAAAATTTCTATTTATCCTTTTGTGCCTGTGCATTACATTTTATCCGTCGTAAAATCTTAAATGTGTCCAAGAAAAGGCGCGGCTCAAGAGCGTGACACACAGACAGGTTGGATGCCGCACAGAGTCTGGAAAGAGACCAAAGTTGATGTGATGTTGTCTGCCGACTAAACATACTGTACCCAAAGAAAGGGAAAAAGAAGATAGTGCACAAGTGCACGGCTTACGTTGCGGCATTTTTTTGCGGGGGGAGCCCTTGTTAATGTCTTCCTTTAACCTCAGCCATGTCATGAGGACGCGATTTTCCCCTCAGAGAGGGAAGCAGTCACTCGTGCCTTCCATGCATGTGTTCGTTCCCGGCGCCCCTCCCTCCATCCTTAACCATGCACGAATGAAAGAAACGGCCCCTTCCATCGTCCCCCTCGCCACTCTCTCTTGCTCTTTTCCGCCTATCAAGGAAACAGGACAGCCACGCGTCGGTATTCGGCGTTTCCCCACCACTCCCGCATGTCGCGGGGTGCTTCTAGAACTTTCTCGAACATGGTCATTAAGAAACAGCCATGACTGCATACCACCACGTGCTTTTCTTTCCGTCGCGCCAGCCAGTGGAGAAAATACTGCCCACGCGCGACCATGCCAGCCTCGCTTTCCCATTCGTCAGGGTCAAACAGGACGTCGGGGTCGCTTTGGATCTGTCCAAGGGGGGGGGGGGAGGGGTTGTAAAAAAGGGAGCGAAGGAAGGAGGCGTGAGACGGCCTTGCCTGCGTTCGATCTGGACGGGCACAGAGGAGGGAGGGAGGGAGGGAGGGAAGCAGGGAAGGAGAGACCACCCCGAAGGAACTGCCGTACCTCCGAAAAATCCACTCCGGGAAAGCGGGAGGCCAGGAGGGATCGATCCGACCTTTTGTTGCAAGGGTCCACGCCCGCTGTTTCTCGCACCGCCTCCATGGCCACGAATCGCGGCCGCCTCCTCTTCCTCCGCCGTTTTTGGGTCCCCGCACCCTCCTCCGGCCTGGCGTCGGTATCCAGGCCCTTACATGGACCGTTGCATGAACCGTTGTACGGACCGTTACGTGGGCCGTGGCATGGTCCGTTGAGACCGTTGGCGGGACTGTCATCGCCTTCTTCGCACGTCGCCCCTGGGCTCCTGTCATGTTCGTTTCCTCCTTCTTCCTCACCCTCCCTGCCCTCCTCCTCCTCCTCCTCCTCCTGCTCCCCGAACGCCAGCACGGCCGTCATCAACGTCCGCCGCAACGGTGAGACCACCACCAACTCAATCGGTATCTTCCCGCCCTCGCCCTCGCCCTTCCCCCCGCCCTTGACTTCTTCTCCCAGTCGCCGCGCCTGCTCCTCTCCCTTTGCCGTGAGCTCGGCGTCCTCCCATTCCCACGACCGATACGCCTCCTCCCCCTCCCTCTCCACGGCCGCATTGTGGGTGCCTTGGGCGTGCCGGACAAAGGTGATGAGTTTAACGCATGCGTTTAAATTTGAACGGGCGGTTATGGACGCGAACGGCCCAGAAGCGGAGGGGGGGAGGAGTCGTGGACAGCGAGGGTAAGGGAAAGGGGCGCTTGTTGATCCCACCCCTCTCACTCCCATTGCCCGCCCTCCGTCGCCGTTCCACCCTCCGTCTCCCCACCCCTGCCCCCCGACCTCCTTCAATACCTCCCGCATGGCCATCCCTTCCTCAGTCCCCGCCTCAGCTGCCACCTCCCACACGCTCCTTCCACAGTCCCGGGTCCGTGTCGCCAGCCGGATTTTCCCACCCGCACAGGCGCAGGGGACGTGGAGGAGCCGTCGGACCAGGGAAACATACCCGGAGGAGACCAGGATGTGGAGGACGGTCCAGGGTTTGTGGTGAGGGGTCGAGATCCAGTTCAGGTTCCGGGAGAGGGAGGCGAGAAGCCGGGTGGCAAGGACTTCTTCGTCTTCTTCGTCTTCTTCGTCTTCGTCTTCCTCTTCCTCTTCCTCCTCCTCGTCTTCTGCTTCTGTGTCCGCGTCGGCTCGCCGGGCCGACCAGACGTGGCCCCCCTCCTTCCCTTTTCCTCCGCCCTCCTGACCAGCCTCCCTCCGCTTGCGCCGTGCCACCCTCTTCTTCAACTTCATCGCCACGTCGTGCGCATGCTCTTCGAATGCGACGAGCTCTGTGATCAACCGCTGCATCTCCGGGTATTCTTTCGAGAAATTCGGTTCGCGCGGGAGGTCTTTCACGCGCCGACCCGCCCTGTCCAGCGCATTCAAATCGATCGCTAAGCACGCTTTCCTTGGATGTTTTGTGCCCATGCTGGTCTTCAACAAGTTTGTTTGGCTTGTGGCGACAGTCTTGGCCTCGAGAGCTTCTCCATTGTCTCCCGTCTCCTCGCCTACACTCTCCGCCTCGTCCCTGACGTCCGCAAGCAGCATTTTCAAAAGCCTGACGTTCCCAGTCCGAACCAGGGCGTGCAAAGGCGTCTCCTCTCCCCCTGTCGGAATCTGTGAGAGCCATTCTGGATGGTAATCGTGCAAAACGTGCCAAACTATTTCATGACTCCAGGTTTTGTGCTCGACGAAGGAGAGGAGTTCGACATGGCTGACGTCTTCAGGTAAAGGGGGGTGATTATGCTCCTCAACTAGATCATCCTTAGAAATCCCCAACATTGCTTTCGATTTCTTTTGAAGGCTATGTGGACGGATCAACAAGTCCTTTGCATCTGTGGGGGCCGGAGGAAAGGAAATCGTGTTCAGCTGGCTGCATGAGCCTTGTGCGTGCCCAACGAATGTTCCAGCCGATGACGTCGACGAATCCTTGTTGCGCACCATACCTACGAGACTTACCCCATTATAAAAGTTCTCACGTACCCTCGCTACTGACGCGACACATTCAGGTCCATTTTGGGGAAGGCGCACGGGTCCGAAGCCCCGACAACATTCGACATTGCTGAACACGTAAGGCAACGTGACGTCACATGATTTTTTCTACAAAGGATATCACTCTACCGAGGATAACCCCACATTTATAAAACTTCGAGCAATGGCGCTTTATCTGTGGACGGATTTTAACTCCATGCGGTGCGTGAAATCAAGATGCTGGACGGGTAAACAATGGCAGGGGCTCGTTCACTCGGGCAGGCAAGCTTTCTCACCCACTCGGCGACGGCCTCTACCATGACAAGCCCAGCTTGCCCCTTTTATGTCGACGTACTACTTTTGGTACGGACTCGCAGTGTGCTGTTTTAACACGTTGGCCTTTGCTGGTCAAGCCTCACGTCCATGGGAATGAGCACATTCGGAAGTCTGGAGGAAAGGGCCTCGAATGCCTTCTCGTATGTCTCCATTCTTGTTTCTTCCTAAGCTTCCGTGTGTGACTTTTGTGGTTGTCTATTTTATCGCATTCTTCATATTTTTTTACACTAGGTGACGACGCAACATAAATTGCTGAGTCTTTTTCGCCTTGTCCTTAGCTTCATCTCCTCCCTTTCTGCGGCCAACCGTATGAGAGAAGCTCTGTGCGCTTCCACGGCTATCCTTTTCAGGATTTGTTGGATTTGAGCGGCCGAAATATTGTAGAAGGAGTGGCGTTCGCACCCAATAAAGCGCATACGCTCCGCATGCTCCGCCCACCGCCGGATGGCCCGGCCGACCTGGTCGTCTGGGGAGGGGCGGGCGTCTCCTTTCATCAGGAGGCAGAGGACCTTTCCTTGAGGACTTCTACCTGGTGCATGGGCGGGGTGGAGAATGGGGACGGCGGGAGCTGGATGAGTGGGAGGTTTATCTTTCGAAAAGACAAAATGGCAGACGGGCATGCGCACGCGACGCCTTCTACCTGTTTTCATATGTTGATGCCTGTAGGCTCGCACTTACGTTTAAATACATCCAGCGCCCTGGTTGCGGCAATATAATTCTCCTTACTGACGGGCTGGATGCACAGCACGGCCAGGTCCGCCTCCACATAGACCTTGGGGTTTCGCGCCAAAATGCTTGCCATGCATGCCACGTCCCCAGCGAGGTCGATTAGGATGACGTGGACGCAGATGGGCGTTCGATTATAGACAATTGGGACGCGGGTCCTGTGTTCCATGGAAGGTTAGGGGTTGGGAGAGGAGAAAGAGAAAGATAAGGAGGACGAGGAGGAGGAAGAGGACGAGGAGGAGGTGGTGGTGGAGGTCGTTGATAACGAGAAAGAGGGTTTAGCGGACAGCCCCGATCTCAAGATTTGAGCGAGGGTACTTTTGCCCCCACCTGAAGGATTGGGATAGGAGAAGAGTGCGTAAGGAAATAATGATAGTAAAACCTCAGAAAGCGTTTCGGATTCTTCAATGAGATTTTGGAAAGAAATGTGTGGGATTCTCCCTTCCTAGAAGTAGATATCTGACTCAAAAAGTATGGACAATTGAAGGTGCGCGTAGAATAGATCCTAAATCTTGATTTATACCTTTTGTGCCATTAGCCTTACCTGCGGGACCCATCAAAGCAACCCGAACAGTTGTCTCAGCAATCCTGTGAAGAAGGTAAGGGAAAGAGTTTGAAAGCAAAACAAGAACTTGAATGTCAGACCCTGCAAAGAAATATCTACTGTCTCGCTATGGAGATGGGAAGATTATGAATCGCGTGAAAGATGAAATGATGAAATGCCACTTCAAGGCTGGCACGGTTGCGTGTTTCTGCGAAACTCGTTGGAGGTTGAGAGAAAGGCGGAAGCAATCGCTGTCAAACACAACATCAGTTCTAATTTTTTGCTTGAACAAAAGAAAGAAGACACACAAAGCCAACAAAGCTATAGTGGAAAGCATAAGATAAAAGTGACTTAATTGGCAGCATACGTCGCCTGATAGTTCTAGGTCTAGTTTGGTCCTCCATTAAATGCATTGGAAAAATTGAATTTCCGTTACGTGCACGAAAAAGATCAACATCACACTGAAAGTAGCTGCTATCTGCCTTCTGCCACATTTACTTCTAAATAAGTTGTAGCTTTATGCCTTTTAAGGCTTATTAAAATTTCATATCGTGTAAATACCTCCATGAACATTCAAGACAAATAAATGGCTTTCTTCGGCTCAAAGAAGTAATTCTTGACGGTAGAATCACAACTTGTGCTTGTGTCGCAGCGTGAAATTCATTTTCCCCCATTTATCTTGGAGAGCCCTTTTCAAGCGCAAAACAGCCAAGTACAAAAATGCTGACGTCCAACTAGCATGAATCTCCGGTGTCAGCGACGCTGAAAGCAACGGTAGACCCTTCGCATCCCCCAAGCTCTGTGCTTACGTGCTGTGCTTCATATTTTTTTCTTTACTATACCTACCAGATATGCAAGGAAAGGTCGGCTTCGACCCTAGATTTGTATCTACTTCTTCAATTTCACGTCCACCTGCTGTGAGATTCGTCATCAAATTCTTTTCAAAAATCACAGTAGAGACTGTCCATGCCGTTTGTGTCCGCTCGCTGACGAGGATGCGACAGCAAACGGCGCCTTCGCTCAAGACATGAGTGGGTCACAACGCCTTTCCCTTCATTTCCATTTCTCCCTCCTACTCAACTTCCGCAGGCTCTCTTCTCCTTTCTCTCACCATCGGCGTCGCTCTCTTTCCCTCTCCCTTTCCCTTCCATCCCGCCCTCGGGACCGCGACCTCCGCTCAGATCTTCCTCTTTTTTCTCCTCTCTCCCCTCTCTCCCCCTTCTCCCGCCCTCCCTCTCTCCGCCCACCGACACCCTCTCCCCTCTCCCCTTCCCTGTCTCCCCCGTCCCGTCCCCCCCCTCCCCCCCTCCTCCTCTCTCGACTTCGGCTCCTGCTGCCACGCCGGTGTCTGTCCTCCCTATCTCCATGGCGTCGCTCCCTCTCTCTCTCCCGACCCCTGGACCTCGATCGCTCACTCACCCTCCCTCCCTCCCTCCCTCCCTCCCTCCTTCCCTCCCTCCTTCCCTCCCTCCTTCTACTCCACTCGCTCTCTCCGTCCTCCTTCACGACAATGCGAGAGGAAGAGGGCCTATCTTCCCCTGCCTGTGTTTTCCCACCATCCCGCCGCTCTTCGTCGGCACGACGCGCCGCTTTCGAACGATTTTTCTCCTCGTCCTCCGACGAGATCTCCATGTCCACGTCGTCCACCTCGGGCGGAAGGGACGAAGGCTGGCTGCTGCGGGCGCCAGGGGCGGAGGAAGGGAGGGAGGAAATGAGGGAGGAAGGGAGGGAGCGACCGTTTTCACCTCGAGAGTCCGTGCCGGAAGATGAGGAGGCAAAAGCGGCCTTGCCTTTGCCCTCCTTTCTCCCAGTGGAATCGGGAGGTGCGCCGGATGAGAAGGTGAAAAGTTTCGCCAGTGCCTCCGGATTCTTTTTCCAGCCTGGGGCCCCAGTCCCGCCGCCATTCCGTGCTTCTCCACCCTCCCCCGCAGCCTCGCTCCCGTCCTCCACCCATCCTTGAAAGGGCCGGGGTGACATGCCTGGGAGGAGGGCAGGGACGACCGCCGTGATCTGGATCCACGCGTCCTTCGCCTCCTGCAGCAACGCCGCGCGCGCCCGGCTCCCTTCTCCCGCTCCGATTCCCACCCCGGAGATAAGGGTCCCTGGCAACGTTTTTTTGAAAATTTGAAAGTACGGGGCCACCTCCAGGCACTCCCGTGCGCTCGGTCGTTCCATTGGGTTCAGATGCAAGAGGGCTGGGAGCAAG
Source organism: Nannochloropsis salina CCMP1776 (assembly GCA_004565275.1). NCBI lineage: Eukaryota > Eustigmatophyceae > Eustigmatales > Monodopsidaceae > Microchloropsis > Microchloropsis salina. The sequence goes on along the minus strand of SDOX01000118.1, from coordinate 51,195 downwards.
GCTGCTGCCTCATCGGAAATTGGCAATTTCTTCTTCCCCCGGGCCACTGAGAGCAATTCGCGGACATGTTTGTGCGTGCGGGGCGCGTACCCGGAGGCCCGTTGGGGTTTACAGAGGGGGTAGTACGGCAAGAACTGCCCCAGCTTCCAGACATTGTCGTAGGAGCCCACGCCCCGGTAGATGTGTTCCATCAGTTGCCGCCCCGTCCGGGCTTCGAAGGCGAGGCGGCCCAGGAGGAGGGCGGAGAGCACGCATCCTACCGACCAGACGTCGCTGGCAAAGTTCGCTTCTCCTCCCAAAAGGACCTCAGGGGCCGTTAAATTCTTCCGCCGCCGTTTTCCTTCCTCCCACACTTCTTCCAAAGTGCGGCGGCCCACGTCCAAGTCTACCTCTTTCCTTTTCCCTTTCCCCCGCCCTCCTTCGCTTCCTCCCTCTCCCCATGTCCCTCCGCCCCCCCCCCGCATGGTAGAGCGTGGCTTCTTCAAACCCGCCCAAGCGAAGGCGTCCCTCCTCGTCCACGTATATCTGGTTCATATCCCAAGCGCGCACCACCACCCCTCGCTCGTGGCACCAGGCCAGGCCCTGGAGGAGGGAACGGGAGAGGACGCAAAGGAGGGCGGGAGGGAGGGTGGGGCCCCGGGAGGATGCCGTGGTGTGCCGAAGCAGGCTGGCCAACGTGTAGTAAACGGGTCGGAAGGCCAAGTACAGGTAGGGGGAGGTGGCGAGTAATGTGGCTTCTCCCTCGTCTCCCTCCTCGCGCTCGCCCCCGCCCTCCCCTTCGCGTCGTTTGGGTCCGCCGTTGGCAAGGCCGTTCTTGGGGGCGGTGGAGGAGGCGAGGGGGGAGGACGAGAAGGGGCGGGGAGGGGAGGAGACGAAGGAGAGGGAGGAAGGAGGGCGGGCGGACGCCAGGCCGGAACCGTGGAAAGTCAAGAGGGGGGAGGCGCCCCCGTTTCCGCTTTCTTCTGCCCCTTCCTCTTTCCCTTCATCCTCCTTGCCCGCCGTCTTCTCGTGGGAGGGGGGGAGGGCGGGCGAGGGCGTCGGGGCGGAAGGAAGGGATTGGACCGGTGCCAGGGGAAGGAGGATGAAAGGAGAGTGGTCCCATGGTGGGGGGGGGCGGGCGTGCAGGGTTTGGAGAATAAAAAGTTCTCGGAGGGCAGATGGGGAGGCACGGCCAGTGGAGAAGCCGCAGGCTTGGTCGATTCGCGCTTCGTTGGCGAGGGCCTTGTCCGTGGGGGAACGGAGGAGGAGGAGGGCTGGGGGGAGGGTGGGGGGGAGGGCGGGCCGGAGCGGGAGGAGCTTGCCCGCTTTCGAGAGTTTGTAGGAGACTTTGCTGGGAAGGAAATGCAGGGCGCGGTGGAGGCGGGGAAGGAAGGGGATGGTCTCCGGGGGGGAGGGGAGGGAGGGAAGGAGGGAGGGAAGGAGGGAGGGGGGAGGAGGGGAGGAGGGAGTTGGTGGGCCCGGGGGCGGGCGGACGGGCCGTCAAGGAGAGGGGGGGGCCGCAGGCAGCGACGAGGGAGGAGAGGAGGTGCCGGCGGAGGGCGTCTCGGATGTCGGGGGAGGAGACCTCCAGCTGGAGGAGGGCGGTGGAAGCTTCTAGAAGGCGCTGGACCGTGCGGGGGTTGTTCCGTTCTCCCGGTCCACAATCCCGGGCGGCCAAGCGCTTGATCCCCGGGCCCAGGTGGAGGGGCGGAAGGCCCGGTCCTCCCTCCCGCCCTCCCTCCCGCCCTCCTCCCCCCCCTCGCAGCAGGTGTTGGTGTTGCTGCAACGCTTGACCGGCCAAGGCAGCTGCGGCCGCCACGGTAGGGAGTGGGAAGACAAGGTTGACGAGAGAGTAGCCGCTCCTTTCCAGAAGCTTCTCTGCCATCTCCTCCACCTCCGCGGCGGCCCCGTTTGCCCCTCCTTCCTCAGAGGGCGGGGGGGAAGGCGGGGGGAGGGCGGGAGGAATTCCCGCCGGCAGAGGTCGTAGGGGTCGGGCATGTACGAGTCTCGCCCGAGGGCCAACAAGAGCTCTTCCTCCCCCTCCAAGACGCGCGCCTCCCAAGCCTTCCCTTCCTCCGTCAGCTCCCTCCCCCCCTCCTTCCCCAGGCTTCGGGTGAGAGAGGCGTGCTGGCCGGGGTAGCGGCAGGCGTAGGAGATCTCGAAGAAGTCCTTGAGGATGCGGCCGCCTGGGGAGGAGGGAGGGAGGGAGGAGGGAGGGAGGGAGGGAGGGAGGGAGGGAGGGAGGGAAGGGGGAGGGAGGAGGAGGTCATGGTTAGGAAAATGGCTTTTGTCACAAGGAGGGAAGAAAGGGGGGAGGCAAAAAAAGGGGAGGCAGCCTTTTGTCGGGTTGAGGGAGGGAGAGAGGGAGAGAGGGAGAGAGGGAGGGAGGGAGGGAGGGAGGAAGGGAGGAAGCGTACCGATCTGCCTCAGGTCCGACTTGAGCGCGAGGAAGAAAGCAGCAGGCGCCCGGTCAAGGAGAAGGAGGGTCTGCACCGAGGCGGGGCGGAGGGCCACGTACCGCACGAGGAGGGTGCAGGCGTGGAGGGTCAGGTATCGGGAGGTCGGGAGGGAGGTCGGGACGGAGGTCGGGAGGGAGGACGGGCCGGAGGAAGCGGTGTGAGGGAAGCGTTTGCCCAATGCGTGCAGATAGTCAAGGGCGCGAATAAGGACGGGGGAGTCGATGGTGAAGGTCGGGGGGAGGGCGGGGGACTGGGCGGGAGGGAGGGCGGGTTGGCTGGTGGAGCAAGGGAGGAAAGTGTCGCGGAGGAGCGGAAGGGGGAACGTCCAGTCATAACCGAAACATCGCCGAAATTTGAAATTTTGAACAAGTTTTTCCAGCGTCTCAGGACTGGCGCGGCGCTTCGCTTCTTCCTCTTCTTCCGAGAGCCGATCGGAGGGGGCGGGGGTGGAGGAGGAAGGGAGGGAGGAAGGGAGGGAGGGAGG
>SDOX01000118.1:13093-38307 GCA_004565275.1 Nannochloropsis salina CCMP1776 | reverse complement strand
TCCCTCCCTCCCTCCCCCCACACCACACACAATTTCCTCCCTCCCCTTCCTCCTCCTCCCTCCCCCTCGTATCATACTGCATCTCCCCTCCCCTCTGATACCTACTCCGAAAGGATTCATCCTCCTTCGACCACCCATCTCCTCCCTCCTTTTCATCCTTACCGTTATACCGGACCTCCCCCCCCAACGACCCCCGCGTCAACCGACGAGCCAGCAGGTTCAATAAAGTGCTTTTACCCGCCCCAGACGGACCCATGATGTAGGTCAGGCGCCCAGGAGTGACTTGGAACGTTACGTTCTGCAGCAGCGCCTTGCCCGTGAGCTGTCGCTTCCCGGGCACTGACCTTCGGGTCCGGTGGGAGGGAGGGAGGAGGAAAGCAGGGAGGCAGGAGGAAAGGGAAGGGCGGCGGGGAGGAAGAAAGTAGGACACATTGTCCGCGGTGACCTACAGAGTGAAGGGCGCACGGAGGAAGGCAAAGGAGGTAAGGGGGCGATGGTTTTTAAAAAAGGCAGGAGCGACAAACGAGGAGGAGTGCGGCAGTGTGATAAAAGGAAGGAGGGGCCTATCACGCACCCGTCCATGTTGAGGTAACACGCTTATCTTTCTTGGCACCTACTCCCCATGGATAATCTTTCGTAATACTTACTACCCAGCTCCATAGGATTCGGCATCTGTCACACTCACCGTGATACGAACCGCAGCTCCTTCGTCCTCCTCATCAGGGTCCTCCTCCCGTTCTTCTGCCCCCGAACCCTGCGCCTGACAGTCGGAGTCCCCGCTTTCTGGTGATAGGAATGGAATGTCCTCCTGCTCTTGTTGCGATGCGTGCGCCTCTGGTATTTGAGGAGGGGGGTGCTGGTGCCGTAGGCCGGGGGCTCGAGCCGGGCTTCGACCGGCCCCTCCTTGATCTTTTTCATGACGCCGCACATTACCAGATATTCCACCCTCCTGCCTGCCGTCCCCTTCAAAGGGCGCTCTATTCATGTCCTGCCCTAGCTGTTTTAAGAATTGTGGGCGAGTTCTGTCATTTGACATCCGTCTATACCAGCTGCAGGCATAAAAGGGAAGGAATGACGCATGCGTTGCTTCGTTTTGGGGGCATCTCTATCGTGATTATTAAAAGGCATTTTGGACACACACCTCCACGACGTGCAGGCAACGTGCAATTACAACACAAATACATACGCGCACTCACATTTTGGGGTCCAAGGTGTTACTGCCCGCCCTTCGATGTGGCCATAGGGCGGGGTGCCCTCCGTTTTGGCGCGAACGCCGCCCGCTAGTCGCTTTTTTTGTTGCCTCCCGTACCCAAAGTCTTGGTCGAGCGTCAAAAATATTCCCCGACGAGTCCCTCCCGCGGACATAGAGTGGCCCTGGATCAAGAGACGTTGCCCTTTGGTCGCGGCATATCACCGCTGACCTCTTTTTACCCCGGAACATGGCTCAAAACTCTTCATAAATGCACCAGATGGAAAATCCGACGATTTCTTGCTTCCTTACTGCCACTCGATATACATCGTTCCGAGTTGTTCCTCCCGGTTTTGAGGGTTTCCTGCACGCGATGGTCGCAGATCTGTTCTATGATATTCCGCTAAACCGTACACTCGACCTCACAGGCAACCACAAGGGAAGGTTTAAACTTTTCTGTAGCCAGCCGCAGTCATGCATTCACGTCTCGCCCTATGTGCGGTGGGCATGGTGGGCCGGCCGGGGCAAGGGATGGCAAGCACCAGAAGAGCTGCACTTGGGAAGGCAGTTGCCTCGCGCGACCTGTCGGGGGTCGTTTTCAGCAAGTGGAGTCGCTCGTTCCACGCTCAAAGCTTTGGCTACGGGAGTGGCATGACGAAGGCCGGGAAGGCCGGACGTAGCAGCCTGGTTAACAGGACAGGAAAACAACCGCCGGCCCCGGAGGCCTCGCGCACGGGCACGGCTCGACACGGTGGGCGGTCACTTGTGTGTGGTAGCAGACACGGCGATGCCAAGTGGATGCAGGGGCAGGGACGGAAATTTTCCGTCTACAGGAAGCGAGAGAAGTTGACGGTGGTGCTGGTAGGCCTTTGGAGAGGGGAAATCAAGGCCTGCGCATTCCGTGCGTCCGGTGCATACCGGATCTTTCTCTCTCTCTCGTCGCCTTTCTGGGTGTACCTTTTTATCTCTGTGTTTGTGACGGCTTGTATTGGGTTCAAGGGGAGATATCGGAGACGATGGGTACCTCCAGAACCCTTGCTTTCCTCCAGAACCACTTTTTAACCCCCGCCTCCTCCCTTTCACCGACGTTCCACTCCCTTCCTCCCGTGTCCCTCCCTTCCTTTCTCCTCCCTCCCTCCCTCCCTGCGCCCCTCCCGCCCTCCCTCCCGCCCTCCCTCCCCCCTTCCCTCCCTGCAGGACATGGACGAATGCCTGCTCCACAGCCGTTTCGAGGAGGACATGCGGGACGAACGGGGCCGGGAGCTGGCCCATCAACTTCTCCCCAACGGTGACTCGGAGTCTTTCCACTACCAGCACCAGGCGGATATAGGGGAGGCCTTGGGAGACGTTCGCCACCGGAGTGTGGATTATTTTTGGCTGGAGTTGGAGGAGGGAGAGCGGGTGCGAGGTGGGTGAAACGTGATTAGAAAGGCCCGCTGGTGGGGGGGAGGCGTTCAGGTGTTTCTGTAGGGGGGGCATTCGGTCTTTTTCTCCGTATTTTTTCGGAAAGTTGCAGACGTGGGATGACGGGGGGAATGTCTCTCCCTTGCCTTGTCGGAAGCGGCACGAATGCTGTTGAATAAGCTGAGCAGTCGTGCGGCGTTGAAAAGACGGTCATCGCGTCTTATTCGCGCGCCACCCTCTCAGTCGCTTGAGACGATAAAAGCCGGTGTTTGACCCTCCCTCCTTCCCTCCTTCCCTCCCTCCTTCGCCTCCTACCTCCCTCCCTCCTTCCAGTTAACCTCCGGCCCGGTGTAGAGGCCTTCCTGCAGCGCTTGAGCGACGAGTACAACGTCTTTGTGTTCACAGCGGCCACAGAGACCTATGCCCGACCAGTGTTGGACCGGTTAGACCCCACCGGTTCCCTGTTGGACGGCCGCTTCTACCGACCCGCCTGTCGGCATGTGCACGGCACGTATCTGAAGGACTTAAGGAGGATTCAAGCGGGCTTGGGGAAGGCGGATTTGTCCCGGGTGGTGCTGGTGGATAACAACCCCTTGTCCTTCGTGCCTCAGCCCGAGAACGGCATCCTCGTCCCCTCCTTTTACGACGACGTCGAGGATCGAACCCTGGAGGCAGTGGGTGAGTTGATCGACCGGCGCTTAGCCCCCTTGGACGACGTCCGTCCGTTTTTGGGCGACTTGTTTCAATTGCGCGCTCAGCTCCAGCTGGTCCGGCGCCGCCTGTTGGGAGCGGAGGAGCGGAAAGAGGCCGGGGTAGAGGCTGGGGAGGGGCACTGGACAGGCCAGGAGAAGAGCGGATGATCACGCAAAGTCGTGGTGCGGGAAGGGCTTGTCCGTGGAGCGTGCAGCATGTACATAGCATTTGAGCATCTAAATAAGCCATTGGTGACTTGATCAGGGGCAGGGGGAAAAACCTTGAGCACAGAGAGGCACGTCCCTGCATCTTACAAGGGCGTGGGTCTTGTAACGGCCCAAGAAAAGAATTGCCATATCAATTTTTCAAAGGCAACGTGCTGCCTTTTACTTTTTTTCTTTGTTCCACAGGGAGGACTGCATCCACTCCCCCCGTCCGGTCGATCGCTCTGCTTGCTACGTATCTTACAAGCTTCCTTCCATTCCGACCCCGCCTGATCCCTTTCTTTCTTCTCTGTAATACGCCTCCGTTTGCTCCCGTTAGTGTAGTTGCCAGCTGTCGCCGGAATACATCGCCATCAAACACAGTATCAGACAATCTAAATATTGAGTTCGCCAACACATCTAATCACGCTAAATTTACATCTATGTCGGAAACACTTTTTCGGCGTCGTTCTACGCTGGCCTTCATCTATTGCACTTTTTTCACTCGGAATCTTGTCTATTGTTTGTCTGCATTCCCGTCCATGGCACGAATCAGTCATACATCCACCCAGGAATTACTTCTGGCCTAAGCCTACAGGTCCCTCTAGTCCAGCAGTCGCTTTCCCCCCTTTCCTCTCACTCCTTAGACGCCCTCCCGCCTGGTCTCCATGTCACGGGAAGACCAAGATAGGCAATGCCTCGCACCGCACACCTTCTTCCCCTTCCTCCCCTTCCTCCCCCTCGTCCTCCACTGTTGTTGCTGGGGACCAACGGCCGGCCGAGGACTCCTCCTCCTCCTCCTCCTCCTCCCTCCCTCCCGCCTGCACCCACTTCCACCTCATCACCTCCTCCAGCGTCATCCGCTGGTCTCCTTCGGGGCAGAGCATGCCAGCCAAGAGCTTGTGGACCGAGCGCGGCAAAGTCAACCCGTACGCATCCTCGTAATGGCTCAGGAGCCCCGGCGCCCCTCCCGACGCCAGAAGGAGGAAAGCGTCGTCCTCAGGACCTTGGTACAGCGGCCGGCCGGTGCAGAGCATGTAGAGACAAATACCCAAGGCCCAAATGTCGCAGGCATACGGGTCCAGGGGGTAGGGGGAAGACGGGCGGTTGTAGAATGCCTCGGGCGCAGTGTAACTGGACTTTCCGCCCATGGGGAAGTAGGAGGAAGGAGAGGAAGGGCAGGAGGAGGGAGGCACGTAGCGGGCCATTTCCAAGTCGATCAGGCGACAGTGGAGCCTGTCTAAGCCTCCTTCGGGCGCTTCCTCCTCTTCTTCCTCCCCCTCCGCCGAATCCTCATGTCCAAACGAAATCCCCATTGTACTCCTTCCCATCCCTCGCTCCCTCCCTCCCTCCCTCCCTCCTCCCCTCTCTCCTTCCTCGGGATCATAGAGCATCACGTTTTCCAAACTCACGTCTCCGTGGCTCAAATTGTGCCTTTTCAAATGCGCCAAACCGTTACATATTTCCTTGAAAAACCGTTGGGCCGTTGATTCCGGGAGACCCTGGGGATGGGCCGAAACCGTCTCGAAGAGCTCCCCTCCCCCTGCGTAGGGGAAGACCAAGTATAGGTTGTCCTGTGGTGGGAAGAGGAGGGGAAGAGGAGCAGGACGAGACTGCGTAAGGGCGGGGCGAGACGTACAATCGGGAAACCAACACCCAGGGTGGCTTGTTTGCTCGGAGTTGCGACTTTTTTACTCCATAGAGGCAAGCTACAAGAGACATGGGGGGACAGAGGGAAGAGAAAAGAGAGGGAGGGAGGGAGGGAGGGAGGGAGGGCGGATAGGAGGAAAAGAGGGCAAGGCGTACCTTGTCCTGTTCGATGTCAAGCACGGGCATCACGTTGGGGTGAGCGGAGCTGTAGCTGAGAAGTCGCAGCGCCTCCAGCTCACCCACCGGCCTGCAGATACTGGGTAGGAAGGGCGCGGCGAGGGGAGAGAAGGGCGGGGACGGGGAGGCATGTCGTTGGATCCAGGCTTGCTGGACTATCTTGACGGCGACCTTGGGGGAGGCGGCGGTCGAGGACAGTGCCTGGGCGGCCATCACGTGGGTTTGAGGCTTGCAATGATCGAGGCCACCGACGCCGTGGAGAAGGCGGTAGGAGCGGAGGGAGGCAGAGAATTGGAGTGTGCGTCCAGGATAGAAATTGCTGAAGGGTGGCGGGGGAGGGGTGAAGGAGAGGGGAGCAATGCGAGGCAAGGAGGTACTTTGGACGCTCCCGGCGGTGGGATCGTTGTTGTGCACGTTGTGGATGGTGGCGAGCTTGCCTGTGTAGGTGTCGGGCAGGCGGCTTGGGCTCCTTCTCGTTTGGGGAATGCTCGGTCGGGCCAGGGAGGCAGAGGCAGGGCAGTGGCAGGTCCGGGGGAAGGGAGGGGGCGCGGAGAGGAAGGGTAACTGCGAGTCGTTGGCTTTGGTGAGGAAGGCGCAGGCGGACAGGCAGGCATGGGAAGGGGAGGTAGCGGACGAGGTGGTAGTGGAGGAGGAGGGGGAGGGAGGGGAAGAGGTGCCAATGCCGACGAGCTGGCTGACGTCGCGGTGGTTGTGGAAGCGGAGGTCGATCGGTGGGAGCGCTGGACGCCGAGGCGCGTTATTGTCATTGCAATGAAAGCTAGGACGTGCGTTGATCCCTGTGCTCCCTTCCCTCCTGTCGAAGTTATTGCTGCTGCCGATGGTGAGGCCTTCATCGGTCTTACGGGGGGTACGGCCACTTCTCCTGCTCTTCTTTGTCGTCTTCAAGGCTTCGACAAGGTTTGACGCGCATTGTATGTGTCTGGTTGTGCGATTTACATCCTCATGGAAACCTTCATTGTTCAAGGCATGGAGGTGTCCTTGCAGGCTGACACCATCCACACGCTTCACCGGGGAACGGACCATACCGTCCTCGTCACGCCGGAAAAAGTGGTGGGTGTGCGTGGCGTGCATTTTTTTATCTTTGTTAGGTCTCTGTAAAATGAAAAGGTGAATATACAGAGGGATGAGTGCGTGTGTTGAGGTACAGGGTAACCGGGGGGGAAAGGACCTGAGTTTTGGGACGTACACTCCAGGAGACATTGCAACCTCACGCATAAAATGTGCCCGACGGTTACTTTCATATAAAAAGCATTATGGTGGCCATTTGTAGGGAATTGGATGTCAAAATCTAACAAGGTACGCCGGCAACCCCCCCACGAAAGAAAGGGAAGGCCGCGCACGCGTGCGAACGAGTGTTGAGGGCCATTGCATATCAAAAATCGAGGCAGGCGAGGCAGCGAGTGCTTTGCTATGTCGCTCAATATGATGAGGAGAAGTGAAAAACGCTGGAGATGCGAGATATCCGCCTAGGGTAGGATATTAGATTGCCTATATGCCCCACACCTGTCGCACAGAGAAGAAAGTGCTTCAGAGAAACACGTGCGTGTTGGTTACATGCTCCACCTGTATGAGAAAAGCATGTCAAGGTTTTCTCGGAAGAGAACTTGCCGAAAGCCTCCCAGAGACACTCTTTCCATTGCCCGGCCGAAGGCAAATCCGCCAAGGAAAAAGACCGTGGCCCCATTGCCAGGGTTCACCTACGCCAGGAACCATTTGGTCATCGTAGTCGTAGTGCGAGTGGCAAATGAAGTAGCAAGTGTCCAAACAGTGTGTTAAAAGCAAAAATAAGCTTAGAGAAAACCATGCGTACGTGTTCTTTTCTCCTCTCGGCACATGCACTCTGGTCGGAACCTGAGAGTCCCTCTATCTCTGAGCGAAATATCCGCCTGTACCGCTATCTTCTCAGCGCTTTTCATGCCAGCATGCCGTCGTGTATGGAAAAAGCGACAGGGTCTTCAAGGTTTGGCTGCAAATCTGGATGCTTAGCGAGTGTTTCCGTTGCTTTGTGTCTTATACGGCCGATATTCGGTGAAAGCACGAGAAGTACGCATGAGCCTAGCACACCTTCAAGATTCTCGGCACATTCGGCACCTCTCCTGCTTGGCATGTACTCGTTCGAGTAGGTGGTACGTGGCATGTCTTCTCGCGTAGGGTCTTCTCATGGCTCACACATGGCACGGTTGCTGCCGTCGTCCAGGGATATGACTCCATGTCCTCGGCGTTATATGAGTTCAGGGGGTTGGGGCTAAGGACTAATGTGCAGCGTATCAAACAGCGAAGTTGTTGAGTGATCACCCGCATTGTATGGCGCCCATGAGCCCTATTTTGCACCACTGATCGGATCAGTTCTGTTACACCATGTCACGGGGAGGTGGGAGAGCGACATGAAGTGGGCTGATCGTGTGGTCACCGGCTATGTCACCCTGTCCTTAGTACTTTCGTGCAGATGAGGCATCAACGATGTTCTTCCTTCACATCGCTGGGAGACACAACTTGTAGGAGGAGTTTACATCTCCAATCGCTCATATATCTGTCAGACGATCCCTTTTGCCTTCGAGTCGATTACGAATTTTCTTTTTTATTTGTCAGAACGATAGAGACTATGATGGTTTCACGGTAGCAGCGCAATCCGCTGCCCTGTGAACGGGAGTGGCCGCTATGAACGGTGTGGAGAAAAAAACGTGCCGCAAATCGATGAATCGAAAAGCTTTTGATCTGAAGAAGATAAGAACTTTTCCGGCAAGACCACATGGGGGGGAAGAGAGATTGGAAAACATTTTACATTTGTTTCTTTGGGTAGACTCTTATATGCAGGCGTGTCAACATAATGTCCACGTGGTGTGTTACAAAAGTGCACAGGACACTGTAGAGACGCAACCTATCTATTTGATGTCATATTTATTTTGCCATGCGGTTCGGTGTGCCGTTTGATCTTTATACGCAGTCTGTATACGTATGATGCTGTCATGCGTGCACACAACTCGATCACGGTGCCTTTCTTTCGAGAGAAAGACATAAGCGACCGAAAGGAAACGAGCCGCAGGCAATTCTTACAACCAGTTCCATGACAAGTCGAAAAAAGAATAACACCCCCCAAAGAACAAGTATGCCCGGCTAGCGTACACCTCGATGTGTTTTATTTTGAAACACACATGTCCTTGGCAACATTTACAGCCCTGGTTGATACGGCAAATTTCCCACACACTTCTCCGAACCACACCAGCACGGCCTGCCCGACTGTGATTGGGGCAGTGGTGTCCCCTTTGCACATGACCGGCCAAAGCGAGCTCCACTTTCATCCTGGATTCCTCCCTTCGAAGCGTGGTTCTCCTCCCTCTCCCCGTACGCAAACGTCAGCTCGTCGCCCGCATGCACACGTCGTTGCGTGAAAAAACAGAGGCGAGGGAGCAGGCCTCCGTTCCGAACACAGACCAAGTACATATTCGGGTCGCACGAGTGGTTGAAGAAACGGGAGACGTTCCCACAATGCGTGGCGTCCAGGGACGTGCGCAGGTAGAAATCGTCGCCTTCCTCCAGGAGAGTCAGCAAGTAATGAGGACGGGGGCCAGCGTGCACTCGTCCTCCCCCGCTTTCCTCTTTGTCCCCTTCCTGGGGGGGGCATGGGCCCAGGATGGGGACTTCTGCCGGCGCCGCATTTGCCTGGCCGTGGCCCTGCGCGTGTTTGACATGCTCCACGGCGTGCGTGCACCCTGCTGGGGGGGAAGTGCGCTTTCCAATCCCCGGGGAGGGAGGGAGGGAGGAAGGGTGGGAGGGAGGGAGGGAAGAAAGGGCGGATACCTCGTCGTAGATCGCGAGACGGCGACGGGCCTCCACGGTGCTGATCAGCTCCCCGGTATATTCGGCAACGAAGGTGTGAGGAGGGAGGGAGGGAGGGCGGGCGGGAGCACAGGACGGAGGCGGGGAAAAAAAGACGCCCCAACCTTTCTTGGGGAGATAGCCGAGGGAGAGAGGAAGTCGAGCACTCGCTTGGGTGGGCCGAAGTTGGCACTGGTCGGGGAGGCAACGGCAGGAGGAAGAGCATTCAAATTCAAATTTGAAGGAGGAAGCGGTTGAAGAAGATGGGGATGATGTGGGGGAAAGGGGCCGGTCAGCATCTTGACCTGCCACGGGGTTACCGCTGTTGCTGGGCATGCGGTGACGGACCACGTCATGGTTGTCGGGCGTGGCGTCGATGTTGTTGCTGCCTTTTTCGTCGTCGATGGTGTGCGTATCGGTGGCAGTGGTGGGGTCACCCTTGCTCTGGTCCTGGTCGCTCTTTTGCCTGGTACTGGGACTATGAATACTCTCGATACTGGCCTTGCCAGCGTTGCTGCCGCTGTGTTCACCGGGGGGGGGGCGTCGACAAGGGCGATCCTGTGGGCAGTCCGGTAACAGGGACAGGAAGCATCATGGCAACAGACTAGGGGAAAAGACGAAGACGAAGACAGGGCTGCGCTGTTCCTGCTCTCTCCATCGCATCCACATCCCTCCGCCGCTTCCGCCCCCTCCGTCTGACCCTTCCCCGCGCTCCCAGCCCCCCCTCCCCGGCGATGCAGGCGCCGGTTGTGAGTTCCCGACGGCAGCACCACGGAATCCACCCATCGGAAGGTGGACGGAAGGAGGGGAAGGGGTGGAAGACCCGAGGAAGGCGGGGGTGAGACGCAAGGTAAAGGCGTAAGCATGGGCGACTGGCCGCGTGTGATGTCGGTTTGTAGCAAGCTAAAGAGAGAGCGCCGGGGGCATCCAGGCAGGCCAGGGTTATGAATTGTGGCACAAAGAAAAAATGAGGGAGAGGGAATGATGTCAGACATGGCTTTTTGACGGATTCATAGGAATGGGGACGGGGGTCGTGCCCATTGTCCTTCAAGTGTCCCCACTGCCCCGTACCGTAAGCATTCGGTCACTGCCAGATGCAAAGCGCGACAGGTGAGTCCAACACGACCCAATTCCAGGGCATTTAAAAATGATATACACTGCTGAACATGTTTAATCCGATCTTTTGAGATTTTGGGGGTGTCTTTGTACTTAACCGGGCCCCTCTTGGCAGCACGTTCGCCGCTGCCTTTCTTGCTGTGCCTCCGGGTGGGCATGGATGCAGGATGACAGAGGTGAAGCGGGACCCGAATTAGATCTGCTCAACGAGCACAGGAGACTCGTTTTAATGCATTGGTAGGACCCAAACCTGAAAAGTACAAGGAGGGAAAAAATAGAACACATTTACCGTCCTAAGATTGAATGAGGACGGCGACTCTTCCTTCGTTGGGATACCTAAGCGCGGGGAGGTTCATTTCATGGATGAACATGGTACCAATGGTGATAAATAGGTATTGTAAGATATAAACTTGGTTTGCTTGCGGTCGCGAAGCGTTTGTTTTAAACGTCTTGGTTATTTTCAGGATGCATGTTGAAGCATGGCGTCATCCGCCCTTGTGGCTATTAGAGAGGGTGTATACTTACGAATTGCGGCGTTACCAGTGTGCACCAGTCTTTTGATTGACTGACGGAACAATAATCAGGGCCAATATCTCGCATTGTTCGGGAGGAGTGGGATTTGTATTTATTGTTCACGTGCTAAATTGTGATGTGCTTGTATCCCACAACCGAGAACAGTAAAGGTAGCTTTATATAAGATCAAGAATTGTGGTTGCCATGAGTAACGGGAATGGCACTCACATCAGTAGCAGCTCCCTACATGGAAAGAGGCGGCGTCCGGAGGACGAAGGAGAGGAAGGATGCAAGAAACAAATTGCAAACGCGCATCGCCCTCATGGACAAGACGGTCCAGATTTCTCTCCTTCACGTACATCGACATCCCTGCATCCCTTCAGCCCCTCCACCCTATCCTCAGTGCCTATTGTCTTTCAAAACTCGTCTTCACAGCGCCATTGCTCGTATTTCCGCTTCGGCCGGTGCACCCGTCTGGGGCCCCCGCCCTATACATGCTCCTTCCTTCATGAAGCGTGCCCCCATGGAATAGATTGCCTCGACTACCAGCATTGTCGGAAAGGCCACCCGCGTGCATGGGAAGACAAGCGTGAATGGTCCAAACCCTGTCGACGCCTCCGCTTGACGGGCCGGTGCCTTTACCAAGCGAAGGACGGGAAGAACGCGTGCAGATACCAGCATGTGATGTGCCAGGAAGGAGAACATTGTCAAAATGGAAGCTGCCAGTGGGGACACCCGCGGGCATGGCGGTGCAAAGGGTGTGAAAAATGTGGGGGGGGCCAAGAGGGGCAAGGCGTGGTTGGGGCGGGAGTCTTGCTGTTGTCTCCTTCCCATTGCCCCGACGAGTTCGACCTCGTCTTGGTGGCAGAGGAAGGGAGGGACGGGGTATCCGGGCGGGAATGGGGCGAGATGGGCGGTCGGTCAAGCCCACACCCAGAGCCAGACAGTGAAGACAGAGAGGCGATTGCGGCCGTGGCAGCCCGGGAGCTGGAGGAGGAGACGGCTGGGACGGTAATAGTGGCGCCTGTCAGGCTGGTTACTTGTCCTTTCGTCGACATTGGGATCTTCCACCGATACCGGTGCTACGTGTTGGCGGTGGCCAAAGAAGAAGCCAGCGTCGGAATATTTCAACGGGCCCGAAAAAAGCCTGGCTTGCCCCGGGCGTGGCGAGAAACCTGCGACATGAAACGGTTTCCATTGCAGCGCGTGGTGGAGGAGATGGGGGCGAAGGGGAGAAGACGAAGGGATGGAGGGAACGAGGTAGTAGAAAGAAGGGGGAACGAGGAAAAAGACAAATTGAAGAAGGTAGACGAAGGGGAAGAGGAGGGGGAGGAGGGGGAGGAGGACGGGGAGGAGAACGGGGAGGAGGAAGGGATATTGCTAGGTGACTACATCTATAGCCACAAAGGGAAGGCACATTTGCTTGCCAGCAGAGCGAAAGAGGTACTCACTGCGGCATTTCGTCAAGGAATACTCGATTCTTATGTATAGTGCTTGTCTTTGGCAAGGGTTGCCTTTTCCGCACATGCGCTCATGGTGGGGAGAAGGACAGTCGTTCCGATCTGCCCGATCTGTAGTCGGGCAGGCCACCTTGGGACGAGTGATGATTCAGGTGTTTAGTTTCCGAATGCTTCTAAACTGAATCTCGTGTCTCTCTCATTCTCGATATTCCACTCGAAAAGAGGGATGGGGGATTCATTTGCGAGCGCATTTCAGGTCTTGCGAAAGCTCGTATCATGCGACTGCCACAGCTCAAGTGAAGGAAACTCGACAGGATGGAAAGCATCTGCACTCAGCTAAGCACGCGCGGCCATCGACACCTCAACAAAAGTATAGAGTTATCAAAAGATAAATAATAATGCCAGTCTCCGATAAACGATGTTGTATCCGTAAAATGGTTGTTCCGAAACTAAGAAGGGGAGCAGTGTGCTCGATAAGGACGTCGTCTCGTTGACCACTTTCTTTTTTAAAAATAAATGGAAATGTTGATGATCCACATCCATGTAGAATTTGACAGTAGGGAAGGTCAGCTAACCCTATTCATGATGATGGCACCCAAGGCATATTTTCCCTCTGATGAGCATGTTGACAGTGACGGACCGGCGCCTGCCTTCTTTTTATGATTCGAGTCACGCCACCGTTAACATAGAACAAGGGGGAAAACAAGAAAGCGTATCACTGCGCATGCATTGAATCCTGAGAAGGATCATATTGGTCACGGAGGCCATGTCGTGTACATGCTTCACCAAAACCTACGTGCCGCCGGGCCTGTTGTATCTTCTCGTAAGGAGGCTGTATGGTCTGTTTTTTCGGCACGGGGTCGAACGCCGGCAGATGGTATGTCAAGGCAATGTCCGGGGAGCAGATTCCCCAGAAAAATTTACATGATGGACGGGTGATTCCAAAAATGTAATAGACACCTCGCTTACTTAATGTACGTCCTGTCGACATAAACGTTCGCTTTTTGGGATGTTTTTTGGCGGCGGAAAATCTTTTCTGCGGGTGCCTGCAATGTCCGGTCAATAGTACGGCTGCATCTTCACGAGAGATAAATATACCCCGCTGGTTCTTTGAGGATTTAAGGGGCAATTTGCCACCAGAAAACATGCCATTTTAACAAAAATATCGCTTTACATGTATTGTGTGACTATGCTGCATCATCGTGCTTGAAGATCCGCATTTCACGAATGAATTACCAAAAAAAGAAATAGGGCCTCGGCTGGACCCTCCTCAGCCGAAGACAGACCTGGCTTCTTCTCGATACTCTTAAGATGGACTCTCCGAGACCTCAACTACAAAGTACGCAGACGTACGAAGGACGAGAGAAACAGGAGAGCGTTGAGAGACGAAAAGCCCTATGTCACAGCCTTTGCGTACTTTGTTTTGCGTCGATAATGTACAAGCTCGGCGCCAGCGCTTTCCTCGCTCACTGTTCCGGCTTGGCACCCTTAGTCATTTTTCTGCCCCCGCCGCGTCCCGTTTCTGAGTATGTCCTCTTCTCCTCTTCTCTATGTACATTCAGCGACACCCGGGGGATAGAAGAAAAGTACCTGCAAGCTAGCTGCTTTCTGGCAGATTTTATAGATTGTTCAATGCGCTCTCACTTACGTCACGCGCACATTATTGTCCACACAGCACTATGACCGATGTGCAGATCCGAAAGCTGTCATCCCTCCTCCATGACATGGCCAGGGCCCAAAAGCTCCAAGCGCAACAAGAGCAGGTGTCAAGGCGCCGCCGAGAAGGTTCATGCCTACAGTATCAACCTTTATCGTCGTCTTCTTCATGTCCTTCCCTGCCTGAGCACAGAAGTGATGTGTCCCGGCATGCTCCTGCCCCACATCCTCGCTATTCCTTCTTTGGGAAGCCCCTTCTCCCTTCGTCCTTCCACGATGAGGTGTTCCAGCCGGGACGGGCCGCATTCTCAGGCCCCATGCCTACCGTCCTAAGAAATCCCATCAGTGGGCGTGGCTACCGGTTTGTTTCCCTGGTAAATCACTGTAAATATCCCAATTATGTGGTCTTGGCCACGCCCGAGCACGGCACTGCATCGATCCCCGCCTTCCCTACCCAATCACATGTCGAAGATGATAGAGTCGTCGTCAAGGTATGTCCCTCCCTCCATATCTTTACTTCTTCTTTCCTCCCTCTTGCCTTTCTTTCCTGCCTCCCTCCTATGTCTTCCACCTTCAATAGTATCTCTCTGCCTTGTCTCAGACAAGGCCCGCCACGGATAGGACCCAAAACCCACGCTCCACACGCCCTTTCTTTGCTCCTTACCCTTTCTACCTCCTCCCCTTTCTCCTTCCTTCCCTCCGCCTTCGTCTCGCTCCAGGTGATTCATCAATCGGCAGTCCAGTCCTCCTTGGGGGAAGGCAAGCCCATGGGAGAGCTGGCAGCCCACCTCCACCTGGCCTCCTCTCCCCTTCTGCTCGGCCGGGGAGATGAGAAGGCGCAGAAAGGTCCTGTCGGTGTCATCCCCTTGATAGAAGCATGGGCCGACCCGGACTACTTGTACCTCGTCTTTCCCTACGCGAACGGGGGCGAACTCTTCGACTACGTGGCCCAGCACCCGCACGGGGTCGGGGAAACCAAGGCGCGAGGGATCTTTAGGGGCATGGCGAGGGCGTTGCAGGACTTGCACGGGCGGGGGATCAGCCACGGAGACGTCAGTTTGGAGAACGTGATGCTGTCCTACGATGGGGAGCGGGAAGGGCCGACATGTCACCTCATCGATTTGGAAATGGCCCGGCATTTGGAGGAGGCAGAGGAGGAGGAGGAGGAGGAGGAGGAGGAGGCTGCGATGGAGGTGGAATACGGGGAAAGCGGGTCGAGTTGGGGCCAGGCGTTTGAAGCTTCGAGTCCTTCCCTCCCCTCCCCTTTCTCCTCCTCCATCGGCACCTCCGCCCCTTCCTGGACCCCACTGGACGGCTCCCCCCCGGCCCGTGCCCTCTCAAACCCTTTCCTGACGATCGCGGGGGGGAAACCGGGTTACGTCTCGCCTGAAATCGTCCGCGGCACTCTGCGGGACTGGGGGGCTTCGGACGTGTGGTCCTTGGGCATTTGCCTCGTCATCCTCTTGACCGGCCGGCCCCTCTACGCCGACCCGGAGGATCCCTGCTTCAACTTGCTGGGCCACGGGATGATTGCCGAGGTCCTCGGACATTATGCTCGGGAATATGGCATCGACCTGCCCGCGGAAGCCCTCTCCCTCGTCATCGCCATGCTCGATGCGAACCCGGCGGCCCGACCAACCCTCCAAGAGATCATGGCACACCCCTGGGTGACGCAGGAGGCGACGCCGATAAAGTCCCTGCCGTACCAGCTACTGCAGGGAGCCCGGCTTGGTCTGGAGGAGGGGGCAGAGGAGGGAGAGGAAGGAAGGTGGTCGCCGCCTGCGGGGTCGGCCGAGGGGAAGGAGGAGGAGATGGAAGGGAATGGGCAGGTGTTGGAGAATGACGCCGTGGCGGTCGAGGGAGCAGTCTCTTGGGACACGGCGGCTTCTCGCACCGGAGATCAGGGGCAGGGCCACTTCGTCCCCGAACATACCCGGAGGATGCGGGGCGCACGCCGCAGGACGGCGAGGCTTCCTCGGGAAAGGCTTTGCCAGCACCACGACACCGCCTCCGTGGGGCAGCGTCGCATCTGCCTTCAACCCCTTGGACAGAGCACGGCGGAGGACGGACAGGAAAGGGCCGAGGCAGGGCGGGAAAGAGGGAAAGAAGGAGGGCGGGTCGATCTACCCTTGTGGTCGAGGCCTCTGGCACCGCCGCTTTCCTCTCTTTCCCCAACGCGTTCTCCGTCTCGTCCCGATCCTGCTCGGGGGTTTTCGGGCAGCGAAGCCGGCATGGACACCCTTACCGGGGCTGCCTCGCCTTTTTCCACGCCCTCGCTCTCCGCACGGGGCGATAAGGAGGGAGGGGCTCCGGCGCTTCCCCTCTCGGTCCTTCCCCCGACCCTGGACCTGCCGGCCTGCCCGTGTCCTACCGATCCTTTGTGGGACTCGGCGGCGACCACCACCTCCCCAGCCCCCTTCTCCTTCCCTTCCTCCCCCTCCCCCGCCACCTCGTTGCCCCCGGAATCCCACCAGGCGGCGCAGAAAACGCCCTTGTGCTGGGGAGGGGGAGGGAGAAGCCAGGATAGCGCCGGGCCCCGCGGGCGATGCGGGCAGGCACCTCCGTCCCTTATCACCCAGGTCGGCGGGTGCAGCCCGAGTCAAGCAGGGCGACAGCGGTGGGATGCGTGCATGGATTTCCCGGCCTCTTCCGATCACCCTGCCTACCACGCCCTACAGGAGTGTGACAACCTATGTTCCCCCCCTCCCTCCTCCTGTATCGGCACCGCCGCCTCACCTTCGACCCTGGCCACGCCCCGCCGGTCTCTGGAGCTCCGGCCTTCCCTCCTCTCCTCCTTTCCGGCCTCGCCTGCCTTTCCTCAACCTATCCCCCCCGGTTCCGTCCCTCCCCACGCCGCCCGACACATCCCGTCGACGGCCTTTACGGCTTCCTCCTTTCGGTGCCTGGAAGGCCGGTAACGAGCTCAGACGCACAGAGGGAGGGAAGGAAGGGGAGCAGTACACGGACTTCCTGAGTGGAAGGAACGTCAGACTGGCAAGAGGCGATAGGTACAGGAGGCAAGAGGAGGGGGAAAAAATGGCGCGAAAATTGCCGAGGCGAGGAAGCCAAGCTGGCTCCGTGGGACGGCGTGGGGAAAGAGTTACAAGGCCGCAGCTAGCCCTGTCATTTTCGGTGTAGGAGGCTTCAACTCCGCCAGAGTCTCGGGTAGAGTGCCGGATAATTTGGTTCTGGTCGTCTTTCGAAAACTGGGGTCCCCTAATATCTAGAACAGCCAAACAGACAACGCATCCAGCCCCTACCATGCCTAGAGGAACGTAGGACAGAGAACGCGAACGGTCAGCGTGAGCGGCGAAGACTGCTATGTGAAATATTGTAAGCAATATACGATCCCGGAAGAGTGTCAGCTCCGAGAACAGAAGCGGAACCTTATTTATTACTACAATTATTATAAATGCTGTGCACGACGCAGACGGCAGCAGCAGCAGCAATGCCAGTACATTGTCGCAAGACCAGCAAGAGCAAACTGTGCCCTACACATTTCCAGCCCGGGCGGCAAGAATTACTTACTTTACATCAGAAACCTGTGACATGGAGCGAAAAAAAAGCAGCCGCAGCAATGTCAGTCCATTGTCGCTGCAGATGGAAGGGAAGGGAGGAAAGATAAGAGAGAAGTTGGTTGGCCTAGGAGGGGAAGGCGGTAGGGAGTCGTCAGACCAGCTGGAGATGACTTTAACGGTCATTAAGATTCGAAAGAAGAAATGGTTGCTCGCACGGACTTGTGAGACAAGGCGATAGGAAGCGTAGAATCATGACAAAAACCACCCAAAGAGAAATACGAAGATAAGATAAGAAAGAGAGAGGGTAGCAATGCTGCCGAAATTCCAAGTACGATAACAAAGATGAAAGAGGAAAGAAAGGCGAACGAACCGAGATTGTCACATTGTGGGAGGTAGAAATTATATGAGGGTGACCATAGAAGGCCTGGCTAGGAGGCATTGAGTGCGTGGAAAGAGCCCAAAGTCGTGAGGCGTAATCAAGAGAAAGGACATATCTGAGAAAACATGTGTGCGACACACGATGTCCGAAGAATGCGTCAACAACCCTGAACAGGGACCTCTGCTGGTGAAGAGGACAGTCGACTAAACACTCCAGCCGGCCCAGGTGCATGCACACCGCCCCGACTGTGAGAGTGGGGCGGCGTGACACATGGCACCGACGGGACGCGGAAACGAAAAATATGGTTTCCCCCCCGGCGTGAATGAATGAGGAACATGGAGAGAGAACAAAAATGATTCGTGCTTGCACGCAATTTTGATTTATTGATGGGCTTGTTGTCTTTTGATTCGCGGGGGGGAGGTTGACATGGATTCCACTCTTGTCCCACGTGCTTTCTGCAGGCTTCCTCCAGTCACGTCCTTTGAAAAGCCATCCCAAACCACCTTTAGCCCCCCCCCCTCTCTCCCCTTCCTTCAACTCTCTCCTCCCTCGTTTTTTCCTATTACTTTTTCCCCTGGTCTGGGCACCTCCCCACCATGTACCGCTATCCTCATAAACGCTAAAATTCCTTTCACAGAGGCCGACGCCCTGTCCGGCTGCTTGCCAGCAGGGAACCTAGCGGTGTACAGTCTAGTTTATAAGCCTTTTACCACTTGTTCACAGGAGTTGTCATGCTAGTGGAAAGAAATGTTGAATCGAGAACTTGGACCAAGGGAGCACGTGTATAGTGTTTCCAGCAAGATCACGACAAGCAGCGAGAAATCCAAAAAGAAGTCGCATATGGAATGATGCCATATCTCAAGTAAATTCAGCGGCAGACTTTGACAGACCGATCGAAGGCAGCATTACTTTTATAGACGTTTTCCGTGATCATCGCCTTCTTCGGGTGTCACGTTATGGGGTGTGACGTATGATACCTCGCCGGCGAGCTCTGATATCATAGCATTGATCGAGATAAAAGAGGGAATACAAACACGGTACATGCAAAAGAGGCATTCATCATGTATTCTTTCCTTTATTTAAGAACACATTTATAGCTCTATGGCATATTATCTATATATTAAGTCTTCTTCTTTTGCTCTGTGTACTTCTTCAAGTCGTTGTTGCTTAAGCGTAGAAATGTCTGGAGTATATGGGGTTATGAGTCCTTTGTGCTCCTCGCATTGTCGGACGTGCAACGATGCTTTCTTCTTTCTCATGAGCTACGATACCGGGAGAACGCGATTTGCTGTTCCCGATGTTGCGAGAAAAATATTTGGGTACTGTAGTCCCATTTCGAATTGAGATTCTTTGTAACATACGTAACATAGTACGAAACGCACAATTTTTCGTTCTCCAAATCATCGTTTCTTTCCATGCCCGCACGCCCCAGCCCCATATATTACCAGCGAAGCCGATGGCTCATTTTAAGTAAAAGCTTCTTCACCTCAGGGATGCTATCCCCCTGGTTTTGGTTCAGTGCTGAACCATGAACATTTTCGTATGCTGCCACGTGCAATCGACTACAAAATGGCATCATTCAACTCTCGTCTCATGCGAACTCATAGCCTATTCAAATTTATCGCTTGCACATGCTCAATACCGTTCCATCATTTTTTGCTCCTTCCCGCATTTATACCCTTCTACCTTTTCTCTTTGGCCCACAATCACATCTTTACTCAAAATGTTTTGAGCATAGAGCGGCCGAGCATGTGCCTGTCAATTTTCCCCGCAAGCCCTGATGCCTGAGCATTGCAGGCGTCATTGTGTCGCAGAGTCCCACTGCTACTAGCTTAACTTTCTCATCTTCGTCCCGAACATGCGAATCGAAGTTCATCATTCATTTACGTGCACATGTAGGAGACGCGATGGTTCTTTGCACTTCTCTGCGCATGATTTATCATTATACTGCCATGCTCCACGAGCGAGACGATTTGGCACGTCAATACAAGTCTCTCCGTAGAATTTCTCTCTTCCCTCCCTTGTCTCATTCTGTGTACCGTTGAAACATTAACCCCCCCCGTCGACCTTATCTGTTTTAAAGTCTCTGTTGATACATGAAAGCAGAAGCCGTTTCGTGAGTGCCTTGCTTCGACTCCCTCTCCCCAGCTCTGTTGTTATTTTTCCGTAGACACCGATCTTTACCCTATCCTCACGACCCCGCGCCACGCAGCTGCAAAGTTCAAAAATCATACATCTTTTTTTTGTATCGCCCATTTCTTGATCCCGACTGTTCTGGGTGTCATTACCGCAACTAATGCCGTTTTGAGTGCTGCTTTTGCCCGATACATTGCTACTGTAACCCTCAAATTAATTGCAGTTAGAGTGACCATGTATTCCGCGTCGTGAGCTACCACTCGGCATGCGGGTAGTACTGCTGCTACTTGTGACACTACTGCCCCATGGCAAGTTCTTCGTAATTTGAAATTAACACAGGTGTAAAAATATTATTTGCCACGTCATCTTTGCTTCTGATCGTGTGATCACTCTCGCAACCATGGTTGTCACTGCTGCTGTTGCTCCTGCTGCTGCTAGTGTAAATGCTTCCAATGCTGCCGGGGGTGGTCGCAGGCGTCCATGCAGAAGACAAGTCCCATGTGAGGGAGGGCGTGCCAGGGAGGGTCTTTTCCATCGTATCATCGGTGAGAGTTTTCTCCAAAACAACATCCAAGTGTGCCTCCTCCATAGCCTTGTCCGCCGTCGGCCGTCGACCTAGCATTCCTTCCCATCCCGGATCCATCTCCTCCTTCGCACACGCCCTCTGAACGTAAAAAGCTCCAGAGGATCCTCCTCCTTCGGTCGAGCCAAGCGCCTTCCCCCCTTCTCCATCAAGCCAGGCATGCTCATGCACTTCCTCCAGGCGCGGTCGTCCCGCTGGATTTGGCGCCAACATCCACGCCAATAGGTCCACGGCAGCCTCCGAGATCTCCAAGCTGTACACGTCTCTGTAAAATTCCATCATCCGCCGGGCTTCTCCTCGACACAGCAATTCAAAGCCCGAATCCTCTGGGTCAGTGTAGAGGGGATGGCGCGTCAACATGGTGTACAGAGAGACGCCCAGGCTCCATACATCCGCCGCTTCCCAGTCCACCACGGTGCCAAATACACATTCGGGCGCGACATAACCTTTCTTTCCCCCGACCGTCCGTCTTCCCAAGGGGGCCACAGATGGGCCCGAACCGTTGGAAAGATTTCGCGCCATTTCCAAGTCTGTTAAACGACAGACAGGCCGACGTTTCCGCGGCCGCCCTCGTTCTTCCTTCTCCCCCCCTGCGCTCCCTCCTTCTACCGCTTCCTCCTGTTCCCACAGCACCACGTTCTCCAAGCTGACATCCCCATGGGCCAATCCCTTGGACTTCAAGTACCGTAAACCCCCGACCATGTCGGCGAAGAAGGCCCGCGCGGTCTCTTCTGACAACCCTCCCTCCGACTTGGTCACGAAGTCAAAGAGGTCCCCACCGGAGGCATACGGGTAGACAAGGTACACACAGTCGTCGTCAGCGAGCGCATCCAAGAGTGGAATTACATGGGCAGAAGATGGATCGTGACAGCTCCCATTGCTTCGGCCAGGGCCAAGGCTGCTGGGATTGCCATTGTGGCCGTGGCTGTAACTTCTTAGTATGTGAGCAGCTGCCAACTCTCCGAGTGGCGGGTCGGAAGGGAGGCAATGAGGCCAAGAGGGACCGTGGATTGTGACCTACGCCAGGGAAATCCAGGGGAAGAAAAAGGAGAGAGGGAGAAGAAAGAGAAGGGTCAAATGCTTGGAAACTTTGATGTGTTCCTGCTTGAATAAGGTGCGACATTCCAGGCAGATTCCCACCTTGATGACCACGCATTTCGACTGCGAAGGGCGGCTTATGTCCGGGTCCCCCGTTTGGCAGGAGGGATATGTCCCGCTTCGTCTTGGCCCCAAGGACAGAGGCTTCGACGGGAAGGGGGTAGCAAGATAGAGGGCAGTTGGAGGTCGGTAGGGGCTATGGGAGGAGGCGGGAATGAGGCTTCGAATGATCCTGTAGGCGTGAGACGTCACCGCGGAACGAAGGACGTGTCCTGCGGCAAGACGAAAGGAGGGGGGTAGGGCAGGAGAGTGTGGTAACCGCACCAGGGGACAAGAGGAAACCTGGACAGAAGCGGGACGCGCGGGTGAAGAGGCCGAGAAGCTGTTCCCATCGTCGAGGCGGGAGTCGTGAGAAATCCGGGGAACTGGAAGAATCTGGTCCTCAGGCATCGGCACCAGGAGGAAAGAATTCATGTCTTTACTCCGTGAACCATCCCGGCCGTTGCCCCTGCTGCTGACTGTGTCGTTCCCATGGCCGGTGAATCTGTGATTACGACCATCCAATTCCGTATTCAGCTCAGGCGCAAACTCATAATGGATCTCTTTTTCAATAGGCTGCGGTCCGGGAGCTCCGGCGGTGAAAAACGGGTCTCCTCGGTTACCCGACTCGTGAGCAAGGCCTGCGTCGAACATACTAAAGGGGGCAGAGGGGTAAGGGATGATAACATGGATGTCCACGGTGAGTTACAGGGTGAGACATATTAGTCAACATACATATACGTAAACACATGAGCCGGATGGTCTCCCGAGGGCGAAACTACCCACACGAATTTTCCCAGAATTTGCCCATACAGATGTATAGTATGTGAGCCATTCGTGAAGTAAATCGACAGCTATGCATAAATTGAGCACAACAATGATTTATGTGGCTCTGGAATGTGAACATGTCTCCCGCGTATCGGGGAAAAAAACGCGAGGTGTCCTTGTTGAGGGCAAGACAGAATTCCCGTTGGTTGATCCGAATGAACGGACACCCACAAAGCCATTAGCGATTTTATGGACTTTTATTCTAAATGAAGGCTCCACGACTCGTGTAAGCATGCCCACAAGTTAAGCGCTTCCTATTCGGCTGCCGAGACGACCGGCGTCCACAGAAGGACACGCAGTGCATCACAAGCGTCAGCGCAAAAGCACTTCCGGCGGCTGGAACAGTCGACTATGTCCGTAGGGAACACATCCGAGGAAAAAATGTCCATAGCAACAGAAGCGACCACTCATACGTCCTTAATCACTCGATTTCACCAGCAAAGGAAAGAAGACGTGAGTGGCAGGCTCCCATTTGGTAGTTACCGCTTTGCAGCTTTAAGCCCGACTGAACGGGCTTTGTCCGATCGTTTACGACAGCATGCGCGGTGTCAGAAATTTGCAACCTGAATGTTCAAATCATCTATGCAATTCTGTCCCGGTGACAGGCCACGGTGTATGTAGTGTGATACAGGTCTGCCATACGACACTTTCCTTCGACCTGCCCGCGAAAGACTGGGATATGTCGGGTATTGTACGCGGACATGAAGAAATCGGTATTTCACACAGGGCAGAGAGCTCCTTTCCGTGTAGTGGGTTAAATATAAATAACTCGCCGACCCGAATATCGCAAATGCACTGCATTAGTGATACCGGCAGTCGACCACAGCCAGGTCGCCTGTTTAGATATTTCTGCATTGTCAAGCGGCACGAGCAACGGTCACATTACTGGTGAAGGATAGGCTCTTGGTCGGGAGGGTAAAGACTGAAAGTGGGATACATGGACGGGGCACATGCCGCTCCTCGGGAAATTTCCACCGCTCGAAATTTAGTCAAAAAAGACCTTAAACTCCATCGCGATTGTGTCACGACTCTTGTATCTTCGCGACGACCGTGCAGTGCACGTCAAATGGGTGATTTGGGCAAAGTCTGCCGAAATTGTATCTCGGGATTTTCCTCCATGCTGTCACGACCAGGACGTGATGAGGCAGGACTCTGCTTTCACCGAGCACGTAAATTACAGAAAATGGAAAAAAATATCCTCCTTCATAGTGTGTTAATTCTGAGTCTTAAAAAAAGGAAAAATATTTTCTGCCACGCTTGGTGAGATAAAGAAGCTGGAGCCAGCATGCGATGGTCTTTTCTTCGGAGAGCAATCCTTTCCTTCTCGTCTTCCATACTTTTGCGTGGGTATTACTTTTAAAAGTTGACTGTGGCCCAAGTTCTGTTTCCACCAGCGTAGACCTATGTCAAATATACGTGGAGAAGTGTTGTGAAAAGCTCTGGGAAAAAGTGCTGTCTTAAAATTGCCAGTGTGCTTCCGGTTTTCTTGTGCGCCTTGTTTTTTCCCCCCCTCGCTAAGAAATTTTAGCGGGTTTTCTCGAGCCTCCCACTCCTAGCGTCGTGGCCGGTGATATAGAATTACCTCTTCAGTTTCGTACACATACGGCATCTTAATGCATGACGTATGCATAATACCGTGCAGGCTGGGGAGAGTTGGCACTTTTTGGGGCTTGGCAAGGTCATGGGAAGAGGAACGAATCCACAAAGTTCCGACGACAGGAGCGGCGGGAACGTCGCGACTGCCACAGGAATGGACGATTTTTTGGCTTCGACGCGGTACGTAAAAGCTCTCACGAGTCTCATACATGTGTAGGCATATATGCATCGATGTTCGTGTTTATGGAGTGTGCGTGAACTCGTTTTTATGGATAATTGAATCCGTCTTGCCCCGTTGCTGAACGTCATACCTTTTGTTATCACCCCACCTTTCCTGTCGCGCCACTCGCGCTATAGCCCCCTGTATCATTAAAGTTTTTAATATCGATAATTCACGTAAATTCTCTCCCTCGCGTGCTCGTGCTGCTGCGTTGTATTCCTGGGAAATTCTTCCCCCTGTCCCCCGTTGCTTCCTGTCACTGAAAACGACCGCCACCCCGTCCTCTACATAAGGAGGCATTTCCATCGTGAACTCTCCTGCATCGATCTTCTCATTATCCTGTCGAGATGGTACTCCCATGCATTCATGTTTACGACTCTTACCCGGTGTGCATCATCATGACAGGATTAAAAACCTCCTCTCCTCCCACGGTCGCGCTCTGCTCGCTTCCTCGGAGAGTGCCCGCCCGGAGCCAGCCCCAGCAAGGAACCACGAAACTCCTGCAGGAGAAGACGGAATAGGGGAGAGGGGAGAGGAGGAGAAAGCGGGGGGGGGGCAGCTGTACCCCCACGCCAAATACGCGGTAGCTTGGTCTCCTGAAGGAAACTATATCGCCAGCGTAACGGACAGCCGTTTATCCGCGCGTTTAACGGTTCGAGACCCGATGACGATGTTGATCGAGTGCTACCATTCCTTATTCACGGACACAGTATCGGCCCCGGGGCCCGTGGGAAGGGTGGGAGGGCGGGGAGGAGGGAGGGGGGGAGGGCGGCGGAGGGCGGCCGCCGCCGTCTGGAACCGTAGATTGGTTGGAGTGGGGAGATGACTCGGACATGCTGGTGTGCGGTCGATGGGGAGGGCAGGACGCCGTGGTGGAGGCCTATCGCGTCAGTGACCCGGCGTGGTGCTGCCGCCTGCG
>SDOX01000115.1:896-38535 GCA_004565275.1 Nannochloropsis salina CCMP1776 | reverse complement strand
GGACGAGGCCTTCACGAACTCAGGACGAAGCAGCAGCTCGGCTACATCGGTGCGAGGGCGGGCGCATGGAAGTTTTTACTTCACAGGGGGCGAACGTGCTTCACGAGGAGGGAGGGACTGCCTTTCGTTAGTCCCTCCCTCCCTCCCTCCCTCCCTCCCTCCCTCCCTCCCTCCCTCCCTCCCTCCCTCCCTCCCTCCCTCCCACCTTTCTTCCCCTTCCTCCCCTCGGCACCCACTCGACTTTGCCTCCTGCGTGCTTCCCTCCCTCCCTCTTACCCTCCTTCCCTCCCTCCCTCTAACCCTCCTCCTCTCCCCTTCCTCCCCTTCCTCCCCCCTCCTTGGCCCCCCTCAGTCTTTTGCGCGGCCTCAGGCGCGAACCGGCACATCCTCTCCCTCTCCTTTCTCATTCAGACTGTCAAGGAGCCGTCCATCGCCCTGGCTGCCATCGACGCTTTCTTAGACTACGCACGCACGTACCTGCGTGGGATGTCTGCGGAAGATTATGCTGCCAACGTCTCGGCCTTGGTCGACGCGAAGTTGGAGAAGCCCAAAAATTACGCCGAGCAGGGGAACCGGTATTGGAACGAGATTGGCAAGGGCACATATTTATTCGATCGGGCCGAGCGGGAAGCGGCGGAGGCAAAGACCATCTCCAAAGAAGAACTCATTGACTTTTTGGGCGCCTGTGTAGGGAGAAGGGAGGGCGGGGGGGAGGGCGGGGGGGAGGACGGGCGGAAGCTGGTGGTGGTCATCCACGGTTCGAGCCACCCGGTGCCCCCCGTGGGGGTGAAGGAGACAGGGGACGGCGGGAGCTGGTGGGGGGGAGAAGAGGAAGAGGAAGGAGAAGGCGGTCGGGCCAATGGAGGGGGGAAAGGGAAGCGGTTGGTGAAAGTGAGGGACCCAGGAAAATTCCGACGCGGGCATGCGCTCTACCCGCTACGGCCTCAGATCGCAGTCAAATCGGTCGGCGTGGCGGAGGCGTGCTCCTCGTCGGCGACCGCCTAGGGTATGGGGAAGGAGCACACGCGCGGGGCGGGAGGAGGAGCGAGGCTGCCCTGGGGGGGGGGAGGACGGCAGATTGGAACGGGAGAGACAATGGTAACGTGGGGTGAGATGCAAGAGGGAGGGGAGCCGAGAGGCCATAGGGATAGGGTAGTTAAAGAGGCAGGAGGAAGGGTCCGGGTCAGGTGACAGGAGCTTGGGCAGCCATGCACTGGCGCCGTGAATAAATTTCAAGTCAAAATTCAAATTGAGTCTCGCAAATGGAGAAACCGGGTTGAAATAATCATGGTCACGATGAAAGGTGCAGACGCATTAGTCCATGCTTCAGTTGCGCGTTTCTTTTCTTGAAGATGAGGACGCGATGCCCTGCTTGCTCCCCCTCCCTGCCTCCCTCCCTCCTCCCCTCCTTCCAACCTCCTGTCCCCCCTCTCCCGCCCACCTGCCCGCTCCCTCCCCCGCCATCACCACCTATCTCTCTCGGTGCCTTTAATCCCCCCAACTACAGTCCTACTTCGTTCCTACCAACCACCCTCGACCCCATCCTGACGACCCTACGCTTTCTTCGCCCCTTCTCCTTTCCCCTCCCTCCCTCTTTCTGTCTGCACCTACTCGACCACTTTGGGTTTCCTGCCCCGTTTCTTCGGGCCCGATGTCCCTCCCACCTTCGCCGACGTCCCTGTCACCTCCTCCCCCTCTTCCCCCTCTCCTTCCTTCTTGCCCTTCCGCTTCCCTCCCGCCCCACTCCCTACCTTCCTGCCCCTGGTTTTCTTCTCGGGAAGACCGTCCTCCCTCCCGCCCTCCCCCCCTCCCTCTTTCCCTCCATTCATGCCGGCGGCCTCTGCGCCGCCCATTGTCTTCCCTTTCCCTGCCAAGCGCGCCTGCCGACGTTGATGACGGCGGAGGCCTGGGACGAAGAAAATATCCGTCGGGGCCTCTTCATCTTCCAGGATGGACTCGCTGCCCACCTAAGGAGGGGGGAAAGGCAGGGGGCAAGGGAGGGACAAGGGGGGGCATGTTGGAAACACACGAGGGGGGAAGAGAAGAAGGAAGCTCGAGGAAAGAATGGAAGACGCTGGCAGGGACGTGGAGAAGAGGAATAAACAGATAAGGGGGCGGATCAAAAAGCGGGCGCCGGTCGAAGGGCAGGGAGGAGAAGAGGGAGGGGGACGGGGCTTGTACCCGATGGTCCTGGTCCCGCCAGGGAATGGCCTCTGGGACCTCCTTTTGGAGGGCTTCGAAGTCGGGCACCTCCGCGTCCGACAAGATCTCCGGGTCCACAAACTGGAAGGGAGGGAAGGAGGAGGGGGGAGGAAGGGGAGGAGGAGGGGGGAAGGAAGGGGAGGAGGAGGGGGGAAGGAAGGGGAGGAGGAGGGGGGAGGAAGGGAAGGAGGGAGGGAGGGAGGGAGGGAGGGACCAGCCGCACCGGTTTGATGTCGCTGATGTCGCCGCCCATCCGGGCATACACCTTCAAGGCCTCCACTATCGGGTTGAACCACGCGTTTAAATCCTCCTGGACGACCACGAGAGAGGACGGGGTGCGCGTTAGTATCATGTGTATGTATATATTTATATATGCATATATATATATAGTGTACGAGGTTGGGAATGCGGGCGCCGAGGAGGAAGAAGGGAGAAGAGAAAAATATCAGGCAGCACCGGACCCCAAGGTCCTCCCTTCCCTCCCATCCTGCCGCCTCTGCTCTCCCTCCCTCCTTTCCTCCCTTCCCTTCTTCATGGAGCACTGCCCCTCCCTCCCTCCCTCCCTCCCTCCCTCCCATCCGTACCAAGCTCTTCTTGGGCAATCGAGGTTTCCATTCGAAGCCAATGTCGTTGAGCATGCTGACACGTTCTTCCTTCGTCTCCTCGTCCAGCCCCGTCAGGAAGCGGCCTTGGGGGGAAAGGAGGTAGGGAGGGAGGGAGGGAGGGAGGGAGGATGGGGGTGGGAAGAAGGCGCTCCCCACCGAAACCCGGACCTCTCCCAGCAACTCACCCGTGGTTCGGAGGTTGCCCACCCTGACACCGAGGCGATAGCCCCACAACACTGAGGGCCATGGGTCCTGCAACGCGACGAGGGCGGGACGGGGGCCGGTGAGTCGAGGGAGGGAGGGAGGGAGGGAGGGAGGGAGGGAGGGGAGGGGGAGAAGGGGAGCGGAACGGTACCTCGGACGGAATCACGAAGCGCGCCAGCACCTTCATGCTGTTTTTGATCCGCTTGAAGGCTAGAAGAGCTTGAAAAAACCTGCAAAGAGGAGAAAGCAACATGAGCGACGGCGACTCGTCCTCCCCCCCGCCCTCGCCCCCCACCCTCCCCCGCCACTTACTTGTCCCAATCCGACAGGCCCACCTCCACGCCCAGTTCCTCCTCCAATCGAGCCACCATACCCGGATCTTGTTCGCGCAATTCCTACCCCGCCGAGGGATGAAAATAATGCGTTAGCGGCCCGGGTTAGGGTTAGGTCTCGTTGTGGCAGTCGGTGTTTTCACATAGCATGACCAAACTCCTGGTAGCTGACTTCTTTCTCAGGTTTCTGCGAGCTATAGCTCATGACGTAGAAGCTATTTACCCACAGATATTGAGACATAAGCCGTGTACGTCTCCCCGTTGGCCCCCTTTCAACCTCCCTGTCCTCCCACCCTCCCTCCCTCCCTCCTTCCCCCCCGCGCGTCTCACCGCATCCGTCACCAGCTTCTTGAAGTATCTACCCAACTTCAACCCTTGCATGCGCTCGGGCCATAGGGATGCGTCAAAGGGGACCACGAAATCCTCCGGCACGGTGTTTCCTCCGTTCGTGGAGCTGGGGGCCGGTCAAGAAGGGGAGGGAGGGAGGGAGGAAGGGAGGGACGAATCAGAGCCTTGTTACAACTTTCGGGAAAAAGCGGCTTCTGCTGAGACGCGATCTCGACCTTCCCTTCGAACGCTCGATGCCCAGACAAGGGCGACCTCTCGCCTCGAGCCTGCGGACAGACCCCATGCTCCCCTCCACCCTACCCTTCCCACCCCGCACGGACCGCGCCCGCCACCATTGCCTGTCTCTTCTCCTCCTCTCCCATCGCCCTCCCACCCACTCACATATAGATGCCCACGGCGTCATAGAAATCCTTCAAGGGAATGTCGGTCCAGGTTTCCCTCCGTGCCATCCAGAGGGCTGTGCCGCCCTTCCCTCGCCCACCTTGTCCTCCTCTTCTCTTTCCTTCCTCCCTTGCATGGTTGGCTGTACATATCGCGGACGATAAGGCGGGGCCGGGACGCGTTCCCCACCCGATTTCCGCGTAAGTGCTGGCGCTGCTGCCGCTGTTACTACAACTGCTGCTGCGCCACGCCGGCGATCGAAAAGGCCCGATGCCCACGAAAGATAGGACCGTCCCCTGCAAATTGGTTGCGACACAAGGACCGGAAGAGTGAGGCGAAAGAGCACTAGAGGGTCGCGTGCATCGGCCAAGGATAGGGAGGAAGAAAATCGGAGCGGGAAAGCAGCAATGGACCTTACCATTAAAGCGGCCGCAGTTGTTGCCCTCAACGCCATGCTGCTCCTCCCACTTTTTCGCTGCCTTCTTCTTACGTCCACTGCTCTCACACTTCTTGGTGCTGGTCCTGCTCTTTTGTCTGCCGACCTCGACATCGAGTTG
This sequence comes from Nannochloropsis salina CCMP1776, assembly GCA_004565275.1. NCBI lineage: Eukaryota > Eustigmatophyceae > Eustigmatales > Monodopsidaceae > Microchloropsis > Microchloropsis salina. The sequence goes on along the minus strand of SDOX01000115.1, from coordinate 33,906 downwards.
CCCCTTCCCTTTCCCACTTGACTTCGTCTCCGCCTAGACTGCTTTTGCGTTGGTCACGTCCAGCGAGGACAACATCCACCACTACAGAGGGACCTCCAAATTGTTGTAGCAAGAGATTTCGCCTGAGGTGAAGACGAAAAGGGACGGTAGGGAGCAAATGAAGGGATGAGATAGGATGCGATGGTAAAATGACGCACTCGCTCCCTACGGCATACATGAGCGCTTGGCAGCTTCCGACAAGGACATGCCAACACCTTATCGGGTTACTCCTGTCATTTTCTATCTGCTTCGAAAGCATTCAGTTTACCAAAGCTTATCGAAAAGTATTGTTAGGGAATGGATTGGCACGGTGGGAAAAGGCAACATCAATATGTCGCGTTCAGGGGCCTCGCTCGTGGCTGGCCCCTAAGGGAGGAAACGCAACGAGGCCATAGATACTGGATCTCCCTCTCGACAAAGACAACATCATTTGGCGTTTCTTTCCAGCATATCTCCACGTTATATGCTAATTCAATCTCTTGGTATGGATCCTGCAGCCCCAACGAGTCATCTGCCTTTCCCATGGCCTGGTAGTCTAGTGGACGACCGACTTCTTACCAATTGGCAACTGGGATGTCCCGGCCCATATATATGTCTACCGAAGACACGTTCGCGCACAAGAAAAGGAGCATTTCCTCCAGTGTAAGGACTGATATAAATAGATTAAAACGCGACAGGAAGTCCCTTTGAGTGATTGCTTTACACCATTTTTGAACGTACGACGCAAAATTGGAATAAGGCGTGAAGGAGGATGCTAATTGATTGACAACGCTTTTGCTAGAGTTTCCTGCCGCAAAAACATCCGACGCAGAAACGCAGAAGGTAAATATCATATCTGTGGAGCTTTGGCGGCGCATTAATACCACACAACACTTGTATTATCCCTGCCCACAGATAAAGTGAGAGCTCAATTTAAGTGATGGTGCCCCTTGTGGACGGACGATAAAGAAAAGTGCACATTGGAGAAATTACTCACCGACGAGGCAAAATGTAAAATCGACCCATCGAGTCACATTTATTGCGCGTGGAAGCTACCCATGAATGCTTTGCTTTCTTTTTTTGGGTTTCCTTCCTCGCTAACAGATTACCTCTCGAACAATCGTTCTTTTCTACCCTATTTTTCTCCACACATCTCTTAAATCCTTCCCTACGGCTATTCTCCCCTTACTTTTTCCACAAATTTAACCCGCTGCTTTGGTCGAGCGCTCTTTCGTTGCGGCACGACCTCGTACTGTCCCCTTTTTTGCAAAGACACCAGGGTCTCGGACGCCAAATTGCCTTTCGTCCGCACAGTCCGCAGGCTGCCCCCCAATTCATCGGAAAGAGGAACAGGAAAAGACGGGGCCTGCATGGGATTTTTATCCATGGGTAGCACCACTTTCTCCCGGGGTAGATCTCGGGGAACAAAGTGCTGGCTTCGGTGGGTTTTCGGGACGTTCTGGTCATCCGTCTGCCGCTTCCTCTTCGCGCCTCCTGCTTCGGCTTCTCGTCGACGAAGGGCCTTGGCGTATTCTTGCGCCCTGGAAGCTTCTTGCAGCAGGTGCTTCCGTTCTCTCTCTAACGCGGCTTCGTGCTCCTGGATCTTTCGGCGCCGTTGTTTGTTCCTCTCCGCCTTGGTCTGTTTCCCCTTCCTTCTCAACATCCGCTTCGTTGCCACGCCTGCATCCCCGTCGCTCCTTTCCTCCACTGCCTCCTCTTCCTCCGCATCGCTCTCAGAATCGCTCAATATCAGCGCCTTCGTTTCCTCACTCATGACACTGAGCGGTGCTTTAAGTTTTTCCAACGCTTTTTTCCGCTTCTCCTCCACCGACACCGCAGCCACCAATGCCTGCTGATGGTCCTCTGCTAGAGGATTGTATGACTGCCCTCCTAGCGGCCGCTCGATCAGTGGCAATGTAGAGGCAAGAGGCAGTTTCAATGGCCGCTTTTTGGATTTAGGGACGGGGGGGCCTTCATGTTTCTTCCCCTTCTTGCTTTTGCCCTTCCCTCCTGTGCTTCCCTTTCCTGCATCCCACATATCGTAAAGACCCTGTTGTTCGACCTTTCCTTTCGACTGTCGATGAAAACTGGTTTTCCCTGTTCTACCATTGTCAAGTTTGACCTTTTTCTCTTTTTGTTGACTTTTGACGATACGCTGTACTGCTTTGACTAGATGCTCAGAGGGCATTGCCACAGAGCTCACTTTCTCACTAAAGAAGCGCCGACGCTTTTCAGCCTTGCTTCGCGTGGCCGGCAAACTGGTATCAGCGCTGGTATCTACGAAAAATAGATCCTCGTCCGGCTTCGCGGCGTCCAGAGACTCCTCAACTTGCAGAGCCCGGTCTGCCTCAAATTCCTCCGCCACCGCCTGAAGGCGACGCTTCCGAGCAATATTGCCCTTACGGGCACTATCCAGTCGACCCATGCGATTGTTAGTGCTATTTTGGTGTGGGTGAAAAGGAGCAAGATTGGGGAATGAGATGTGGAAGGAGAGGAAATGGTGGCGGCCATGGTGGGTGGTCGGAAAGCAGGAACAACCTCCTCGCAAATACTTGGTATCTTGGACGCATTAGATTGCACCTTGAACGCCCCGGCGTTTGATTAGTACCCTTTCCACCACGTAGTGACTACTTCAGGCTAATGAATGGTGTTCAGCTGCTCACCGTGTTGTCTCATCACAAGCTTTACGGCACGACAAAAGCTTTGGGTACCGGATGGCGGGCTGCTCGCGTCGGTTCCACATCCGGGTCGCCTTTGGGGAGACGGGTCACGAGCAGACAGCTTATTCACTGTCTGCAATTTGTATGCTACGCGTCTCAGTCCTTCCTGTCAAAATGTCATAAGTTGAAAATGTCTCTCTTATTGTACGACATAATAGGCACCTCGATAATGAATGAGTGGACTATATGGAATTTGAGAAACCACGTCAAATTGGGTAACAAAGTTATGCTCGACAAGATGCGTAGTCACAAGTGGACTTTGTCTGTGAAAATAGATTTGTCCTGCATGGCATTGATCCATGTTATTCATTCTCATCTTTTCTAAATGAAGTAAAGAATTCGCAACACGTTTGATTTTACGCTGTTACAAGAGTATAGCATAGCCACTACAGCCGATGACTCGATCAACTTTGCCCTTTAACGCTCGTTAAGAGCACTCATTCACCTCTGGTTTATGAAGAGAAGATATCGACAACACAAAGGGGTGGAGGAAAATTGAGCTTCGACAAGTCAGAAAAAGGGAGGACCCCGATCATTCAGGTACTGGTTTGTGCATGTATGCCCTGCGAGGACGGGATTTATCGATACCAATTGTAAGGGCACAGGATAGCTTCATTTCTAATAGATACAATAAATGTCGCGACGGTCAGCTATAGGGCGTTGTTACAGCGGTTGATTTGTTCTTTTGCACGCAATGGCTACTATTTGTCTGCCTTTTCCAATTTTCTCTCTTTTTGCTGCAAGGCCACCAAACGCTCTTCAATCGAATGGGCCAAAAGCCTTCGACCCTTACTGCTGCTTAGACTGCCACTCCTTCCAATCGAGATGGGTGGGGAGGCTAGGACACTCGAGGCAGGAGCCCGGTGCGCCGGAAAAGACCCGGGAGAGGAGGAGGGGGAGGACGGGGGGGGGGACGAAGTGGGGGGTGCCAAAGAGAGAGCGGAAGTAGCTGTCCCCCACGGTCGAGGCACCTGATTTTGTGCTTCTTCTCGCACCGACGCCGGGCTCGAATGCATTGAGGAGGGGGAGGAAGGACGGTGGAAGGAGAAAGCCAGGGCTTTGGAAGGGCCCGGCCCCCCCCCATTCCCCACATCGACTTCCTTGTCCCGATCCTCCCCCTTAAGGTAACTGCTCCCGGTTGTGGAGCCGGTCGCCGCAAGAGGTGGAGGGAGAGAGGGTGTACGAGGCCCTACCGGGCTGGTAGGTGTGGGCGGTGGAGGAGGAGGAGGAGGAGGAGGAGGAGGGACGTGTGAAGAGGCGGGCGGGGAGGACGTTGCCTTGCCGGAGGCGGCCATGGAAAGCCTCGGGAGGCCCCTCAGGCTGCGCATGACTTCGACGAAGCCTTTGCCCTCGAAGAGGGAGGAGGTCAGGGTGGTGGTGCCGAGGGAGGAAGGGAGGGAGGGAGGGTCCCCAGGCTTGTCCAGAGGCGAAGAAGGTAAAGGCCGAGCCGGGCGGTTGCCAGAGGGGAGGCGGAAGCGGGAGGAGAACGAGGCAAGGGGGGAGGGGGCTTGCTTTGTCATGGGGGATTGGGACGATGACGAAGACCCAGCCACCTTGCCCGTTCTATCCGGGGGCTCCCCGACTTGGCTGTCTCCGCTTCCTCCGATGCCCCCACCCTCCTTCCCGCCCTCCGCCCCCGCCTCTTCCATTTCCTCCACAGGCTCCGACGGCCTGGACGCAGGGCCCGGTGGAGCCGAAGGCATACTCGGGTTTTTTTCCAAATTTAGAATTTTGATGCGGAGGTCGTAGCCTCCAGGATGGGAAGGACTGCCGCGACTGTGGGCCTGTGTTTTGGGTGGAGGAAAGGGGATACAGGAGGGAAAGAGAAGGTAAGCGAGGGGGGGGGGCGACAGGCAGTATCCCAGAGGCATGGGACCACTCGATAGGGAGAAAGGGAAAGGGGTCTCAGGGTGACGGTGGTCAAGGAAGGAAAGCTTTCGTAAAGACAAGAGGAGGGCGCAAATCAGGTCAATGCCACCTTTAGCGCGCGCGCACGTGCCCGTCCCTTCCCTCCCGCCCTCCCTCCCACCCTCCCTCCCGCCCTCCCTCCAGCCCTTACCAAAACGTCTAGCTCCGGGCGCGCGTGGCGGAGCATGGGGAGGAGGAGGACGACAAAGCCGTCCTTGATTTCGGGCCGAAGGCCCAGCAATTGGACTCCGGGGGTGCACCCGGTGGGGAGAGAAGCCACCTTGTCCTGGATCAGATAGCTGGAGGGAAGGAAAAGAGGGAGGGAGGGAGGGAGGGAGGGAGGGAGGGAGAGGAGCGAAACGTGGGCTTGATCGGTGCTATACTCTTCGGATAAGACCAGCATCTCGGACCCTGCCTTCCTGATCACGAGCCTTGCCCGCACCTGGCGCTGTTCCCTCCCCTTCCCTCCCTCCCTCCCTCCCTCCCTCCCTCCCTCCCTCTCACCTTCCGATCAATCACCAGTGACTCCTTGTCCTTCCTCGCCTGTGCCAACGCCGTCTCCAACAACGTCACCCGCGCCCTCCACACCCCTTCCTCCTCCCCGCCCTCCTTCCCTTTCTCGCCCCCCTCCTCCCTCGCCTTCTCGTCTTCATAGGCTCTCATCGCCCTCTCTTTCTCCTCCACGACGCCCTCCGCGTCTCGGAGTTGGCCCCTTAGCACCTCCATCTCCTTCTCCTTCCCGGCCAACGCACCCTCCAAATCCCTCACCCGGGTTTGGACCTCCTCCTCCTTGACTTTTTCCCGCTCTTTTCCCGCCCCCACCACGGCCTGCAGGTACGAGAGCTGCTCCTGGGCCCACACCTTCTCCCGTGAGAGCTCCTCAATCCTTTCGCGCCACTTTCCCTCTCCTTCCTTCCATCGATCCTCCCTCGCCACAGCCTCAATCTCTCTCTCTTCCCCCTCTCGTATCAGCCTCTCCCTCTCCGCTTTCCATTCCTCTTCCTGCCTCCGCGACGCCTCCGATTTCATCACAGCCTCCCTCTCTCTCTCTTCTCCCTCTCGCATCAGCCTCTCCCTCTCCGCTTTCCACTCCTCTTCCTGCCTCCGCGACGCCTCCAATTTCATCACAGCCTCCCTCTCTCTCTCGCCCCCCTCTCGTATCAGCCTCTCCCTCTCCGCTTTCCATTCCTCTTCCTGCCTCCGCCACGCCTCCGATTTCATCACAGCCTCCCTCTCTCTCTCTTCTCCCTCTCGTATCAGCCTCTCCCTCTCCGCTTTCCATTCCTCTTCCTGCCTCCGCAATGCCTCCAATTCCATCACAACCACGGCCTCCCTATTTCTCTCCTCGCTAGCAATGTCTCCCCTCGTTCTCTCCGTCTCCTCCTCCCCCTCCTTCCTCATCAACGCGGTCGCCCCCCCTTCCTCCTCCTCCCTCAACCCTTCCCTCTCCCTCATCCACGCGTCCTTCTCCTCCAATAATCGCCTTTCTCGCTCCTCCCCCTCCTCTCTCCCTTTCCTTCCCGCCTCCTCCACCCTCTTCAGCTCCCCTTCCCACACCTCCCTCTCCCTCCTTCCCGCCTCCTCCACCGCCCTCACTGTCTCCAAGGCCTGCTCCCGCTCCCTTTCCAACCGCTTCACCTGCGAAGAAAGCACTTTCTTCTCGTTGTTGTGTCGCACCTCCATTGCGCGGAGGGACACCTCCCCTTCCCTCCCCATCTTGTCCGCTCCCGTGCTCAAGGAAGCGAGGGAGGGAGGGAGGGAGGCAGGGAGGGAGGAAGAGGGGGAGGACGACATGCCAGCTAAACCATGAGATCCAAGGGCTTCCACCTGGCGTGCAATAACGTGAGAAATTTGTAAGGCCCTGACCGGTCTCCTCTCTTTCCCTCCCTCCCTCCCTCCCTCCCTCCCTCCCTCCCTCCCTCGCCACCTGTTCGCGAAGGGCTTCGACTTGGGCGTGAAGAGACCCGCGGTCGAGAATCCACTCGCTCTTTTCCTTCTCCAAGGCTTCCAGGCGTCGGTGGAGAACTGAAAGCGGGAAGAAAGAGGGAGAGTTTGAAGGGATGGAGGGAGGGAGGGAGGGAGGGAGGGGAAGGAGGAGGGAGGGGAAGGTGAGGGTGGGAGACTGGTGCATGGGTACGAGAGACGAGGCCCATCACACCTTCCACCCCATCCAAACTCCAATCATTGCGCCTCCGAAAGAAAGTCGGGGCATATTCGTGTCTTATTCGGGGCCGGGCGCCGCTCTCCCCGCTTTGAACCTCCCTTCCTCCCTTCCTCGTCCTACTCACCGTTCTCCTCCTCCGAGGGCGCACCCAGGGCAGCCCCTCCCTCCTTCCCCATGGAGGAAAGGAATTGCACCTCCAGTTTCAGTGCATCGACCTGGCCTTGTAACGTGGCGAGTTCTGCGTCCTTGCCTTCCACAGCCGCTATCAGCTGGGGGGAGAGGAGGCATGAAGGGAAGGGAGGGGAAAGCCGGCAGTAAGCGGGTACGTTGGACTGGCGGTATGTAGGGACCCAGGACGTGTCCCTGGCGCCCAAAGCGGGGTGTGTCGCCGAGCACAGTCGTGACATCAAGGTTTGCGAAGGAAGAGATAGAGCGCCCTCGGTCTTCCAAGTCGAAAAGCATAGACCTTTACCTGTTGCTTTACACGTTTGGTGGCATCCAAGTCAGCCTTCACAAGCTTGAGGGCCTTCAAGGCTTCTTCTTGCAACAATGACATGGCTTTCAATAAAAATGGTGACAGAGAAGCATGCAGCCCGGGCTCGTGCGAAGCTCGAAGTATCAGCTTCCTAGCGGTAATGCGCTGAACTTGCTGGTTGGAAAGAAGGCATAAGTACTGCGAATGACCTTCCTCCTGTGGCTACTGGGGGGAGAGAGAAAGGAGAAGAGAGAAGCATGTTAGAATTCTTATCATGTATTCAAAAGGATACCAAGGAACACTAGAGTTTCACTGCAGCTCTCTTGACAAGGCGAAATGAGGTAGCACCAATATGGCCAGGACAATTTTATACCCAACGAGACGTTTTCGAGCCAGGAGACCGAGGGGTGTAAAAGTGTGACAAGCTTCATGTCGAATCAATCTGGTGATTCTTGCATTTCCGGGACAACATGGTGGGTGTTTCCAATAATTATGGTCCTCCTTGCTTCCTCGTGCCTCGTTCTTCGTCCTCTTCATCTCCGCAGGTCGGAGGGCCGAGTAGCGGGTAAATATACCAGACAATTTTCAGCCCATCGCACCGCGTTTTAAATCATGCTGGTGCAAAATGGGTTTCTCATGTAATTCACAAGGCATTTCTCTCATACAAGGCTTTTGGGTGCGTTGTTGTACCTTGTGTTTTCGGGGTAAAAAAGTGGCGGGGGATTGCCCGTACGAATTTGGCACGCCTCCTCCTTGCCTGCCTCCCGGATGGCAAAATATCAGGCTCTGTGGAATAAAATTGGCATTCCCAAAAGATTCTCACCGCTCATATTTCTCTTAATCTTGAATTTCTGGGGATGCTGGGGAATCACCCTCATTTTCAATTATATTTTTCATTTATTGCTCCTTCGCGTCCCGTTTTCTTTCTTTGAAATGTTCACAGCACCTCTCAAATTTTTTTCTCGGCAGACTCCAACAGTCTGTTCCTCGTCGAGCTGGCCTGATAATGGCTAGTGATGATGATGACGCGCTCCTGGAAATGGATGTAGAGACCCTCGTCAAGTCGGCTTATCAAGCACGGGAAACGTAAGTGCCCGAGGCAGAGAGGCATGAAACCATGTGCGCTTCCCAACCTGTCTGCCTGCACCCCTTGAAAACGCAATCACACAGGCAACGCAAGGCTGAAGAGGCGGAAATGGTTCGAAAAAAGGAAGAAGAAGCGGCCGCAGAGGCCGCAGAAGCGGCTCGTTTGGCCGCGAGCCTTGCAAAAATGGAGGCGGCAGCCGCGGAGGCAGCTTCGTTGAAGGACAAAGAGGCCACTGCCGCCGCCCCGGCGGCTGGGGGGAAGCGTAAACGAGTTCCCAGCGGGGCAAAAGGCGCAGGCAATGGCAATGCCGTGACACCGCCTGAGAAGGAGGTAGTCACGGAAGCAAGCGAGGAGGTAAGCCGAGGCAAGGGGGGATGTTGGGCAGACGCTTGTAAAAGGACCCCGGACACGTATCATTCACCTTCCAGCCTCCCACTTTCGATCTCGTTGTAAAAGGACCCCGGACACGTATCATTCACCTTCCAGCCTCCCACTTTCGATCTCGTTGTAAAAGGACCCCGGACACGTATCATTCACCTTCCAGCCTCCCACTTTCGATCTCGTTGTAAAAGGACCCCGGACACGTATCATTCACCTTCCAGCCTCCCACTTTCGATCTCGTTGGCCTTACAGCGACTGCCTTTGAGCGACGAGAGCAACCGCAGCCGGCCCCGGCGCTCCTCCCGGCGTTCGAGTGTCGCGCAGGGAGCGGATCGGAACGCCCCCTCCGCGCGGGTGGCGGCCGGGAAAGGGAACTTTGAGGACGACCGGGTGAAAGGCGTAAACACGCAAGGGAAGGAACAGGAGGAAAAGAGCCCGGGGATGGGGAGAAAGAAGGGCAAGGCCCGCGTCCCAGGCGCAGGCGTGAAGGCGGAGGAGGTGGAGGGAAAGGGTGAGGAGGCAGGAGGGCGTCTGACTCGGTCGAAACGCAAGCGGATGGGGGAGGTGGAGGAGAAGGGGGACGTCGTTAGAAAGGGAAGGTCATCGAAGGTGGTGGTGGAGGAGTCCGAATCGGAGGCGGAACTGGTGGTGGTCGAGGAGGGAAAGGAGGGGGAGGAGGGGAAGGAGGGGGAGGGGGAGGAGGAGGAAGACGCCGCCGGCGAGGAGCTCCCGGAAAAGGAAGGGGGCGAAGTCTCAGAGGTGTTCACCGCTTACAGGCCCCAAAAACTGCACCTGGGCCGGCCTCATCCGGGTAAGATTGTGGAGACATCCGTCCTTGCGCGGGCCACGCCTCCCGACGTCTGGTACGTCTTGCACCCGGGCATGCAGGCTGCCATCGACGCGGGGCTCCTCTCGAGCGCCCAGTTGGAATCCATCGTCTATGCGTCCCAGCAGCACGAAAAAAACCTCGTGAACGGACAGGAGGTGGGCGGGTTTTTCATCGGCGACGGCGGTAAGGGAGGAAGGGAGGGAGGGAGGCCGTGACCGATCCGAGAACAGATCCGGGTAGCTTTTGTCATGTCCCATGGCTATTATGGCCGACCCCACCCTCATCGTGTTCTCCCTTGCCCGTGTCCGCCCCCACCTTCGCTGTCGCCCGTGACCTCACGTTTTCCCAGCCGGCGTGGGCAAAGGCCGGACCATCGCGGGATTGATCCTGGAAAATTGGCTGCGCGGTCGTCGGAAACATTTCTGGTTCTCCGTCTCCAACGACCTGTACGTGGATGCCCAGCGGGATTTGCTGGACATTGGCGCCGGTTTTATCCCCACCGTGAGCCTGAACACGCTTGCCTACGACGACGCGCGTCTTCGGCACTTCCAGGGGATCGTCTTCGTGACCTACACTACCTCCGTGGGGAAGACCCGGCTGGAGAGCGGGATGACGCGGGTGGACCAGCTGGTGGTCTGGGCGCAGGCGGGGGGGGAGGAATTCAATGGGGTCATGGTCTTCGATGAGGGTGGGTGTGGACGAGGGGGAGGGGGAGGGGGGGAGGGAGGGGGGGGTTGGAGTGCCGACCCGGGCGTTACGGACTCATTCCCTTCCTTCCCTTCCCTTTCTTCCCTTCCTTTTATCCAGGCCACAAAGCCAAGAAACTTCTACCCGAGAAGGATCCGTCCAAGCGCGCAGGAGGGAACGAAAAGAGCAGCAAGACGGCGCTCAGCGTGGAGGAGATCCAGCAACGCTTGCCCCGGGCGCGGGTCTGCTACGTGAGTGCGACGGGGGCCAGCTCTTTGGAAAATTTAGCGTACGTAGGGGGGGGGGGGGGACAGGGGAGGAAGGGAGGGAGGGAGGGAGGGAGGGAGGGAATGAGGGAGGGAGGGGATGGAAGGGGAAGAAAGATTTGAGCGCCGTATGCCTGGAGGTGCCGTCTTAAGGTGCCCTTTGTGTCGCTCGAGGAAGCGCTCTAACGCCCGTATCGGGGCCGTCACAAAGTGACTCTTTCGGCGTTTCTAATGTGTTCCGATGCCCTTTCTCGTCCCGTTGATCTTCTTTCCCCCTCCCGTCTGCCCTCCCTCCCCCCTTCCCTCCCCCCCTCCTTCAGGTACATGCGCCGGCTGGGTCTGTACGGTCGGGAGAACGGGACTCTTTTCGAGGACCTGGACGCCTTTTTGCACGAAAGTGGCTTCAAAAGAAGCATCGGTGCCTTGGAACTCATCTCCTTGAACCTGAAATCCCAAGGGAAGTACGCGGCGCGCGCCCTCTCCTTCCAAGACACCTCCTTCAAGATTGAGCAAGTGCCCATGGCGGAGGAATTCCGGGTCAAATACGACAAACTTGTGGGCGTCTGGTACGAAGGGGAAGGGGTAGGGGTCGGGGGTTTGGTTCTGATGTGAGAAGGGAGGGCTCAGGGGTTAAAGCTGTAAACACCGGCGTCGGATTCCCGGGAGCTATTCGAGCAGAGGGTAGTGGGGCAGTTTGTGGCAGGTTTCGGAGGGCTACACCGACCGGGCCCTTAAAAGGGATGGGTACCGAAACGACAGGACACGGCGAGAAGACGCCGTCCTTCGATGCCGTGAATGGGGTATGGGAAGTCGGCGAGAGGGAAAAGAAAAGAGGAAAGCGACGCCGGGTCCGACGGCATGCTGGAAGTCTTCCATGCCCCCTGGCCTCGAGGGGGAGGCGGCAGTTGTAGGGAGAGGCAAGCGCGCCACCTCCCACTATCCTCACCCTACTCGGATTTCCATGTAAACAGATGCGTCTTGCTGCTTTCCCCCATGCGAACCCTGCTTTCTTTCCCTCCCTCGGCTCTTCCATTCCCTCCCGTTCCAGGTATGAAGTATTGGAAGTGATGAATTTAGCCAAGACGGACCTCGTCCAAGGAAACGCATACTATATCGAGACTCAGAACCAAGTCTTACCCCCGCTTCTCGCGGCGCACCTGAGGTCCTTCGGTGGAAATTTTTGGTCCGCGCATCTTCGGTTCTTTCGGTGCGTGGGAGGGTAGTTAGTGGCTGCTCTTGATAGTAAGTCGAAAGAGATTCTGGAACAGGCGTCCATCGGCCAGAGATGAGGCTGAGAATACGACCGTCAACGCCTGGACGTGTGAGAGTGCGCCTGAGCTGAGAGGCTCGAAGGAGGAGGATGGCAAACGAAAAATATCGACTATTTCGCTGTCCAGTGTGGTGATTTAATAGCAACCTCGGTCTTACGAATCGCACGTCATCGGCACGCCGAGCCAAGCATACCTGCCGGTCACTCACTCTGCTCCATGAACATCCTTTTTTCCGCTCCCTCCCTCAGGCACATCTGCGTGGCCGCCAAGATCCCCCACGTTACCGCCCTGGCCAAGAAAGCGATCCAAGACGGCAAATGTGTGGTGATCGGTTTGCTTTCAACGGGCGAGGCGGTGGCGAAACGCTACGCGCAACGTCGGGTCGCGCAAACTGAATCACCGTGGGGAAAGAGGGAGGAGGGCCGTGAGCGACGGGGGGGATGTCGACCGAATTACGCCTGGGGGATAAAGTCGGGCCTGTCAAATTGGGAATCGGAGGAGGAAGAGAGTAAACCGGTCAAAGAAGGCGGCTTGGGGGCCAGGAAAAGTCAAAGCGCTGACGTCGGGGATGGAAATGGTGAGGACGAGGAAGGAAAGGAGCTTAAGGTCAAAGCTGTGGGGAAAACTTCAGGAGGGAAACCAGAGGGTAGTGGGTCCACTGGGGAGGAAGAGGAGGACTTGGGCGGAATAGAGACGACCCTCCTCGATATCATCAGAAAGTACGTCCCCGACGCAGGCGTGTGTCAGAGCGCGGGAGAGACCTTCCAGTATGCGGCCAAAAAGGCGTATCTGATCGACAAAGTCAAGGCGCAGGAGCTCCCACAGTTCCCTCTGGATGACTTGATCCAAGCGTTGGGGGGGCACACGCAGGTGGCGGAGATCACGGGTCGGAAATGCCGTTTGGAAAGGAATCGGCGCGGAGAGCTTGTGCAAGTGAGTCGGGCCAAGACCCTGGGCGTGAGCCAGAAGCGGGTGAACATCGAAGAAATGCGGGCCTTCCAAGCGGGGAGGAAGCTGGTGGCGATTATTTCCGAAGCGGGAAGCACGGGCATTTCCCTTCATGCAGACCGGCGTGCCCAAAACAAACGCCGGCGCGTGCACATGACCCTGGAGATCCCTTACAACAGCAGTTCTTTCGTTCAACAGCTCGGTCGGTCCCATCGTTCCAACCAAGTTTCCGGGGTACGTGAGTCAACCTCGGGCGGGTTTGTCCTGTATTCTAGGCTTGGGAGCCATCCTTCCAACCTTATTTTTCTTTTCTATGATACTTTGAACAGCCGGAATACCTGACCGTCGTGACAGACTTGCCCGGAGAAATTCGCTTTGCTGCGGTAAGTCTCTGCCAAGGTTCAGAGCGATCCGTAGCTTTCATGCTCTCACAAGGAAACGCAATGCTTTCACCTCCTAGACGGCCGCCAAACGCCTCGGGCAGCTGGGAGCCTTGACGCAAGGCGATCGGATGGCGTGCATGGGGTCGGAGGAAATGGCTACCTACGACCTCGATACCAAGCACGGCCTTCAAGCCCTACAGGTGTTCCTCCGCTTCGTCCTGGGGGAGCAGGACATTCAGGAGAATCATTTGCCCGCGAGGATTCGGGAGCACCCCGATCAAGAAGGCGAGACCCGCAGGTTCCAAAAGTTTTTGCGCGAAAATTTGAGTTTGGTCGACCTAGCCAAGCCCTTTTCCAAGGAATCTAGCGACCGGGCCGAGTACGGCCCTGGATCCAGCAGGGCAAAGGCCTCCGCGACGGCTTTAGCCGCCGTGACGATCAGCCGCCTCTTCAATCGCATGCTGGCTTTGACCGTGGAAGCACAGCACCAGGTGTTCGATTTCTTCGAAGTGATCCATGACCAGATTCTGGCGGAGGCCAAGTCTCAAGGGACGCTGGACATGGGCATCTCAGACGTGTACGCCGAGTCCATCTTGAGCGTCCGGAAGCACGAGCTGATCAAACTCCAGGGGGTCCCCTTGACTTTATACACGTTGAAACTGGACCGAGGCATCCCCTTTGCCAAGGCGTTGGCCATGCGGGACGAATGGCTCGCGAAGCTGCAAAGATTGCGGATGGAAGAAGAAGGGACAGCGACAGCGGCCCGGGCGAATGGCCCCGTGACGGTGGCCTCGACTTTTAAAAGGGGTGCCGGTGCCATGGTCGGCCAGACAGGTTCGGAAGCATCAAGCAGTGTGCCCAAAGACGACGTGAACGACGAGGTGGAATTGGACGGGTTCTTGTATGATGGGACAGGGACAGGTTTCTACGTCCTTCGCAGTCATCCGGACATGGTGATCTTGGCTTTGGAGCTGGTGACGTCGGCGTTCTCCCGGCACACATTTCGGCCGGGTACCCTGGGCGCACAAACTCAGAAACGATACAAGATCATCTCCCCCAATACGGGCGAGCGGGGAACCGGTGGATTCTACTACAAGGAATTCACGTTACACGGGAGAGACTTGCTGGAAAAATACAACAAGGTCAAGCCGGCTCGGAAGCTTTTGGAGATGGTAGAACGCCGGTGGACCCGTTTTTTCGAGCTGACGATGACCCAATGTTTGCACCATGCCCGGGGACAAAAGGCAGGGTGGCGGGTCGGGGCGGAAGGAAATCGGTACGAGGTGAAAGGCGACCATAGATGCTGGTGCAACCCTTCGAACTCCATGCATTTCAAAAGCTACGGGGGCACATTTTGTCCGGTGGGCCGACGGGTCTCCACCTGCTACGTCTTGAGCGGCGCCGTGGTTCCGATTTGGCCGGCGATCCAGGACGTGGTGATCGATCGAAACAACAAAGACATCCAGGTCGTCCGCTGTGTGACGCGGGGCGAGCGTTTGGTGGGGTTGAGCATCAAGCAAGGGCAGGAGAAGGAACTGATCGAGAGCTTGAAAGACTTCATCCACTCCGTGAACCCGGACGGGGGCGACGACCACGATCTGCAGCAGCTGGCGGCAGCAGCGGAGAAGGAAGACCACGAAGCCAATGTTCCTTTGGGAGGACCGCAGGAGTCCGAGGGCGCCCGAAGCGGTGGAGCAGGACAGGGGCATGAGAAGGGTGGAGGCACCGGGGCAATCACTTCCCAGGCCGTGGCTCCTGGCCGGAACTGGAATTCGGACGCATTCAAAAACTTAAGCGTCGTGCGAGGGAAACTTCGAAAAGCTTCGGAAAAGGAGACCAATAGCGAAATTGATGGCGTTGGGAGGCATGATGGACAGCACGAGATGGTCGCCGCGAAGGAGGCAGCTGTACGTAGGTACAGGGAAACCAAAGACATCGAAAATGGAGACGCCTTCCAGCTTCGGTTGCGCCAGATGAAAGCTTATGGCGAGTGTGATGCCCTGAGAGGGACGCTGAGGAAGAGCAAGCCACCAGATCCTTCTTTTGGTACCGTTTTAGACAATAAGCTATGGGCATACTATATGTTAAGCGTCCAATCTCATTCGCTCGAGTCCCGAAAACTCGCGGCAGATAAAGGGACGCCCGGCCAACATGCCAATACGCTACCATCCGCCACGATCTCTTCCTGTCCTGAAAAGCCTCTGAGCGACAGTCTCACCGGTAGCAATAAGAGGGGGACCGTGGCAGCTGTGCCCGGGCATTCAAATTTCACAGGGTCCGACGCGGAGACGGCGGCTTTGTCTTGCCAAACCCGGCAGATCTCTGAAGAAGGCCTTCGATGTCCAAATCATTCCCCCATGGAATCTACAGCTCAAGCAGTTTGTCCCCTCTTGGATACCGCCTCTATAAGCAGAAGTAGTGGGAATGCCCCTGGACATCATTCGACCCAGGAGCATATCAATGACGCTGTCACCACCCCCGACGCCAGGAACAGCGACCACTTGCCTAGTAGCACCCTTCCACACACCGACATGGCACCTCCGTCGCCGTCCTCCCTCCAAGCCACGTCTGCAGGACTAACGAGGCGATGGCAACGCTCAATTACGCAATATTTTGCAATTAGCGACAGCAAGAAACCAATGGCGAGGGCGTCGATGCCCGAGATATCAGAAGGTGTCGCCCTGCGCCCCTCTTCAGCTTCCACAGTACTGATAGCAGACCCTAAATGTGAAATTATTGACCTGACATAGCTGCAGACATTAAGAGGCGCTTTCAAATGTTCAAGGAGAATTATCTTCTTCTCGTTCGTTCGCTGTCCGTGTCCGAACGACTGATCCGGTACTACCGCCGGCTTTTACATATCTTTTCAAATGAGATGCTATATCTTTTTGAATGACAAAAGAAGTGAGCGCTGTATTCGTCCTCCATCTGAACAGTAGATTGATCAAGAGACGAAAGCCACGGGAGATGAATGACCTCGATTGGAGGGCAAGATCGATACACTACCAGTCATAAAAGAGAACTGTAGTCAAGAAAAGCTATCGTAATGTGCATAATTGCCAAAAAAATCGCGAAAACAAACAAATGGATGCGAGTAGCTGTATTGACTTTGCTGACAATGGAAAGTCTTTCCGAAGGATCGTTGCCTCTGAATAATATGCAAGTCATTTCTTGTGCTTTGAGGAGCTCACCCTTCAGAGAAGTTTTAAAACTTCTTTTAATTTATCTCTTTTTCCCTTCTCGACACGTAGTCTTACTTTTTTGTTTTGTACTCACATACAAAATACAAAGTACTTCGATGCCTGAAAATGCATGGCAAACCAAATTTCCCGTGTTTTTACCCATCAAGTCCGTTCTGTGCCGATTCATACTTCCGTCCAAGGACGCTACCAGGTCCTTCACGCTCATGCTAGGTTCCACCGCACCGGGTGAGGAAGTGAAGGAGGATGAGGGAGCTGCAGGACAAGTTGAAGAAGAAGGAGACGTCGATGCATTCGAGCTCTGTGTCTGAGTCTCGACGCTATCTCCTCCATTTTCAATGACAGGGCTCTTTTTCTCTTTCTTCTCTAGGTGCTTGGCGGGAGGGGGGGGAAGCGCGAGGTGACTGGGTGGGGAAGAAAGGGAAAACAGAGGATGCAGTCGCAGGCTTGAAATTTTCAAAAGACCCGCCTGTCCACAATCCTCTGCCCGATGAAGCGCCAGAAGCCTCCGCAACTCTAAACGGCGACGCAGCGATGCGAGAGGTTGTAGGAGTCACACCCATGGAGCTTGGAGCAGGGCCGTTGGTGGCCAAAGGGGAGGCTAAAGAGAGCGGCGTTCCCGCCAAATGGGGCGTGGAAGCCATAGCGAGCGGGCCCGTTGTGTCCGTGACCTGCCCGCATCCCTTGTCAAAGTCGCTGTTGCTGCGGTGTGGACCCGGCGGGCGTACCAGCAAGGCCGGCACCGAGGAACTTGTCGTGGGGCCAGGTGGGGAAGGAGAGGTGTGCAGGGAAGATCTCAAGGAGGGAGGGGTGTGCAGGGAAGATCCCGAGTAGGTCGACGACGTGGAAGGACCGAACACCGAGGCTGGAGCATGCGAGGAATGCGATACATTGCCGAACATTGACGGGCGAGCGGGCGCTTCAGTGGTGCCACTGCCATCCGGCAAAGTAGGAGCGTGAGCGCTTACAAATGAAAACCCACCGGTATTTCCACTTCGAGGCCTGTCGTTCTCGGTGGTGCTCGTCCTACCGTCTGTCCCAAAGCTGAAACCCCCCGTACCCACAGCCCCTCCCAGCCTTCCCTTTCCCCCCACCGTCCCGTCTCCCCCTCCGAAGGAGAAACCACCACCACCGCCGCCAAAGCAGAATCCGCTGCTGCTCGGCGCCGGCATCGCCGTCATCACCGCCTTCCCTAAGCCCTCCCCCGGACCCTCTTTCCCCACCGCCCCCCACCGCCCTGTCTCACACGCCTGGCACGTCTCCTTCTCCTCCGGGTTCTGCGCCAGGCAGCACGCACACTTCCACCCCTGCGACAGCGTCGACGCCAACGCACCCCACCCTTTCGCGCCCGCCTCGACCCCGACACTCTCTTCCTTCTCCTCCTCTTCCTTCTCCTCCTCTTCCTCCTCCTCCTCTTCCTCCTCCTCGTCGAACAAATACGACACGTACCACTCGCCCGCCCGCTCCTTTCCCACCCTCCCCGACCCCTCGCTCAGCCGCTCAAACAACCGCGCCCGTCCCCCCTTCCCCTTGAACACCTTCAGCGCCGCCAACAGCTCCTCGAAACAAACCCGGTCCATCTCCTCCTTCCCTTCCTCCCGCAGCACCTGCTCCCACGCCGCCACTCGCCCTCGCCCGCTCCTCCTCGCGTTCCTCCTCCTCCTCCTCCTCCCCCTCCTCCCCCTCCTCGTACGCCCCGCCCTCCGCGCCCACAAACTCCGCCTCCTCCACCCCGACCTCCTCCTTCCCCTCGCCCTCCCCTCGGTGCGCCCAGCCCCCTCCTTTTCCCACCGTCGGTACCACCGCCGCGCTGGAGTCCTCCTGCTTTTCCTCCTTCCCTCCCTCCTCCCTCAACGCTTCCTCCCTGATCTCGTCTTGCGCCCCCACCCTCGTGCTCGTCCTACCGTCTGTCCCAAAGCTGAAACCCCCCGTACCCACAGCCCCTCCCAGCCTTCCCTTTCCCCCCACCGTCCCGTCTCCCCCTCCGAAGGAGAAACCACCACCGCCACCGCCGCCGCCAAAGCAGAATCCGCTGCTGCTCGGCGCCGGCATCGCCGTCATCACCGCCTTCCCTAAGCCCTCCCCCGGACCCTCTTTCCCCACCGCCCCCTCCCGCCCCGTCTCACACGCCTGGCACGTCTCCTTCTCCTCCGGGTTCTGCGCCAGGCAGCACGCACACTTCCACCCCTGCGACAGCGTCGACGCCAACGCACCCCACCCTTTCGCGCCCGCCTCAACCCCGACCCTCTCTTCCTTCTCCTCCCCTTCCTCCTCCTCCTCTTCCTCTTCCTCCTCCTCCTCCTCCTCGTCGAACAAATACGACACGTACCACTCGCCCGCCCGCTCCTTTCCCACCCTCCCCGACCCCTCGCTCAGCCGCTCAAACAACCGCGCCCGTCCCCCCTTCCCCTTGAACACCTTCAGCGCCGCCAACAGCTCCTCGAAACAAACCCGGTCCATCTCCTCCTTCCCTTCCTCCCGCAGCACCTGCTCCCACGCCGCCACTCGCCCTCGCCCGCTCCTCCTCGCGTTCCTCCTCCTCCTCCTCCTCCCCCTCCTCCCCCTCCTCGTACGCCCCGCCCTCCGCGCCCACAAACTCCGCCTCCTCCACCCCGACCTCCTCCTTCCCCTCGCCCTCCCCTCGGTGCGCCCAGCCCCCTCCTTTTCCCACCGTCGGTACCACCGCCGCGCTGGAGTCCTCCTGCTTTTCCTCCTTCCCTCCCTCCTCCCTCAACGCTTCCTCCCTGACCTCGTCTTGCGCCCCCACCCTCGTGCTCGTCCTACCGTCTGTCCCAAAGCTGAAACCCCCCGTACCCACAGCCCCTCCCAGCCTTCCCTTTCCCCCCACCGTCCCGTCTCCCCCTCCGAAGGAGAAACCACCACCACCACCACCGCCGCCGCCAAAGCAGAATCCGCTGCTGCTCGGCGCCGGCATCGCCGTCATCACCGCCTTCCCTAAGCCCTCCCCCGGACCCTCTTTCCCCACCTTGGGCGGTGGCAAGGAGGACGTGGCAGGAGAGGAGGGACTGGGTGCGGTTGAGAACTTGAACAGGGATGGTGCCTTGTCAGACAGGGGGGGCAATGCGGCGGAGTGTCCTGGAGTCTTTCTTCCCGCACTTTCTACCGCTTTCCTGCCGGTGGTGATGGACGTTTGGCTATGTCCCGATGGCCCGCCGAACACAGAGGGGGCTTTCATTGACAAGGGCGGCATAGGCGCCGTACCCACACTAGCTTTTCCAGCCACACCCGCACTTGTCCTGCTGCTGCTGCTGCTACTGCTGCCGGCAGTCGTGGCACTCGCGCCCGATGGCCCGCCGAACACAGAGGGGGCTTTCATTGACAAGGGCGGCATAGGCGCCGTACCCACACTAGCTTTTCCAGCCACACCCGCACTTGTCCTGCTGCTACTGCTGCTACTGCTGCCGGCAGTCGTGGCACTCGCGCCCGATGGCCCGCCGAACACAGAGGGGGCTTTCATTGACAAGGGCGGCATGGGCGCCGCAGCCGCTGGGGACGCGGAGAGCAAAGTCCGGGTATGCTCCTTCGCGTTGCCTCCATCAACCATTCCCCCATCTGTGTCATCCCGTAAAGGTCCTGGCCCAGGAAGGCGTGGCCGCACGGTCGCCTCCTGTGCGTCTGGGGCAGTTGCCGCGGAGAACGGAGAGGGGGGGGGAGGCTTGATGCCGAATGGAGGGAGGGGCGCTGCTGGAGGGGTCGGTGCGTCCGAGGTCGGGCGGAGGGGGGCGGTGTTGCCCTCATTGGCTAGGAGCTTGGAGGCTGCGTCAGGCCCTTCGCTCCCCCCAGGCATTGTAAAAACGGGAAAGGGTCGACTCGGGAAGGAAGGAAAAGGTGAGAGAGTCGCCTTCGACCCGCCAGGGCCGCTCTGTCTAGTGGTATGCGTCATGCCGCTGTGGCTGTTGCTCTTCTCGCCAGAGGCAGGGATGTCGCCGTTCAAACTGCCCTGCGATGACCCTACGCCGCCAACGCTGCCACGGCTCTGCATATTCAGGGCGAAGGGTGAGGGAGCCTTGCTGCTGAAGGGTGGAAAGGGAAGGGGAGCCAGGGGGTTACCCTGGCTGGCTTCTCCCTCCTTGCCCGCTCTAAGAAGGGACACAGACGAGGGAAGGGCGGGACCTGGAGGCAGGGGGAAGCCGCAGCCCATGCTACCCTTCGCCTCTGCTTCCCGACTTGTGTGAGGGGCCAAACAGCCCGTTCGTGCCAGGTCCATCACATCCTTCGGAGAACCGGGGGCCGCGACCTCCTCTCCCTCTTCCGCCTCCACGTGCTCCGTCACACCCACGGCTTCGTCGTCCTCCTCCTCGCTGTCCTCGTCCTGGACGTTCTGTGCTCGACTTTGCCCCCGTCTGCTTGGGGAATGCGGGGCCTTTCCCTCCCGGGAAGACGGCAAGGAAAAGCTGAACGCGGGTTTGCCCCTGCCTGCCCCATATCCCCCCGAAAACACATTGGTCTCCGTCTGCTTAATTTCAAAAATGGAGGGACGGGTGGCGGCTCCAAAGCCGGTGCCCGGCGTCGCCAGATTGCTGCCCAGCACAGCCGCTGCCGCGTTTGCAAACAAATTGCCACCAACATTTGAGGAAAAGGAACCCCCCTTTCCTGCACCACCGTGGGCAAAAGCGCCAAAGCCGCTGGTGCCGGCAATGCGATCCACCCCGGAAGTTTTCAAAACGTTCGTGGAACCTCTGACGGGTTGCGTTGTGAGGGGCAAAGTTGGTGCCGAGGCAGCAGGGCCGCCTGGGGGACTGGTAGGTGGTGGAGCTGTGTTGGGTTGTAAGGCTACAGAAGGAGGACTTGACTTGTGATGGACGGGTGCAGTACTGAGAGGACTAGACGCGGCCTGTGGCTTCTTCGTGTTATGAGTGCTCATGTTTATAGAGGGCTTGGGAGACACTTGCTTTGCGAGAGTCGCTGGGGGGGGAGGGGGGTTGGAAAAGCAGCCGATGGCCTTGAGGTCTTCGATTTCCGACTTAAATTCGGACCATGCATCCCGAAAGCCAGGCAAATCCTTCTTTTTGGTCTTGCAGGAGACGTCAAATGTCATGTTAGATTGGTTCTCCGTTTCCTTGGGGGAAAGCAGACATGAAGAGGGTCGGAAGGCGATGGTGAGGTCTTTGGTGATATTTAAGGTATGCTGGTGTGACACCACATCACAGACATACACACACACAGGCCGTGTGTTAGGAGCAGGAAACTACTTTCGTGAGCGCCTAGCGCACGTGGCGTACCCTCGATTACACGCACATTAGGACATGTGTCATTTACCCTTGAGGTGCTGCTCGCCTCCTCGCTGCGTGCTTCGTCAAGTCATTCGGGGATAATGTGCCACTTGAACGCTTTTTGTCATCCTTTTGTCCAGGGCGTGCGGTTTGTCAAGCGAGGACAGGAGCCTTCGTGTCTGATTGTCAAGCAGCCGTTCTTGTATTGCTCCATTCAAATGGTGTCGTTTCCCCCCATAACTTTTATTTGTAGGAAAACACCTCCTTCGCGAAAACAGGACAGAGGTACGGGCAGCACCCCGGCTGCGGGTAGGAAAAAAGGCTTTTTCCCCACTGTATCGTGAAGCAAATACAAGACATTTAACGAGGTTCCTCGAAGATGGCTGCGCCCGGTTCGGAGGTCTCGTCGGATGGAGGCTTCGAACAAAATGGCGAGACGGAAGAAGTCTTGGATGGGGGAGGTATTTTCACCTATAAACCCGTCGCATACGACCTGGGAAGACGAGGAAAAGACGCCGTCGATGGAACGAGTGAAAGCAGTAGCAGCGACGACGAGGACGACGACGACGTCCGACCCGTTTCTCCCTGTAAACCTGGAAGAGACAAGAGGCCAAAACGAGGGCGGGAGTGTCTATCGAGAACACACTCCCTCTCTTCCCCTTCCAAGAGACCCCCCCCGGTGGTCGAAATTGAGAGCGACGAAAGCGACGACGATGGCGTGGTCCTACTGGTGACGACGAATGGCAAACATAGAGAGAAAACAGAAGCGTTGGGTCGCGACGCATCGGACGAGGAGGAAGACGTCGACATTGGCAGGTATCTGGATGGGGACATCCAAGAGGAGGAATTGACCACGCTACAGCCGGCGGCCACGGGAGGGAAAAGGAGGGGCAAGGGGCCAAATGGGACAGGAAACGGACGACCCATGCTCGCCACAGGTCCTGGGGTAGGCCCATGCCCCAACGGCAGGACCTCAGTGCCCGGATTGGGCGCCCCACCCGCTGTCGTGGACGTGAGCGCGGAGGAGGAAATGACGGCACGACCACATGCCAAGGCTCGCCTCGAAGCATTGAGGGCGGATACCTTGCGAATGGGGGCGGCCTTGCGGGCCAATGTGACGGTGGAGGTGGAGGACCTGGTGGACGGAGAAACGGGACCCAAAAAAGCGACGACGACTGAGGATAAAGTGATGCTCAAGGTAGGGATGCAGGGGCGTCAGCTGCAACCCTTCCGAGTGTATACCTACAGCATGCTTTCGGACGTGTTTGACGCCTACGCGCGCATCAAAGGTCTGCGTTCGGAGGATTTGACCTTCAGCTATCAAGGAATGGAATTGGAAGGATTCGATCAGCCGCGCTACGTAGGCATGGTGGCAGGAGACGATCCACGCGCGGCTGGAAACATCGTGTATGTCCAAGACCGAGCGGCGGTTTTGGCGGCCAAGGCCGCCAAAAGCGCGCAATCCCTTGCGGCGTCCAAGACGGTAAATTTAGTGTTGCAATGGCGAGGAGGACAAGAGAATGTGTCGATGAAAATGCAAGGAAGCTTTGGCGAGCTCAAGAAAACGATGGCGGCGAAGAAAGGTGTGGACGTGGCCACGGTGCGCTTTGTGTTCGACGGGGTAACCTTGAGTGCGGAGACAACTCCTGAGCAACTCGAAATGGAGGACGAAGATACGGTGGACGTATATGGATTGTCATGATGGGATGGGGGGGGGCGGAAAGGAAAGAGAGGAGGAAGCCTGGCTGGAGGGAAAAGCGTGTATACAACGGGCGACGAGGTGCAAAGGACGACAGCTTGTAGATATGTAAACACTTACAACGGTTCGATGTATTGATGGAGAGAAAAATACGGCAACGATGCAAGAGCCTTGGTTTGTTCCAGTTCCCTTCTTCATTTTCCAATCTGGAGTATATGTTACTTCTTTTCCCCTAACGTCGCTTCCGCAAATTGCGCTCTCCATACTACCCGCAATTTGTTCTCCTCTAAATTGCTTGTGCGTCATCGCTCGATCAACGATGTATGTATTGCCTCCAGCACCTCGCATTACTTCAAAACTTTCGCGCTGCATGTCGCATCCGGAGTCCACTTTCAGCTTGCCCATTCTTAACCTTTTTCCATGTCCACTGTCTATTTTCTCTCAACAAATTCTCTCAGTCTGTGGGATCAATGGCAATAACTCTCCTTTCTATTAGTAATTGATTAAATTATCTCCGTTTAGTCCATCTTTAGGATCGACCAGATTCTTTTTAAAAGGTGCTGCCAGCTCAACGGCTGAAGGGGAGAGGACACATAGGTCAGTATGGCGCGGAAGCACATCCCACTCTGCGCTTGCAACCATTTAACTTAATATTTGACCAGTGTGTTGCATCTACAAAAGATTGGACGGGGCTGGGAACATGGAAATTTCCTCTGATTTTTGTTTCCCTTCCACAGAGCTTTTACGTCGAAGTGCGCTCCAAAAGCTAGCTTGCTGAGGGCACGTTAGACTCTAAGCCAAGCAGTCGGCTTTTACGTCATTTTTACCTCTGTCGTCCATTTCTGGTGGCACGATCCCGACACACACACGTCAAAGACGGACATGAACCGCATTTTCGGACAAAAGAAAGTTCAGGCCCCTGCCCCTTCCCTGGGTAAGGAGGACAGGACCGTGGGGAAGGTGGAAGTGGCAAGGGAGGGAGGCTAGAAAAAGTGAGCGTATGCTGGCCTCATGCTACTGTTGCTGCAAGAAAGTGAATGCCTTGACACATGGCAGGGCACGCTAGGACTCCCCAGCACTCGCAGCCAGTCGCACTATTACTTCTACCGCCATCCCCGTTGTGTACTGGCTCATAAAGCTGTCCACGTCTTCTGTAAGATTGCGACGACGAATGTACCTCCATTTATTCTTTCGCTTTATTGTTTTCTCATGCGTCACAGGCGACGCGTCTGGGAAGATAGACGGGCGTTTGAAAGGCCTGGATGATAAGGTACGCGACAATGGGTTGATGCGGGGGGGGGTTGGCGTGTGTGTTTTTCCTTCAGCTTATTCTTGTTTCCCGAAATTTCACTTTTTGGTTTCTTTTCTGGTAGATCAAGGCCTTGGACGACGAATTGAGGAAATTTCAAGTCCTAATCAAGCGGTCTTCGGGCGCCACGCAGGCCAATCATAAGCGCCGAGCCATCGATGTGAGTGCCGAAGGGGGTCGGAAAGGGGGCAATGGGTGAAGGCGAGACATTCACTCAGACACCCTTCAGAGCAGAATGTCCGACATTCGGAGACTGGGAACTGGAAACAAAGACCCTTGAGCCTGCAACTATCACAGGGCTCCTCCGAGAAGATGGCTCCCGACTCAACCTCTCCTTCCCTCCCTTCCTCCCTCCCTCCCTCCCTCCATCCTCTCGCCAGGTATTGAAGCGGAAGAAGATGTACGAACAGCAGAGGGACCAGCTGGCAGCTCAATCTTTCAACGTCGACCAAACGAACTTTGCCTTAGACAGCGTCAAGGTGGGAAGCTGGGGACGAAGGGAGGGAACGAGGGAACGAGGGAGCGAGGAAGGAAGGGAGGGAACGAGGGAGGGAACGAGGGGGTACTGTGGGACAGTGCGTGGCAGGAGGTAGGGTCCATCATGGGCCCACGTGCATAGAAGAAAAGTATAGGCGATCACTTGCACATAAAAAAAGTGTAGGCGATCACTTGCAAATTTGAAAAGTGTAGGCGATGGAAAGCGGCGAGGGGACTTTCGGGCTTTGGCATTGCCGGCAGCGATCTCTATCCTGGGCTTGCCAAGCAACGTACTCGCCGTCTCACCACCCCAATCTCTTTTTTTCCTTGTATCCTTTCGATCTATCATCCGCATGTGCGTTTAGGACACCATCACGACTGTGGATGCCATGAAAGGAGCGCACAAAGCCCTGAAAGTCGAGGCCAAGAAAGTCAAGATAGATGACATTGAGGTAGGGAGGGAGGGAGGGAGGGAGGAGCGAGGAAGACGAAATTAAATGTTGGAGGGGATGCGCGACACCAAAGTCCCCGAGCACGTTGAAAGGCTCTGTGTGGCGCGAGACCGAGGAGGGAGAAGGACCGGGGTGGGGTTGAGATTGGCAGAAGAGAGCAGGATTGTCAGGGGAGAGAGAGTATGACGGAAAGAGCCTGAGTAGGAGACCTGGCGGTCCCTACCCGCCATTAGGGGGGACTTCGGTGGGGAAGAGTATGTACAGGCAGGCAAGGGGTATTCCCTCATTGTTAGGGTGAACCTCCGGGCAGCTTACCAGTCAGTCGGTAGGGAGGGCATGGCTGCGATCGACCCGCATTTATTCTGTGTCTCTTGCCTTCCTTCTACGTCGCCTAGGACTTGACGGACGACCTGGCGGACATGATGGAGGACATGAACGAGATCAATGATGCTTTAGGCCGCAACTACGGCGTTTCCGACGAGATCGACGAGGCGGATTTGGACGCGGAGCTGGCTGGCTTGGAAGATGAGCTAGAAGGACTGGGCGAAATGGAGGGTAAGGGAAGGGGAAGGGGGGAAAGGGAGGGGCGGGAGGGAGAAGGTGCCAGTCTGGGTCGGCGCGGCATGGTGGATGGGCCGGGCGTTTGGGAGACATGGAATATTGACATGAGGGTCGCCGACCCCGCAGGGGGGGCTCCTCCGGCGAAGGTTCCTGTCCGTTCCTCCTGACACGTTGGTACCCGCCTTTTCCCTCTTTCCCCCTTTCTTCCCGCCACCGTTGGGTGCGTCCACCACAGCCGATGCGACCGCGTCCTCGGTCGAGGCGACCCCTGCCTATCTCTTGCCCAGCGAACCTGTGAACGCACCTGAAGCCAAAATTGGCGCGCAAACAACCACCGACGAATTTGGTTTGCCCGTGGCCCCGGTCCACAACTAGGGGAGCCCGCGCGGCATGGGGGGGGGAGGGAGGGGTTGGGGGGAACCCTGACATGTGCACATGTTTTGTTCAAAGCAAAAAGAAGTAAAGCGTTGGGTTTATGTAGTGAAAGCCCCCTTGCTTTGGTTGTCTCGCGGGGGGATGATCCGTGGACAGTGCAGTGCATCCTCTCGCGATCAGATGGATTTCTTTATTTGGGAATGCTGTATTGTCATGCATCGATTTTCAAGTCTTTCTGAAAATGATAAGGGACGTTCGCGTGCTGATGCTGACGTCGACTTCCAACGCCCGTTCCTTGCCTGCAAAATGGTGTTGTAATTCCATGCCAGTCGCCTAATCATTCAAGTTCCGCCCCATGGTTATGAGGATGGAACAATGGAATTGTAAAAATTCTCTATACACATACACTTTTGATCCCTCGCCCTGCTCCCGACACCGCGCCTCTCTTCCACCTCCTCCCCCTTCCCTTTCTCGCCTCATCTCCCTCCTCCTCAAGAAAAACTCGACGGTACCACCCCCGCCGCCTCCACCTCGGCCGATGCGGGGCCGAAACACTCATACTTCACCTCCTCCGCGGGCACTCCCAACCACGTCAACAAGCGTCGAACGCTCACCATGTACCCCGCCGGTCCACAAAAGTAGAAGCTACAGTCCTGCGGTCGTACCTTCCCGCCCAACGCCTCGTGTAAGGCGCTCGCCGTCAACCGCCCAATGCCCCACCGGACTTTTCCCTCCTTCCCTCCCTCCGCCCCTCCCTCTACGGATCCTTGTGTGAAGGACACGTGGCAGGCAAAGCGGGTGGGATGTCTGGCCGCGAGGCTCGCAAGACGGGCCGCAAAGGGGAAATGGGCCGCGTCCCTGGCCGTGTGGAGGAAGAAGACTCTGGGAGAGAGCGAGGAAGGGAAAGAGGGTCGATGCTCCTTGCTCTCTTGCGACGGCGTGCCGAGCAACGCGGCTTCGGCCATGCAAAGCAAGGGAGTAATGCCAATCCCGGCTGAGAGGAGCACCAGGGGCCGTGGGTGGGAGGAGGGGGAGGAGGAAGGGGTAGAGGGCGGAGCGAGGACAAAGTCGCCGTAGGGAGGCCCTACCAGAATCTCGCTTCCCTCCTCCACCTTGTCGTGCATGTAGGCGGATACGGCACCCCCCGGGAGACGCTTGATGCTGATGCGGAAATAGGGGGGGCAATCCCCTTCCTCCTTCCCTTCCTCCCCCCGGCCCTCCCCCTTACACTCCTTCTTCCCTCCCTCCTCCTCGGCCGATCGCGCTTTCCCGCCCAGCTCCAAGGCATGCGCGGACGCGGGTACAGCAAACTCGCTCAGACTATAGTCTCGCTCTTCCACCTCCCCATTGGGCAATGTCAGGCGGAGGGAGATGTACTGACCCGGTAGGAAGGCGCACACGGGCTCCCCGTCCTGTACATTGCTCAGGTAGAAGGAAGCCACATCCTCCGATTCCATCACCTTCCTTGCCACCCGCATTGTTTTCCACCCCGTCCACCCGTGCCGCTTCCGGGCATTGCTGGCCCGGAGCCCGTCCTCTGTCTGGACGAAGACGGCGGCCAAAAATCCGTACGCTTGCCCCCAGGCTTTCAGCACCTCCTCAGTCGCCACCTCAGGACCCAGTACCTGCGCAATGGCCGCCAGGAGGCACTCCCCCACCATTGGGTAGTGCTCGGGGAGGACGTGGAGGGAGGCGTGTTTGTGGGCAATCAGGGAGACGGCCGCGGAGAGGGCGGAGAGGTTATCGATGTTGGCCGCGTAGGCCCAGACGGCATTGGCCAAGGCCTGAGGCTGTCGGGCGGGCGTCCCATCGGGTTCCGGCGCTTGGTTGCGTTTGTTGAAGAGCTCTTGGACGGCAGGGTACCGGGAGAAGAGGAGCGGGTAGAATGCCTGGGTGATGTGGGGGCCTTGGGCCGCCAGGACGGGCGCGGTGGATTTCACCACGGAGATGACGTCAGGGCTGAGCACAGGAAGGGGGGAGGAAGCGGCTGGGGGGATAATAGCAGGCGTTGACGATGGAGAAGGAGTGGAGGCTGGCGGCATGAGGCTTGCTGAATGCCGGGCAGAATCGTGTGAGCCGTTCGGAGCGAATCTAGTCATGAGTGAGGGTAGGTATACAAGAGGTAGGGTGTAAGCTAAACTATCAGCACATTCGCGGAGGCAAAGGTCCCAGCCCACGATCCTGTGCGTTCATCATAGGTATTCTTATTGGCCAGGTGGAGGCAGAGTGGCCTTGCCAATGCAACGGCGAATGTCTAGTGAATCGGATCAATATACTGCCACTGCCCGACTATCGTGGAACAGGAACGAATAACATTAAAGAAGAAATTTTTGGACACAATGCTTGAAAGGGTAATTGGTACATAAATGGTTGTCAATGATCGGCCAGCACAATTGGCTACCTTGCCCCCTTGGATTGACATTGAGAGCGTTTTGGGGTTATTGTTCAGAGCATGTCTGATCCCAGATAACAAACGTGGATCAGCAAAGCTCAGACCCTGTCCATAAAATATTGGCACGCAAGAATCGTTTCTAGCCTCATCAGTGAGTCCCGTTCGTTCTTCTTACAGAAGAAGAAGAATCTAATCCAAGCATGCGTAAAACAGGTAAGAGTGGTGTACCTACATGGTAACTCAAGATGCATAATCAAAGTGCAGTTTGCGTTGAAGTAAACGCAGCCCGAAACTCTTGAAGACCGACGGCCGGAAATAGTGGATCAGAAAGAGGGGGGAATAATACAAGAACTCATGCCAGACGACATGCACAAGGCAGCGAAGGACGGTTGCCCAGCATCCATATGTTTTAACTGGAAGGTGCCCGCATTTCCCCCGCTTTTATGAGACCTGGGATCTGGCCACCGGTTGGCCATGTGCGAGTTATGACGTCATGGATTTGAAGCCGTCGTGAGCAGATATGTACGTCGCTTTACAGGCTCCGACAGGGAACGGAAGGGGGGAAAAGAGGAATGCACAGAGTCATGGGGATGTCCAGTACTGGTTGCAAGGAAGGGATTTTGAATAAAGACGTGGCCTGCGGTATTTTGGTGCGGGTTGTCGATGTCGTGCCTGTCGAACGTCACATTCACCGTACGATCATAGTTCCTTCCAGACTGAGACATCGCTTCGCAGCCAGATTTCCACCGCGCCGGATCGCTGTTAATAGACGCT
Source organism: Nannochloropsis salina CCMP1776 (assembly GCA_004565275.1). Taxonomy (NCBI): domain Eukaryota; class Eustigmatophyceae; order Eustigmatales; family Monodopsidaceae; genus Microchloropsis; species Microchloropsis salina. Next base: position 4,296 of record SDOX01000115.1, on the reverse strand, counting down.
ACGAGTTGGGTTGATTTCCATGTTTCTTTCTTTGCCTTTCCTTTCCCGGGGAGTCTGGGACGTTCTTCTCTACGTGGTCTTATTAATTTTCAGGCAGTGTGGTATGTCTGGTAGCTCTTTCGACCGGGCGGACTTTCCTGAATTGAATATGCTGCAAAATATAAAACATAATATTTGTGAAAATAAATCATATGATAAATGCTCATGGGCATAGAATGTATGCTAGACTTTCGCTACATTACAAGAACACAAACATGCCCATATGTTCGGCCTCCTGGCGGGGCACACAATTTTTTTTTTTCCTTGCTCATTTTCCTTCTTATCCTGGGAGAAATTGTACCACTCCACGTTACGTCAGCTCATGTCTTGGGCTATTTTTAAAGCACAGAGAGGGCAATCTTCGGCTATCTCAATCAATTTGGGGCAGGAAGATCACATCCTGAGATAACCCCCTCTTGCTCGTGTTTTGTCGCTTTTATGGAAGCAGTGATTCGGTAAGGGCGCTTAGAGACTTTCGCTATCTTTGCTTAACATCCTAGCAGTGCTTCCCGAAGACGCCTTCCGTACTGCGTCTCTATTGTAATCGACGTCCATGTTTTCGAGCAACAAAAGACATGAGTGAGGCAGACGGATATGTCGAGCTTTTTGGGGAAAATCGTGCCTTTCATGGACACCCCAAAAACTCTGGCTTCCGTACTCGGGGCAAGCATAACGACAGCACAAAAGAAAAAAAAAAGGACGTACTCTTCTCGATTTGTGCGTGTCATCCTTGCGCAGGGGCCATGCTGTGAGGGTGGAAGGGAAGGGTAGGCGAGCAGAAACTGTGTGAGGACGTGACAAGGGGGAGCGCGGGGACTCGAACGTGGTACCCTCCCCTCAGAGGTCAGGACTCACCTAATCTTCTCTGTATCGTTCCAATTTTAGCGTTATACGGTTTCCCGTAAACGAGTTAGATGGATACCATGCTACTTATAAAGCTTGGTGTTGTTTGGAAGATGTGGATATCAACCGGGTTTTTTTACCACTTCTCCCCTCTGGAGGGTTCAAATTCTTTCTTTGCAGATGAATCTTTATACATGGACATGCTTGCCGGAGGGGTAGTGCTTACGTATTTTATTGGCCGTAAAGACGGACAAGAGAGATATAAAGCGAGGCAACTACCATAATCTTACTGGCATGTCAGTCGGCTTTAGTGCCTTTAGTTGGGCAAACGTAGGGAAAATCTGACACAACCACGACTAGGAACAGCTGTTAACATTTCATTGATAATGAGTAGTGTAGTGAAGGAGTGATGGTTCCACAATTTGCATAAAGTACTTATGGCGACGGTCCTTGCGCGCAGTAAGCAGATGTTCCAGCTCGAGCCCCCAACCCTCTCGTGACATACGGGGACTCATGCACCCATTGACCAACAACATGTAACACGTTATTAAAATTTGACGTGGTTACTTTTGATGTCGCCATGCAAGAGACCATTCCTTCCTGGAACGTGTAAAAGTGGCGTTTTCGACGGTCTCCTTTTACGTGCCAGACGCGTACGTATGGCTTGTCCTATTTTGGGAGTCCTTTTCGGAGACGTACTCAGACCCAGCTTTTGAATTGCATCTTCAAATCCATACATATATAAGTATTATGCATATTAATTCATTCGTTCCCGGCATTCTTGGTCGCGCGGTTCTTGATAATTCAAAGTTTGATGGTACTCCTAATGACTGCTGACATCGAGATGCAATTACACCTGAAGACTGTGGAAATAAATTACAAAATGTAAAAAGTGCTAAACTGAGACTCCAACTTGTAAGTTACTTTACTTTGTGTGGCGTGTTGATCCGCCATGTTTATTTGCTCTAAACAACGAAGACCTAAGTTGCTGCCTTTCCTCGTGCTTTCAAGCTTAGTCATCGGCTCCCACTTCCGCCATTTTTTGTGGCGATGGGATGGGCACGAGCATCAAATCATGTGCGGCCAAGACTCGGTCCGCTCGGAGTTTCGAAGTCTTGCGCGCCATGTCTTCCAAGCGTTTCATGATGGCGAGGCTCTCGGGGCTCAAGTCACCTTTGTAACGGGGGCTAAAGTGCGTCATTATCAACCGTTTGGCTCTGACCCGGTGCGCGAAATGACCGGCCATCTGCGGCGTGGAATGACCATGGGCCCGGGCAAATCGTTCCACGTCCATGTAGGTGCCCTTATCGAAAGGCAGCAAGAAAGCGTTGGTCGCTTCATGGACGAGCACGTCGCAATCCTGTGCCAGCGCGGCAATCCCCGAGGCGTCGGAGGTGTCTCCGCAAATGACGATTTTACGGCCCTGTTTCGCCGCCTCCATCACCTCCTCCGCCCGGAGCAAAGTCCCGTCGGGGAGGTTGACTGCCTCCCCGGGCTGGAGAGTCTTCAAGAGGCGGAAGATCTTGTTGGGGTCGCTCAGTCCCCGTTTCAGAAGACCGGCCTTGTTACGTTCCACGATGGGCCGAACGTACTCTGTGGTGTGGGAGAGGGATCCGAGGGAACGAGTGATGGAAATGGAGGGGCAAGTCGGGCAGGTCAGCCATGGCGTTCCAAGGATCATTTTGAACCTTTGAATGTAACGGTCACGACAGCTGGGCCCCTGCCAATGGCGACACCAAGAAAGGGGGAGAACCCCTTTAGATCCCTTTCTAGGTCCTTGCCGGGCGTCCTCCTTACCTGCACGCAGTCGCCCTGGCTTGTCCTTCTCGGTCACGACGAAGCCTACGCATGGCACCGTGTGGACCATGGGCGCCGCTTGCACCTGTTTCAGGAGGAAGAGTTGTTTGTCATAACTGTTAACTTTGTTCAATATTGATGGTGACTCTGTTTGCCATCACAATTGAAGTTTTTCGCCATTACTGTTGGATTTATTTTGTTTGCCATCAATGTTGACTTTGTTTGCCATCAACGTTGACTTTGTTTGCCATCAACGTTGACTTTGTTCACCATCGATCATGGAGTTGTTCATCATCGATTTTCATGTCAAATGCACCGTTCCAATGCACCATCGATGCGGTCAGTACCACCGCGGGACCTCCTCCGCCTCCCTCCTGCCTCCCCTCACCTTCATCTCCCCCTCCTCCACCAGATTCCACACCCCCTTCTCATCCGGGTATAAGTCTTGGCCTCCCTCCACCTCGTTGAAGCGCGTATCCAAGGGCATGGACTCTTCCGACATGAGGGGCGGGCGTTGTCCACGTCTGTAGGGGGGTTAGGGTTAGGGTTAGGGTTCAATGGATTCCAAGGTGTCCATCTCTACGCCCGACACAGATACCTCCCCTTCCCGTCCTCCCCTTCCCTCCCTCCCCCCCTCCCTCCCTCCCACCCTCCCACCCGACTCACTTCTTATTGTACGCGGGGATGCCGTGAATTTCGTGGACGCGATATCGAGGAACGA
>SDOX01000114.1:33969-83264 GCA_004565275.1 Nannochloropsis salina CCMP1776 | reverse complement strand
CCTCCCCTTCCTCCCTGCCTACCTCCCTTCCATCGCCATGGTACCTGTATACGCACCTTGGCAATCTCGAATGGAGCACATCGCCTCATCGATGCCGCCCGTCCTCTCTCTTTCTCCCTCCGTCCCTCCCTCCCTCCCTCCCTGTCCCCAGCCCATCCTCGAACGTCTCCTGGCCCATTGCATGCCTAACCGCCAGATCGGCCTCTTCTCGGCGACGTTTCCCGTGGCCGTTAAAACCTTTAAGGTCGGTGGGCGTGGGAGGAAGGGATGGAAGAAAGATGGGAGGAAGTTCCTTTTCTAGAATGATCCAGCATTTTGGGCACGTGTTCACCGTAAGCTATCCATCGTGGTGGCCTCTGTCTTCCCTCCCTCTCTCCCTCCCTCCCTCAGGACAAGCACATCGAGAACCCTTACGAGATCAACCTGATGGAGGAGCTTACCCTCAGGGGTATTACTCAATACTACGCCTTTGTGGAGGAGCGTCAGAAGGTCCACTGCCTCAACACCCTCTTCTCCAAGGTACTTCCCCTCCCTCCCTCCCTCCCTCCCTCCCTCCCTCCCTCCCTGCCTGCCTTCTGAGGTCCTGCTCGTAGCGGACAAGATGTGCGGGCTCGCATCTCATTCCTCTCACCGACTTGATTCGTTCCTCCCTCGCGTCGTTCCTTCCTTCCCTCCTACAGCTCGAGATCAATCAGTCCATCATCTTTTGTAACTCTGTCAATCGCGTCGAGCTTCTTGCCAAGAAGATTACCGAGCTCGGCTACTCTTGTTTCTATATCCATGCGAAAATGCAACAGGTGCGGTTCTTGGCAGGGTCTTCCTTGCGTCCCCCCTCCCCTCCGTCCTCCCTCCCTCCCTCGCTTACTCTCTTACTAGTTTGAAATAACGTCATGGCTTATGTCCCTGATGCAGCACCCTCATCGCTCTTCATCGCTTTGTTTCTCCCGTTGTGACGTCCCTTTCTCCGAACTTCCTCCCCTTCAGTCCCACCGCAACCGCGTCTTCCACGAATTCCGAAACGGGGGCACGCGCCACCTTGTCTCTTCAGGTAGAAAAGGAAAGGGGGATAGAAGGCGTGGTCTTCGGGAAACGACACGCGACCGGTTTGGTACTATATTTTTATTGCTCCTCAAGTTTTCCTCCTTTCTTTGATCCGTTTCCCTCCCACTAGATCTGTTCACTCGTGGCATTGATATCCAGAGCGTAAATGTGGTTATTAATTTCGACTTTCCTAAGGTAAAGAGGAGAGTAAGCGTAGTTGCGAGTTTTTAAAGGGGAAAAGGGCGCGTCTGGGAGCAGGAAGGACCCGACTTATAGAGGATGAGGCCATGAGGGATGTCGTAAACCTTCTGTGCACAGAACGAGGATGAAAAGCGAAAGTATCAGGGAGAAGGAACTCAGGCAGACGAAGATGGGGCTAGATGTAGCGGGGGCAAGGAGAGATGAAAGAGGCATTTTGGTTCCATGGTCCTCAAGCTTTCTACCGCCATTTCCATCCCTCCCTCTTTCCCAGACGGCAGAAACCTACTTGCATCGCATCGGCCGCTCAGGACGCTTCGGTCACCTGGGCCTGGCCATCAACCTGATCACCTACGACGACCGCTTCAATTTGTTTAGAATTGAACAGGTGCGCCTTTCCTCTCTTTTCCTCCCTCCCGAATCTATCGTTGCCTTTAATTTCACCCACAGCTGTCAGCCTCCTCTCTCGACCCTGGTTTTTCCTGTCGATGAAGCGCGCATGTTGGGACTCATGGTCGTCTTCTCTTTCTCTCTTTCTCTCGCCCGCTCAGGAACTCGGCACGGAGATCAAACCGATTCCTCGCGACATTGACCGCTCCTTGTACTGTGTTTGAGGTCCTGGTGTAGGGGAGGAACGGGGGCAGGAAGCCAGTGTGTGGAAGTGAGAAAGGGAGCGGAAGAGGGGGAGGGGATGAGAGAAGGAAGAGGGACACGGACCAGGTGTTGAGAGAACAGGCTACTTACACACTAGCGATGCCCGTGTGTCTGTAAGGAAGGATGAGTAGAGGAGATTAGAGGAGGAAAAGCGTTGGGAGGAGAAGAGGAAGGAAAGGGAAGAAGCGATAGCGCGAACGTCCCAGCCATTAAAGAGAGAATCGAAGCTGGAGGGAAGAAAAAAAGAACGACCCCGAGCGCTCTAAAGGGCATGAAGGGAGCGTGAGAGAGAAGGTGAGCAAGGACAACTTAACAGGGGAGGAGGTGCCGACTATTTTTTAGGCCAAAGTGGAGGGTGGGGGGGTGCGGGATTAACGGGCAAAAAGAGTCGGAGGAAGAGGAGACCGGGAAAGGGGGAGGTAGGGGGAAGCTGCCGGCGGTATCTTTGTTCCCGGGAGGGGAAGGATTTACAAAAGGAAAGGGGCATGCAGAGTAAGCCAGGGCCTCTCATGTGTGCGGGAAGGACGACAGTAAAGAGAGGGGATGGCGAGGGGGAAGTGCTCAGTCGAGGGGTATGGGCACCCAAAGAGGGAGGACATGGTCCTCCTTCTTGCACAATGGTCGCTCAAGAACCATGGGGGGAAATGGTGTAGGACAGTAAATCCGTTGAGGTTCGGAGGAACTTTCATATGAGCAAGGAAGATGAGGAGGAGCGAGAGACTTGGAGGCGGCCGTCAGGATCGCGGTGGGGGGGCCGGGGGGTGATGGACGCAAGGACGGAGTCATCCTCGCTCATATCACAGGAGGATGTTCCGAAAGAGGGAAAGGGAAGCAGGAATAGAGAAAGGAGCCTTGGTGGGTAGCGAACGACAGAAGGTGGGGTTGGAGGAGGGACAAGCAGGATTGAGACGTGGGGATGGAAGGCGTGACAAGTCTGTAGGAATAAGGGCACTGCAGCCGCTTGAGGAGAGTGGGGGGGGGAGAAAGAGAGGGATGGAGATGAAGAAGAGGAGCAGACTGTGCAGCCTATTTGAAGAGGACGGAGAGGTTTGTATGCTATGAGTGCCTACTCGGTAGCTATTTTCTGCCACAGACGACCCACACGTGCGACTCCGAGAGAAGGGAGGAGAACGGAGAAAGGACAGAGGGGGATCTCAAGAAATAAAAGGATGAGTTGGAAAGGTTATGGCTGGATGAGGGCGGAAGCGCCTCAAAATAAGCGCAGGACAGATGAAAGAGGGAGTGTGGCAGGATAAAAAGAGGGGAAAACAGAAAAGAAAAGAAATTGTGCGAGGCGGTATATTGTTTCCATGGCAACGGCTACTGTTATAACCACTTTTTTCAGTGTTGCGCAAGTTTTGGGAGAATGGTGAGGTTGGAGTCCTTCAAATTGAGGTCGAAGAACATCACACGACGGTTCAGCGCTTTATAGGTAGCATATCTGATGCGCATTACAGATGAAAAACGAGACACTGCTGTGCGCGGCCTCCTCCACTTGGTCCGGATGTTGCACACATGTGTCCATCCCTTAGAAAAAGGTAGTCACGCTAATAAAAAAGCTAGTGTATTGTAGCAGAAACAAAAATGATGACAGGAATATTAGACATGCGCTCAGGCAAGTGCTCGGTAACATAGATAAGGAGATAGAAACGAGGACACGTTGTACATTGCCAAGAGATAGGAAGAGACAAAAGTCGAGATATGTACTCGTCCGCGCACACGTATAGCCACACGTAAACATAGAAGACTCATCCACTCTTGCATCTTAGATTTGTATGTTTCTATACGTGTGTATGTTCACACACGGACACACGCATGCACAAAAGAGAGCTACACAGACACAAAGATACAGATTGGACAAATAAACAGACAGACAGACACACACATAGGTAGACAGAAGGCAGACACACACGCACATATACAATACATATCTTAAAATAAATATGTGAGCTCACACGCACAGGTACTGGTACGCATGTATGCATACACACAGGTGGCCAGAGAAATCCAAGAGTCCTTCATAACGATAACAACTCCTGAGCAATAAAAGGTTCTGAGCGAGGCGGCACCACAATAACATTAACAAACGAGGCCGCTTCGATGGACGAAAGTGCGTTCTGTTCTGTGAAACAATGTTGTCGCCAATGTAAATATTAGGCCTTTGAACTGGAAAAACATGGGATTGTGTCCGACAGAGATACATCTTTAAGTTTGTAGTTGTATGTTGTCGTACCCGTCGTGAGCGATTCAGCAAATATTTTGTAACTTCGAGTAAAGTACGCGCTCCTACTGTCAAATTCAAATGTCTGTTAGGTGACACTTCTGTACCTCGTTGTCAGATCGGGAAGAATATGACGCATGTATGGGAGAGAAATCGGAGTAAAAAGGGAATGCAAGATACAAGCGAAGGCCTATGTGCATGAACATCTCCCATGAATAAAATTTGTTGCACAATCCCTTTTCCATTTTACTTACTAGGCATGCAGATTTTATGCTTTTGCTAGACTGAAATCAACTAGGCTTTCCTTTTTGGGAATGTAGATTTATATGGATTATAGTGTGGTATAAAGTTTTTAATGGGATTTGCAAGATAAATAGCCGAACTGGACAACAAGTTATCGACTACATGACAAGCAACAAGAAGTGACTACTCTTGGGAAATAGTCAAAGCTTGTAAAGAAATTTGTAGCCATGATTGTTCGGCCGAAAGTTCAAAAAAGGAACAGAATATGGTGAGTAGCACCGAAGCAATGTAGTTTTCAAAGAGAGAACATGAGGAAATTGCACATTATCGTATTATTGTTGACGTCCTCGCCTTTGCAATAAAAGTATTATGGGCCTTGTCCATGACTACTCCTTGATTAATGCGTAAGAGTTCTCAATCCTGTCGCAGACAGAATTGCCACATTCTATCTGACTTTCACATTCAGTGCATTTCTTTCTTATCAGGTGAAAATACACAAAGGTAGTATTTTCAAGTAGTCAGTTTATCCACATCACATCGCTTTCTACCCCTCTTGGAGTCGTTGCAATTATGTTAATAGAAATGTGTAAGGACCGACACGGCGACATATGTTTTGCATGCGGTCCATGGCCCGAAAAGAGCAGAAAGGTATTCTGCGCATCTTTTACATATCATGAAAGAATGGTCGATATTATTTCCAGAAGGGGGATCAACAACCAGATAAACCCCTAACTTCTAAGCTAGTGTAGAAGGAGCCACTTAATACAATATGTGGCCACAGAAGGCATTCTCAGAGGTCTTAACAAGCTGTCCCTCATGTTATGTGTATATGCAACGCATGTGAACAAATGACTATTGTATGACTTGATAGCTTTTTCAAAGAGCATTAGGATAGCCTTCTTTTTTCCTGGTTGTAAACAAAATGCTTCGAAGCGCACCCTGAGAACCTAACCTTATTTGTCAACAAAAAATTGATTACACATGACGTGAGATCTCATTAGACTCTTATATATATACTCAGACAACAACAAACAGACCAATTTCGGGCTTCAGGATTCCAGGTGCCCCGACTCCAAGTAACAAACATCAAGACACCTACCCAAAGCTCTACTAACTCTAATCGTACAATTATGTGCTAGTTCTCTGGTTGCATGGGTCCCCGTTTGTTTTATGAGTCGGTACCTCACAAAGGATCGTCCGACAGGGTTGTTTAAAGAGGGCCCTCGCTGACCATAAAGATCTTTCTTGTGCAAGGGAAATTTCCACGTATTTTTTGGACAGCTCTCATCAGGGGAACGAAGTTCAAGTCGTCCATGAAGACTTGTCTTCAAACTAATATCCCGCAACGGTTGTCCAACCGGTGACGCCGTTGCACCCCACGGAGAAGAATCTTCTCATCTCCAAACAGCCACCGCCAAGTCATACGTCTGTAGATGCGACTCCTGGCCACAGATCAGCAGATCAGGAGAAACTATTTTCGACCTCATATAAAATCGTATATTAATCATTTTGTGCTGTATGACAGGTTTGAAGTGTCACACACCGCTCCCGTGGATCTGCCAAAGGATGGTCAGAAGCTCCTCTGAATGATGTAGAGAAGAATCTTCCAATCTCCCGTCAGCCATCGCCAAGTCATAAGCCTGAGGAGGTGCACCTTGGCCATCGATTGTAAAATCCAATGGCATATTACCTTTTTGAAGATTATTTATTTATCATAATCTGTCGTCTGTTGGGATTGCAAGGTCACCCTCAAGCTTATGTGGACCTTCCTAGAGATCTGGTCGGACGCTCCTATGACTGACTATCGCTCGGGAGAATTCAGGATCAAGCCGTGAATATTCACATGAGAAAACAATTCATGTATCACACGGAATGCCACATTTAAATACTTATGGTTGCTCCACTCCGCACATAGCAACACTTGAAATAAGTCTTGAAGTGGGCTATAAGCTTTGCAACGTGATAACATCAAAAGCTACATAAGTTGTTGCTTTCCATCTACTATCTCTACTATTTCGATCAATGCACCAGGCGAGAATCTAGCAGAACAATGAATATTCGTCGAGATATATATATTTATAATTGTACCGAGAGCAATCTAGCCCCTCATGTCAAGCACTAGACCTTCAAATGCGGTAGCGACTAGCTATATCATTCTTTGCATTGTTATTCTACTTCCGATTTCGTATCTCATTATTCCAAATACACTGCTTATCGCTTCCCTTTCACAAGTTCAACTCCACATTTCAACCTCACTTGAGCAACTAAAATGCATCGCGCTTGTCTATTGCTCGCCTTCCTTAGCCTCGCATGGCTTCCCAGCTTCTCCGGTCAACAATGCCCACGCTTTCAGCTCACTGCCAAGGTGCGGCCCAACAACAGGCGTGGGGTCTTGGCCGGTCGCGGTCGCGCGAGGATCCTCGTCACGATGCGCGGTCAGGGTCCTGCACGTGACGCTGCATTCAAGTTGGAGCTCCCCAACGGCTTAGCCGTCCTGCAGACGCGCACTCGTCCGTCCTCCAAAGCCGTCGCAGACCCGACGATTGTGCAGAACAGCGACGGATCAACGGCCATCTACTGGACCGATATGGCCTTTTACAAGACCAAATCCTTCAAGCGTACCTTCCAGGCCAAGGTAATCGTCGACGAATGCGCTCCAGATGTGCTGGCCGTCACAGCTCTTGCTTACCTTGTGAATGCGACGGATATGACTCCCTATTGCACCGAGTCCTTGGCCGCGCCTGCTAACGCGCACGTGCGATACTCCCGCACCAAGAAAGCGGGTCTCGGGGAAAAATCATTGAAGGGTCATGCGACATGTGCGCCGACCCCTGCTCCGACAGTGAATCCCGCCGCACCTTTCTCCCTGTATGCCCCCGGTCAGCGCGGCGTACCGAGTCGTCTGGCCCCTTTCGAGGATCGTCGATTGGTCGACGATATCCGACTGAACGCAGAGCAGGACATGATCCGCAAGGTGCCAGATGGCACACGGACATTGCAGGCTTCGGCTTCAATTGCGACGCCTTCCGAGTGCTTCTCGTATTGCTCCCTGAATGGCGACGTGTCGGCGCCTTTCTTCTTCAGTTGGAATACGGTGACAAGCCAATGTTTCTGCTGCACTGGCGATTGTACTTTGATACTGGATGGAAACTTTGACACGTATCAAGCGGTGGTGGACGAAACGGCTGTGCCTACAAGTGCTCCTACCCCTGCGCAACCCACAGCAGCCCCTACGACAAGCGCTCCATCGTCCGCACCTACGGACATGCCCACGGCAAGCCCAACGAGTGCTCCTACCCCTGCGCAACCCACAGCAGCCCCTATGACAAGCGCTCCATCGTCCACACCTACGGCCATGCCAACGGCAAGCCCGAGTGCAGCACCTACGACGCCTTCTCCTTCTACCTCGCCAGAGAATATCGTGGAATGCGAAGAAGTGTTTGATAATTCTGGTCTAATATTTAATGAATGCGGCGCCTTTACTACATGCAGCGAGGGGTTTGATCTTGGTTTTGGCCTCTTAGATCCCCTTGATTGCCCGAGAGCTTGTAAGAGTATTGGCGACTTCTTCATGGCTACTTTCAAGCAGGAGGATGGGAGCTGTAGATGTATCACAAAGGAGGAATACGAGGAGTCAGGTGTGATTGTAGCTGCTGGACAGGAACTTTACACGCTCACTCCTGAGGGGAGTACTATTCAACTCTCTGAGCAGTGCTCAGTAGCTCCTACTCCGCAACCCGCAGTAACAACGCCCTCTCCAAGTGTTCCGCAGCAGAGAAATCACGAATGCAGACTTGAAACCTTAGATCCCGATGGGGATGGATTAGGATTAGAAATACATTTCTGCGGGCGCTATACTACATGCAGTGAGGGGACGATTGTACCTGCTGCTACAAGTCCCAGACTTTGCGCGCAAGCCTGTGTCGATGCTGGCGGCTACTTCATGGCTACTTTCAATCCGGAGGATGGGAGCTGTAAATGTACCACAAAAGAGGAATACGAGGAGTCAGGTGTATTGATTGGTGCTAGACAGGTCCTTTTCACGCTCACTCCTGAGGGGAGTACTATTCAAGTCTCTGAGCAGTGTGGAGAAGCACCAGAATGGGAAGAACCAGAAGACGCTGCAGAGGCCGATTAAATTTATTCTATCGAGTGATCGGCATCGAAGTACACGCCAAAAGTTTGTCAACAACCATCATACGTCATTAAGTCTCTGCCAGTGGCGTTAAGTACACCACAGGAGACTTCATCTTTTCGTCTGGAAGTCTCATAATCTCACGTCACGATCACTTAAATTGTTGACCCCTGTACCTTTCTATCGTGTATCGTCTATGATGCAGGTCTATGTGGAGGCGTATATATACTACGTCTTTGTCGTATTTCCTGTCATCGTGCTCCTGCTTATACATAAACTGGTATGGTGTCGTACTTGGGCTTGTCAATTATGTATGCAACGTTAATTCTCGGGGCCCTTGATATGTCATGCCATAAATACCGTCTCAATATATCCTTTGATGGCTGATGAGGGGCTTTTCTTCAGCTTGGGTGTCCTGAATTAATACTATAATGTCCTGGGAAGTAAGAGGAATCCTCAAGCATCTAAATCAAGTTATCTGGGAGACTAGCTATTTCATGCATAAGAACCACCTTGAATTAAGCGTCCAAGTGTAGCATACTAGATTCTCCGCTCAAAGCTTACCATGACTATTTCTAATTTTGTTGTCATTTCTTTTCGACCCATCTAAGCGAGCAATTTTGTGAGGGTCAAGGGGATGAAATAAGCTGTACTCTTATTCGTAATGACCACACTTGAAAAGTCCGCATGCGTATTTTTCTTCTTGTCAATGGCACAAGAGATGTAGAAAGACAGCATACAAGATGGTAGGGAAGAGATCAAAAACTTCCAATCATTTCATATACGTATGCCTTTTTAAGTATTCATCGTTGTCTGGCAAGGGCTGTAGGATGGCAAGACAATTTAACGAATAAAGGGAGGAAGGATCGAATGAAATAAAGGAAGAGGAAATATAGTAAGGTGTAAAGAGGGCGGCTTGATACCTTTGAGGTAGCCCATTCTACTTCAGGGCACGCATCCTAGTGCCTCCCTTTCCCATGTTTCCAGAGGTGTAATACTTTCTTATCTGTCTTTTTACACCGCTATTCCTCTCTCTTGCCCCACTTGGTGTCCTTTGGGAGCTGACACAGAGTCAGCCGACTCTTAGACAGACTAAGCTCCGACAGAGTCCAAATATTGGCGTTCGTCTTATGCCTTCAAGGGTCATTTCGCTCAATCCTGTATTGTACGTGTCCCTTGTACCGCAAAAATTAGGTCGGTAACAGGCTTGCTAACCAGCTATGACGGATACCTTTGTTGCCTCTATTTTGTCCTGAGAAGTGTCCAAATTCTTAACGATTCTATGCCTGCGTATAGAAACAGGTGTCGGGTCTCATCATCATGAGCGAAGAACTCGACACATCTTTGCAGACTGAGTATTGTATGCAGTGAGGAGGGGGACCTGGAAGCCTAAGTGCTAGGAGGTGCCTGTAGCAGAGGGACTATAGTGATTGTAGACTATAGGTATAAAAATGCACAGGCAATGAAGCAAGAAAGAGTCATTCGAGCTATGCCCTTGAGCTGTAGCTGCACATCACACTAACAAAGTGACGCGTCTGATTTTCGCACAAGTGCAGGCCTTCCCTTCGTGTAATCTTGAGGCACGCACTATTCGAGTGTTTGAACAGCAGGCAAAAGCATCTGGCGCGAATGAAAGGCCAGTCTTAAGTAGATCTATCGAGAGGTCTTTACCAAGTCCAAGTCCGAGAGAAATACAATGGCCATAGGATATCATTTAGACTCTTCCGTAAGCGTATCCTAAGTCTAACAGTAGCGTAAACCCTGTTAACGTTATCCTTTAGACTCGTCCTCCTACAGCTCCTTTTCCATTTCCTCAAATGAAGCTTCCGCTACGATCCACCCGTATGGAAATGAACCGCCCACTCTATTACACCCGTGTGGAAGAGCAGAGAGGAGGCGACGTCTAGATGATCAAAACAGTTGGACTTGGGAATAGGAGGCACAGCGAACGACGCAGGAAGAATGGCCAGTTTCTCGTCCTGTTAACAACTTCCTCCTCCTCCTCCTTCTCTATCACCACTTTTATCAACCCTGAAACTAACCTTCCTCTGTCCTTTCCAGAGAATGACGGATGGAAAATGGCGGGATCAAGAGAGGGAAAGAAACTGGGCACCATTGGTTTTTCTGAGTTTTTATCGGGCTACATGATCCACAGGAAATTTATCCTTTCACCAAACGGATCCTTCCCTGAGATTCCTCAAAATTGCTTGGATAACGAGCCACTGAAATGTCATTTTGTGATGATTCTCAAACATCCTTGCGCGCTCTAATTCTCCCACAGGCCGACCTTCAGTTCAGACATACAAGTCACCCCGAGGCCTCCTTCCCCGCTTCCTTTTCATATCTTTCTGCCCCAGTCCTGAGCTCTTAAACATTCCTCAAGTGTATTATCTACACAATTTGGTCGCTCTGAATCCATATCTTCGTCACATTTTCCCGTTTTCCGTCATCGCATTTTCTTATACTTATCCAGCCGTTCCAGAAGCCCCTGGCGGACCAAAATTAAAAACGACGGAGGCAATAAGAGAGGTCTCAAACGACATTACGGATGACGAGAAGGATGGGTGGTGAAGAGGTCACAAAACAAACAAGAGATGAAAGCAGCAGGAAGGAAGGGAAGCAAGGATGAGGGACTCGACGAGCGAAAGAGGGAAAGGGGGACGGAATGTCGAAGACACGGGCAAGAGAAACATGTCACGCACATTAAGTTTTTTGATCGAGACACCAAAGTCCTCCACCTTGCTCCCTCCGACGTAGAAATGAGAGTGAGGAAGCACCGTCAGACCCATGGCCACGATGATGTCCCTCTTCCCCTACCATTATGGAGGAAAGAGCAGGGATTAGATGGCGAACAAAGAATGAAGGAGAGAATAATTCTGAAGCAATAGAGTCCCTGTCATTTGTGACGTTCCTGTCGCCAGACAGAGCACCTATTCACTTCCCCTTCCTCCCTCTCATCCGTTACCGTCACATCCACATCGACAAAGTCGAAGTATTCTTCGTAAGCGTTTACAGTTTGTTGCCACGTGGGGGCAAAGCGCTTGCAGGCCTATCCCAGAAGAAAATATGGGAGAAAGGGAGGGAGGAGGGAATTAGGGTCACAAAGAATGAGGTGAGAATGTGAGGAGAGCGAGGAGCGGGGACCGAGTACCCATACACTTGATTCTATATCATCGACAAAATACAGCATACCAGTAATACATATCTTCCACCAATGCCTATGGCTCTCCTCTTCTCGCCATCCTCTTTCCTTTCCTGCCCTTACCCCCCCTCGAGATACGGGCAGGTCCTAGGCCCAACCTTCTTTGCGGTCCTACTGTCTTCACTCCCCCCGTCCTCCCTCCTTCCTCTTTTCCTACCGAGCACCAGGAAGCGTGGAACCGAAGCACGAGCGGTTTGGTCGTTCCGGACGTCTGGATGGCTGCCTCCAACTCCTCCATAGTCGCAATGTTCTGCGAAGAAGGATATGACAAGGAGGGGTGGGCCAGATAAAAAGGAGCGACAAATGAGGCGTGAGACAGTTATTATCGACGATTTCTCTCCAAAAAAATCCTTGTGGTTTTTATATGGTTTGCCGTTCTCGACGCTGACACCTCATCGCATCAGAAGCAGCTTGCACCCTTGTTCCTTTCTTTCATCAATCAAATACATTCCCTCCTCTAGTCCAGGCACATATCCTCTCTTTCCACTGCTTGCTAACGCTCTTTCTCTGACTTCTTCCACCACCCCCGTTGCCTCCTTACTCCTATTAGGGCGTCCTCCTCGCCTCCCTTCTCCCCTGCAAAAAGCAGCAACACCCGTCTAGATCCGCAACCAAACTGCAGCGGCGTGTTCAATGGCGGCTGTAGCTGATGCATCCGCAATGCAGTAGAATGTGGCGTAGCAATGCGCTGCGAAGAATATGAAAAACCCAAAAAAGCTTGACAGGTGGCTAATAATACTAATGCCGCCATCATGAGGCGGAGGAAGATGACTAGCCTTCTCCGGCCAGGCGGTGCCATGTCAGACCCGTGCACAGAGTAACACTACGCTAAGCTATACGAATCTATGCATAACGGGAGTAAAAAATCGAAAAGGACGGGTGAAAATGATGGAAGAAAATGTTGGCAGCATGTGGACGCATTATGTAAGCGATATGAGAAAGAGGCAACCCTGGTAGGAGCAACATTAGCTTCCTCACACGATTCGCCGTAGTAGTCTAACAAGTACATGTTATCTACTTTCCTTATCATACAAATATGTATCACCTTTCCTAATCACGCCCTTTCCTTTACGGATTATTATATCTCCACCGGCTTTATCAATTCTAGCCATAAATAATAGATCTCGACTTAGGTTTGGTACCACAATAACGTCCTTAAACATGACACCCTTTATTTTGCAATCACTGTGCTTCACTTCCATGAGCCAGTCTCCGATGTAACGTACTTCTAGTTTCTTCCCATTTGCCACATATACGTGACCATAATGTCGTCTGACATTAGTCAATCCCGTAGTGTCTCTCTTCATATGGGATGTAGCTCCGCTATCCACCATTGCAGAATTCATTTGTGTGTGTTCCAGGGCTCCAGATATATTCTTGGTGGCTAGCAAGCATGTATAGGAGTGCTCCGTTTTATTCTTGGGGCATTCATTTCCCCAGTGATCTGCACTTCCACAGTATCGGCAACCATTGCCACCGTGCAATCCTTTGCCACGTCCACGTCCACTTCGGCCTCCACGGCCTGCTTTTCCCCGTCCGAAATTATTGCGCCCGCCTTTGCCAGGGCCATTGCAGGGGTTGCCAGGTACACGCTCATACCGGCCCAATTTGTTTCCGTTGTCAGGAGGTCGCGCTCGGCCTCCACCATTTTTCTTTACGAGGCATTTCATTTCCTTATGCCCGTATTTACCGCACCAATTGCAGTATTCATTGAAAGTGATAGCTAGACATTAGTCATCCTTGACCTTATTAGCTATATTTGTCACAAAATGATTTATCATTTTTGACTTCAGATTTGAATAAGACATCAAATCTTGTGTTTCCAGACTCACTTTCACCATTCCATATGCCGATGGAATTTTATTAATCAAGTTAGTAAGTAGTATGGATTCATCGATTTCCATATCAAATCCATGCTTAATCTTTCTAGCTAGCTCCTCAGCTGCTTCGAAAGTTTCTCCCGGATCGCCATTCTCATCGAAATTAAGTTGGCTGAACTCGGACATTAGTAACGCCTTTTGCGTCTCTCCTTTCAATTCATACTTGTCTGTTAGTGCTTTGCAAGCACCCGCCCCATCCTTGTTTGGACGGAGTTTCTCGATTAAGCTTGCAGCCGCTCCTTTAAGGTACTTCTTGAGGGTGAAGTAACCTTTGGCATTCCTTTCATCGTAAGATTTTACCTCGTCCCCAGAAATCGGTGACTTGGTTAATCCAACAATGACGTCTGCCATCTCTGGGTCCTTAGCCCCGATAAAGCTTTCAACCTCGCTCTTCCAGGTGTCCCAGTCTTCCAATCTTCCACTGAAGATTGCCATCCTATAATCGTCTTTGTCTCCAATGACTTTACGATTACAGTCCTGGCCAGCCGTATCTAAGGCCTCCAGATACAATTATTTCCTGCCTTTAATCTAGCAAATCCAATTGCCAATTAAAGCAGTCCTGAATCTCTGCAAATCCAATTGCACCAGAGAGATTCAGATACGTACAGATCTCTATTTCTGCAAATCCAATTGCACCAAAATAGACCGTCGATCAGTGTCTTGAATAATCAGCTATTTATCCAGTTCAAAGGTTTGGTCAATTAGGGCCCATGACCAGATGCGAATAAACAAACTAATGCTCCACGGGTAACCCAATACCCAATTGATTCTTCAGTACGACCACTTTTCTCCCTGAGAATGTAGACCAACGATTCACCCAAGAATCTCGCACTAAGATAACCAATACGATCGACAACCAAAGACACTGATCGACGCCAGTCCTGTTGTCGTATAACAATATAACCTATAAAATGATTAGGTGGACGCAAACCATGACATGATACAGTAGCGATCAGCACATCGTGATACAGACTGTTGGATCCATAAAGGATATAGGTATGCAACACTGTACGACGGCTCTCTGAACCTCCTATCGCCGATCTCATGACCTCCTATCGCCGATCTCTGAACCTCCTATCGCCGATCTCTTGACCTCCTATCGCCGATCTCATGCTCCCTTAGCATCATCCTGTCATCTTTATATTCGCGTCATACTTACGGTTGCTCCACTCCGCACATAGCAACACTTGAAAGAAATAAGTCTTGAAGTGGGCGATAAGCTTTGCATCGTGATAACATCAAAGGCTACATAAGTTGTTGCTTTCCATCTACTATCTCTACTATTTCGATCAATGCACCAGGCGAATCTAGCAGAACAATGAAGTCGAGAGATATTCGTCGAGAGAATTATTTTTTAATTGTACCGAGAGCAATCTAGCCCCTCATGTCAAGCACTAGACCTTCAAATGCGGTAGCGACTAGCTATATCATTCTTTGCATTGTCATTCTACTTCCGATTTCGTATCTCATTATTCCTAATACACTGCTTATCGCTTCCCTTTCACAAGTTCAACTCCACATTTCAACCTCACTTGAGCAACTAAAATGCATCGCGCTTGTCTATTGCTCGCCTTCCTTAGCCTCGCATGGCTTCCCAGCTTCTCCGGTCAACAATGCCCACGCTTTCAGCTCACTGCCAAGGTGCGGCCCAACAACAGGCGTGGGGTCTTGGCCGGTCGCGGTCGCGCGAGGATCCTCGTCACGATGCGCGGTCAGGGTCCTGCACGTGACGCTGCATTCAAGTTGGAGCTCCCCAACGGCTTAGCCGTCCTGCAGACGCGCACTCGTCCGTCCTCCAAAGCCGTCGCAGACCCGACGATTGTGCAGAACAGCGACGGATCAACGGCCATCTACTGGACCGATATGGCCTTTTACAAGACCAAATCCTTCAAGCGTACCTTCCAGGCCAAGGTGATCGTCGACGAATGCGCTCCAGATGTGCTGGCCGTCACAGCTCTTGCTTACCTTGTGAATGCGACGGATATGACTCCCTATTGCACCGAGTCCTTGGCCGCGCCTGCTAACGTGCACGTGCGATACTCCCGCACCAAGAAAGCGGGTCTCGGGGAAAAATCATTGAAGGGTCATGCGACATGTGCGCCGACCCCTGCTCCGACAGTGAATCCCGCCGCACCTTTCTCCCTGTATGCCCCCGGTCAGCGCGGCGTACCGAGTCGTCTGGCCCCTTTCGAGGATCGTCGATTGGTCGACGATATCCGACTGGACGCAGAGCGGAACATGATCCGCAAGGTGCCAGATGGCACACGGACATTGCAGGCTTCGGCTTCAATTGCGACGCCTTCCGAGTGCTTCTCGTATTGCTCCCTGAATGGCGACGTGTCGGCGCCTTTCTTCTTCAGTTGGAATACGGTGACAAGCCAATGTTTCTGCTGCAGTGGCGATTGTACTTTGATACTGGATGGGAACTTTGACACGTATCAAGCGGTGGTGGACGAAACGGCTGTGCCTACAAGTGCTCCTACCCCTGCGCAACCCACAGCAGCCCCTACGACAAGCGCTCCATCGTCCGCGCCTACGGACATGCCCACGGCAAGCCCAAGTGCAGCACCCACGACGCCTTCGCCAGATATCGAATGCGAAGAAAAATTGTTTCCAATTGGTGATACAACATATGTATTTAATGAATGCGGCTCTTTTACTGCATGCAGTGAGGGGTCGATTGTTTCTCCACCTTTTCCAGGTCCCTTAGGATGTGCGGTATATTGTACCACTACTGGCGGCTTCTTCATGGCTACTTTCAATCAGGAGGATGGGAGCTGTAAATGTACCACAAAGGAGCAATACGAGGAGTCAGGTGTGATTGTAGCTGCTGGACAGGAACTTTACACGGTCGCTTCTGAGGAGAGGTCTATTCAACTCTCTGAGCAATGCTCAGTCGCTCCAACGACAAGCGCTCCATCGTCCGCACCTACGGCCATGCCCACGGCAAGCCCGAGTGCAACACCCACGACGCCTTCTCCTTCTACCTCGCCAGAGAATATCGTGGAATGCGAAGAAGTGACTGCTTACTTTGATGATGATGGTATTTCCTCTATATATTCATTTAATGATTGCGGCGCCTTTACTACATGCAGCGAGGGGACGATTGTTTCTCTAGATTTTCCAGATATCGTTTATTGCGCGCAAGCCTGTGTCGATGCTGGCGGCTACTTTATGGCTACTTTCGATCCGCAGGGGGGGAGCTGTAAATGTACCACAAAGGAGCAATACGAGGAGTCAGGTGTGATAATTGGTGCTAGACAGGTCCTTTACACGCTCACCCCTGAGGGGAGTACTATTCAACTCTCTGAGCAGTGTGGAGAAGCACCAGAAGGGGAAGAACCAGAAGACGCTGCAGAGGCCGTCTAAATTTATTCTATCGAGTGATCGGCATCGAAGTACACGCCAACGTCATTAAGTCTCTGCCAGTAGCGTTAAGTACACCACAGGAGACTTCATCTTTTCGTCTGGAAGTCCTATAATTTCACGTCACGATCACTTAAATTGTTGACCCCTGTACCTTTCTATCGTGTATCGTCTATGATGCAGGTCTATGTGGAGGCGTATATATACTACGTCTTTGTCGTATTTCCTGTCATCGTGCTCCTGCTTATACTTAAACTGGTATGGTGTCGTACTTGGGCTTGTCAATTATGTATGCAACGTTAATTCTCGGGGCCCTTGATATGTCATGCCATAAATACCGTCTCAATATATCCTTTGATGGCTGATGAGGGGCTTTTCTTCAGCTTGGGTGTCCTGAATTAATACTATAATGTCCTGGGAAGTAAGAGGAATCCTCAAGCATCTAAATCAAGTTATCTGGGAGACTAGCTATTTCATGCATAAGAACCACCTTGAATTAAGCGTCCAAGTGTAGCATACTAGATTCTCCGCTCAAAGCTTACCATGACTATTTCTAATTTTGTTGTCATTTCTTTTCGACACATCTAAGAGAGCAAATTCGTAAGGGTCAAGGGGATGGAATAAGCTGTACTCTTATTCGTAATGACCACACTTGAAAAGTCCGCATGCGTATTTTTCTTCTTGTCAATGGCACAAGAGATGTAGAAAGACAGCATACAAGATGGTAGGGAAGAGATCAAAAACTTCCAATCATTTCATATACGTATGCCTTTTTAAGTATTCATCGTTGTCTGGCAAGGGCTGTAGGATGGCAAGACAATTTAACGAATAAAGGGAGGAAGGATCGAATGAAATAAAGGAAGAGGAAATATAGTAAGGTGTAAAGAGGGCGGCTTGATACCTTTGAGGTAGCCCATTCTACTTCAGGGCACGCATCCTAGTGCCTCCCTTTCCCATGTTTCCAGAGGTGTAATACTTTCTTATCTGTCTTTTTACACCGCTATTCCTCTCTCTTGCCCCACTTGGTGTCCTTTGGGAGCTGACACAGAGTCAGCCGACTCTTAGACAGACTAAGCTCCGACAGAGTCCAAATATTGGCGTTCGTCTTATGCCTTCAAGGGTCATTTCGCTCAATCCTGTATTGTACGTGTCCCTTGTACCGCAAAAATTAGGTCGGTAACAGGCTTGCTAACCAGCTATGACGGATACCTTTGTTGCCTCTATTTTGTCCTGAGAAGTGTCCAAATTCTTAACGATTCTATGCCTGCGTATAGAAACAGGTGTCGGGTCTCATCATCATGAGCGAAGAACTCGACACATCTTTGCAGACTGAGTATTGTATGCAGTGAGGAGGGGGACCTGGAAGCCTAAGTGCTAGGAGGTGCCTGTAGCAGAGGGACTATAGTGATTGTAGACTATAGGTATAAAAATGCACAGGCAATGAAGCAAGAAAGAGTCATTCGAGCTATGCCCTTGAGCTGTAGCTGCACATCACACTAACAAAGTGACGCGTCTGATTTTCGCACAAGTGCAGGCCTTCCCTTCGTGTAATCTTGAGGCACGCACTATTCGAGTGTTTGAACAGCAGGCAAAAGCATCTGGCGCGAATGAAAGGCCAGTCTTAAGTAGATCTATCGAGAGGTCTTTACCAAGTCCAAGTCCGAGAGAAATACAATGGCCATAGGATATCATTTAGACTCTTCCGTAAGCGTATCCTAAGTCTAACAGTAGCGTAAACCCTGTTAACGTTATCCTTTAGACTCGTCCTCCTACAGCTCCTTTTCCATTTCCTCAAATGAAGCTTCCGCTACGATCCACCCGTATGGAAATGAACCGCCCACTCTATTACACCCGTGTGGAAGAGCAGAGAGGAGGCGACGTCTAGATGATCAAAACAGTTGGACTTGGGAATAGGAGGCACAGCGAACGACGCAGGAAGAATGGCCAGTTTCTCGTCCTGTTAACAACTTCCTCCTCCTCCTCCTTCTCTATCACCACTTTTATCAACCCTGAAACTAACCTTCCTCTGTCCTTTCCAGAGAATGACGGATGGAAAATGGCGGGATCAAGAGAGGGAAAGAAACTGGGCACCATTGGTTTTTCTGAGTTTTTATCGGGCTACATGATCCACAGGAAATTTATCCTTTCACCAAACGGATCCTTCCCTGAGATTCCTCAAAATTGCTTGGATAACGAGCCACTGAAATGTCATTTTGTGATGATTCTCAAACATCCTTGCGCGCTCTAATTCTCCCACAGGCCGACCTTCAGTTCAGACATACAAGTCACCCCGAGGCCTCCTTCCCCGCTTCCTTTTCATATCTTTCTGCCCCAGTCCTGAGCTCTTAAACATTCCTCAAGTGTATTATCTACACAATTTGGTCGCTCTGAATCCATATCTTCGTCACATTTTCCCGTTTTCCGTCATCGCATTTTCTTATACTTATCCAGCCGTTCCAGAAGCCCCTGGCGGACCAAAATTAAAAACGACGGAGGCAATAAGAGAGGTCTCAAACGACATTACGGATGACGAGAAGGATGGGTGGTGAAGAGGTCACAAAACAAACAAGAGATGAAAGCAGCAGGAAGGAAGGGAAGCAAGGATGAGGGACTCGACGAGCGAAAGAGGGAAAGGGGGACGGAATGTCGAAGACACGGACAAGAGAAACATGTCACGCACATTAAGTTTTTTGATCGAGACACCAAAGTCCTCCACCTTGCTCCCTCCGACGTAGAAATGAGAGTGAGGAAGCACCGTCAGACCCATGGCCACGATGATGTCCCTCTTCCCCTACCATTATGGAGGAAAGAGCAGGGATTAGATGGCGAACAAAGAATGAAGGAGAGAATAATTCTGAAGCAATAGAGTCCCTGTCATTTGTGACGTTCCTGTCGCCAGACAGAGCACCTATTCACTTCCCCTTCCTCCCTCTCATCCGTTACCGTCACATCCACATCGACAAAGTCGAAGTATTCTTCGTAAGCGTTTACAGTTTGTTGCCACGTGGGGGCAAAGCGCTTGCAGGCCTATCCCAGAAGAAAATATGGGAGAAAGGGAGGGAGGAGGGAATTAGGGTCACAAAGAATGATGTGAGAATGTGAGGAGAGCGAGGAGCCGGGACCGAGTACCCATACACTTGATTCTATATCATCGACAAAATACAGCATACCAGTAATACATATCTTCCACCAATGCCTATGGCTCTCCTCCCCTCGCCATCCTCTTTCCTTTCCTGCCCTTACCCCCCCTCGAGATACGGGCAGGTCCTAGGCCCAACCTTCTTTGCGGTCCTACTGTCTTCACTCCCCCCGTCCTCCCTCCTTCCTCTTTTCCTACCGAGCACCAGGAAGCGTGGAACCGAAGCACGAGCGGTTTGGTCGTTCCGGACGTCTGGATGGCTGCCTCCAACTCCTCCATAGTCGCAATGTCCTGCGAAGAAGGATATGACAAGGAGGGGTGGGCCAGATAAAAAGGAGCGACAAATGAGGCGTGAGACAGTTATTATCGACGATTTCTTTCCAGAAAAATCCTTGTGGTTTTTATATGGTTTGCCGTTCTCGACGCTGACACCGCCTCATCGCATCAGAAGCAGCTTGCACCCTTGTTCCTTTCTCTCATCAATCAAATACATTCCCTCCTCTAGTCCAGGCACATATCCTCTCTTTCCACTGCTTGCTAACGCTCTTTCTCTGACTTCTTCCACCACCCCCGTTGCCTCCTTACTCCTATTAGGGCGTCCTCCTCGCCTCCCTTCTCCCCTGCAAAAAGCAGCAACACCCGTCTAGATCCGCAACCAAACTGCAGCGGCGTGTTCAATGGCGGCTGTAGCTGATGCATCCGCAATGCAGTAGAATGTGGCGTAGCAATGCGCTGCGAAGAATATGAAAAACCCAAAAAAGCTTGACAGGTGGCTAATAATACTAATGCCGCCATCATGAGGCGGAGGAAGATGACTAGCCTTCTCCGGCCAGGCGGTGCCATGTCAGACCCGTGCACAGAGTAACACTACGCTAAGCTATACGAATCTATGCATAACGGGAGTAAAAAATCGAAAAGGACGGGTGAAAATGACGGAAGAAAATGTTGGCAGCATGTGGACGCATTATGTAAGCGATATGAGAAAGAGGCAACCCTGGTAGGAGTCGCGTCTACTTCCCTTGCGAAAATGCCACCCATCAGCAGTAGCACTCCTTCAGCGGTCCTGCATGCGTTTCGTGTGGAAAACCAGGGGGGAATCCCAGGAATGGTGCGTCGTTCACTTTAAAATGCTCGTCTTCCTTTTCAAGCACGAGCCTGTTGACCTGGACGCGGTAACGGGTGAGACCTAGGCAGGAGGTTACGGTTGTAGCCCTCAAAACTCGACCATCAAAACTACACGAGTCTCCAGCGTTCCTGCCCGCCCCTACCCACTGGGCCTTGCACGTAGGGGGCCCGGTAGTGCCCGTGGAAGACATGGTTCTGTGTGCGGTGAAAGTGTTCATTCTTCCTCCGCTTGAAGGTCCCTATACGGCTCTGGTACCAGTGTCTTTGCATGTATATTGAATGCGGGGGACTCATCGGCTCGCTGTACATCACTGAAACGTCAACTAAAATTGGTTATGCTTCACACGTAGCAGAAGAAGAATGAAGCGCAGTTCACGGCAGCATTCGTTGGACCCGTCATTCTCTCACCCTCTCCCAAGCATCATACTGTTGGATATTTGATGGTAAAACCACACTTCATGGACCAGAAGAATCCCTATGGTCGAATTGTAGCGTTATTAGACCCTGAAATCCTGTGTACCGTCATAGCCTTTCCCTTCTCATCCACAATTTCTCTCCCCTCTTTCTTTGCTCCCGACTTCCCTATACCTCCTCCAGCGTGACACCATGAGCTCGATCTCCAGACCTCCTCTGGTGGTGGCGGTAGATTTGGACGAGGTGCTTGGCTTGTTCGTGGAGATCCTTGCTCGCTTTCACAATGAGGTGTATGGAGGCTCCTTGACGGCGGGTAAGCATCCGGACGATAGGGGATTGAGGACAGTTTGACGACAGCCTACTGCCGCGCCAGGAAAGGGACAAAAACGGGGCTTGAAATGACGGATACAGGGACGCTGACGACTCACTAGAGGCGGTTGTTTAGAGAGAGAATACCAAGACCTGAGTGTCCCCTTACGGAGGCCGAAAGAGAGCCCGTCTCACGTTCCTCACCCGTGGTACTCCCTTGAAGTTCCGTGCCTAGGAAGCATCATCCTTTTCATTTTGTAGACTCGTGTCTCCCCCAGACGATTTTCACAGTTACGACTTTGTGCACGTGTGGGGGGGGACCCGGGAGGAGGCGAACGCGAAAGTGCTGGCCTTTTTCAAGTCCAGCCATTTCCAGGTGAGTAACCCTGGGTAGAAATTCTCAAAAAGGCGCGAAAGGGATTTGAACGTGTGTCCCAGATGTTGATGACGCTCCCTTCATATACATGCAGGAGGAGCTCCCCCCCATCCGTGACGCCTTCCCCGTGCTGAAGGCCCTCAAAGACGAGGGTGAATATCTGCAACCCTCCCTCCTTCCATCCCTCCTCTCTCCCCCTCCCTCCTTCTCTTCCACCCTTATTCACTCTGACCTCCCTTCTTCCCCCCTCTTTCTCTTCCATCGATGCCGCCGGCCCCATGGCTTTTTACCTCCTTCTTTCGCTCCCTATGTTCATTTGTCTCCCTCCCCTCTTCCTCCGTTTCCTCACTCCCTTTTTTCCCTCTCCCTCTCCCTCCCTTCAGGCGTCGACTTTCATGTGGTCACCTCCCGCCAGTTTTGCATCCAACGAGAGACAGAGGAGTGGGTGCAAAAGCATTATCCGGGTATCTTTACCGGCCTCCACTACGGCAACCACTACTCGGGTACGGTCCCCCCTTCTTCCCTCCGTCCCGCCCTTCCTCCCTTGCCCCCTACTCGCACTCGCTGTATTCAGGAGGCAATGTTATCTCATTACGTCCAATCTTCTACTCTTGACCCTCCCTCCCTCCCATCCTCGCTCCCTCCTCAGCCACTGGGCCCCAACGCTCTAAAGGGGAGATGTGCGAGGCCATCAAGGCCCAGCTCCTGGTCGACGACTCCCTCCGATACGCCCACCAAGTTGCTCAGGACGCTGGCATTCCAGTCCTCCTCTTTGGTGCGTGGCACTTGCGTCGGGGGGCAGCGTCCGTAGGGATCCCTCCCAAACTCGGAGCCGTCCATTTCCTTGGTCGCTCCATCATTCGTTCCTTCCCCATGAACTTTATTTTTCACCTCTCTCTCCCACCCTCCTCTTTTCTGTGTCCCTTTTGATCCCTGTCGTCGCTCCTCCGTCCCTCCCTCGGTCCCCACATGGCTCAGGAGACTATGCTTGGAATCAAGCGGACCCGTCTCTTCCTCCCTCCTCCCTGCCTCCGTCCATCACCCGTGTCACGCGGTGGGAGGATGTCCGCGTGCACATCGAGGCATTGCTGGCCAGCCATCGGCAGCAACATAGAGGGAGAGGTGGTGGTGAGAACGTAAGAAATGTGGAAAAGAGGGAATAAGCCAAGATAAAAAGGAATCAAAAAGGAGGAGGAGATGTGAGTATTCAAGGAACTCAGCAAGGGTTTTAAAAGTTTTTCTATCTTTACTCACAGCAGTATAGAATCAAAGTAGTCTTTAATCGCAAAAGTCAAGCCATTCAAGCGGAAGCTGCGACTCGTGGTTTATCATGTATTTTCTTTTGATATCATTTTCTCAAAATAACTAATAAACTTAGTGTTTGTAGTCAAATTCCACAACAGCAAGGAACTCCTGAGTAAACCAAGCTCTAGCAAACGCCATCATTTCCGAAGAACAAGACAATTTCTAACAGCCTGCCACATGGTAGGCCCCCTCTATTCCTTTTCAGGGTCCTCGGCAACGACCCGTCGTCTGGTGCTTTCCATGTTTGCGGACGGCCTTGCAAATTAAACATGAGCAGTATACGTTTTATACCGACATACAGACATCCTCCTAAAAGTAAAGTGCACGCATACAGGATCTAAGTGCACTCCCTTTTTTCCAGTCGCTCGAAAGCTCAAGGACAGGCTGTGGATACCCGGGTAAGGCAACATGACCATGGCCGCAGGACGCCTTCCTATTCTCGGGAAAAGTCCGCATTTTGTGCCCCACTCCGGATGGTTGAAGGAAATGCCACCTTGGGAAGGGCTTGGATTCCTGAGGCATGTCTTATTAGTTCTCTGTGTTCATGGAAAATCGCTGCGATTTAGATCACGGGTCAGGAATCACTTGGGAGCCCCCCTCTCCATAATCCAGGAATAACCTTTATGCCGGCACTCGAATGCGCTTACCTTCGACATGTCTAGTATCTTTTAGGCACAAACACTCGTTACAAAAATCCATTTCAACATTTGAATTCTCTGATTCCTCCTCTTGGCAGGAGGAAGCCAGACTTTTAAAAGGAAACCTCCCAATGTTCGCAAACTTTGCTGCCAAGACACCATAAACAAGTACGAGCGATCAAGCGAGCAGCAGGCCGTTAGCATGGACGAGGCTTGTTCCCTTTTCCGACAAGGCGTCACGTCAGTTTTTAAGCAGGTACCAAAGGAAGGAGGGCCTTGAGGAGAAAGGGAAGGAGAGGGAAGGGAAGGGCAGGTGGGCCCACTTTGATTTCAACAATGTTTGCCTCTGCGCGCGACAGGATTTCTCTAGTCCACTGGCTGTCATGTCAGTGTGGAAAGACAATCTTCGGGCCAGGTCGTAGGACTCGAGGCAAAGGATCCCCATGGGGTACTTGCCATCCTCGCTTTAACCGCCTCCCCCATTCCATCTCCTCTTCCCTTCCTTCCTGTATCCCAGTGGATGGTTCTCCACCTTGCCGTGACCAATAATTGGGGTGGCGGCGACAGCTACCGAAAAGCCACCTTGCTCTTGGAGGAAACCTTGCGCCTTTTCGTCCCTCCCCCCCTCGCTCGAACCGCCCACCGACCCAAGCAACTCCCCACGCCTGAGGAACTCGAGGAAAAATTGGGGGACTACATGGAGGAGGTGCGTGGACGCGTGGGGACCGTGGCCTGAGTCTGCGGACTTTGTCCCTGGTGGAGGACCATAAGGGAGGAGACACTCGGAGGTGGATGCCAGCCCCCACGTCTGTATCCCCTCCTTTCGATATGCCGATAGCGGGAGGGCAAGTAGCCTGTCTCTCACGCTTGGTTTTTCGTTGAATTCCCTCTTTTCCTTCGAATGCACAGCAATTTGGAACGCTGGTGGAGGACGGGAGCTTGGAAGAAGTGAGTGCCTGGGTGTGTAACCTCTGGGAGGAGTGCAAGGAGGGAAGGAGGGAGGGGGTGACGAAGGTGTGCGCGCAGGAGGCCGCCGTGCTGAGGCTGCAGCAGCGCTGGAGTGAGGTGAGCAGGGAGGCGAGCCGGATGGAGGAGGACGTGAGGAAGAGTCAGGAGGGGGAGGAAGAGTTGCGGGACGAAGAGGAGGAGGGAGGAGGAATCGGGGGCCAGGCGAGAGGGGAGGAAGACGTAAGGGGGATGGAAGCGGAGGGAGGTGGTGAGGACGCGGGAAGCATGGAGAACGGGGCAGGGGACGCACATGCTGGAGGGACGGAGGTGGAGGAGGAGGAGGAGGAGGGTTGGACAGCGGTCAAACCGAAGAAAAAGGCGCCCAATCCCCGGCAGCGTCGGAGAGAGCCCGGGTTATTCGGATAAAGTGGGGAAGAATGGAGTTCTTGGGAGGCTTGGGGGGCTTTGGTGCTCAGGGCTTGGATTAGGGCGGATAATGGCGGAGATGGGAACGGGAACGGCATGCGAGTCGGGAAAAAAGGGGTGGAGGCACAGACCTAGTCAGGGTTCGAGAGTGACGAGGAAGGCGATGGAGGGAGGGAGGAAAAGGCGCGAAGAATGACCGGGAAAGTATCGATTGTTTTTGTGTCGTGCGAAGGACCTTGGAGTGACCGTGTGCTCATTAGGATTGAGCTTTTTTTAAAAGGAAGACAAGCGACTATTGAGCCCAAACCAGAGTGCATTTTGCATTTCTTTCCATACAGTGGACGTCACTTTCTTTTGGTACGATCCTACAATGCTTCGATAACCATTTACAAAGATCAAATCGTGTGCTATTCACTGTACTTCGTCGAAAAATGCATCTTGATCCTTTCCTGAACATTGATTTATAATTATAATTTTAGTCACCAGAGATAGAAGAAAAATGTAAGAGTACTGAGAGGCATGCAGATATGCACAGCAGATGCTTTCGTCGGGAAATTTCAAAAATTTGCCCCTTGTCTCACTCTCCAGGCCGTCGAGGGATGAGAGGTATCTTCCCTTCCATAGTCACGCTTGTAGTCTGCAAGTAGCTCTTATACGACATGACCTGAAAGAAGTCGGGAAGGTCATCAAAGAGCTCGGAGTACGGCATGAATTCCATCGGCTCCTGTACACCGCAAATTTTGGCCATTTCTTGCCCGTCTGCGGGAAGAAGCAGAAACAAAAAGGGACCAGAAGGAAAGGAGGGAGGGATGACAGGCGTCGGGAAGCAAAGTTTACTCGGTCCCCTTTTCTGCCAATTTCCCGCCTTCGTTTCTCCTTACCAAGATTGAGCCTGATCCCAAAGATCTCCAAGTCATGGTCTTCTGGATCCCATCCTAAAGGATGCTGACACTGGGACGAGGACAAGGAGAGTCATGAAAGGGGAGAGGGAGGGAGGGAGGGGGGGAAACAGTACAGAGTCAGCCCGAGGCTGCAAGTAGAACGATCATGAATAGCAGTGGACAGGAAAAAAGGAAGAAAGGATGCGATAGACACAGAGGGATGTACCTTGCGGGCCATGTCCTCAAGCCCGTAAAAGGCGACACCGAGGAGGAGGGAGGCGAAGAGAAGGACGTCATTTTCCGCCCAGTTTTGCGTGCGGGAGGTGTAGATGAAAGGGGCTCCGAAGACGAAGATGAAGGTGAGGAGATTGACGACATGGGTGTACGGGAAAGGAATGCGGAGGTTTTCGACCTGTGAACGACAAGGTAAGACGGATGAGGAGAAGGAAGGGAAGGACAGGGAGAGATGAGGATGAGATTTCAGCAGTAGTGCGCTTACCCCGTCCGTCCAATCCCTCTCCCTCTTCGTCGTTTCCTGCCCGTCCTTTGCTCCCACTGTAACGTTTCTTCCTCTCTTTCCCTCATCTCTTCGGCTTTTTGATACCATCCACAATGCTTCAACTTAGCTGGTTGACCCTCTCTGTCTCGTCTTCTGCCCTCTTACCCGGAGCATTCCATTCCAGCCAGCAAGGACCTCCTGAAATTTGTTGTCTACATGGAAGAGAATGACAAAGAAGGAAGCGATAAAGCTATCGGGAAAGAAAAAAGGGGAGATATGCATAACACTGATAGTTTGCAGCAGACAAAAGGATTCCGACCCAGACGTATAATCAGTAAACCCGGCAATACCTCCTGCGCAGGACGAGAGGGAAAAGAACAAGAGAGAAAGGAGAAGGGCGGTTGGGGAATGAAGGGAAGCCTACCAATATTGATCCTGATGGAGGTTTCTTTTGATAGACCCAGGATACGGTAGGCCAACAGGTTCATCTCAGTGATCAAATAGACTGGGCGGGAATTCACTGGCCTGAGAAAAAGGAGCCAAAGGAGGGAAGGAATGTCAAGGCACATTAGGAATCATGAAAAGTTGATAAGAATAAAGGGTCGAAAATAAATTCATCATAGAATATGTAGCGGAGAGCCCTCTCAGCTTTTCGGCTCCTCGCTCTTTCTTTTCCCCTCCCCCCCCCCCTACATGCGACGGAATTGTTGTACTTCCTCCTCTGTCAGCAAGTCCACAAGCCGAGGTCGAGTAGGATCTAGGACGAAGGTGTCCTTGTTGAATCTAGGCAGACAGAAATAAGGAGAAAGACACGGCAAGAAAACAATTGTTAGAACGAAGTCCACTGAATCAGAGGAATGGAGTAGGATGATCTCTGGAATGATGCGGGAGAGCAAGGTAGAGAGCCTTGTTCTGGTGGTGATTATCATCTTGATTTTGGTGATTCGATTGATAATAATAAATCAACCTATAATTCATTCTGTGTCGTTTATTAGGGGTCTAATTCAGGGACTAACTAGATGGGACTAGAGTAAAAGCCCCTTAAGACAGAGGGGATGAGTTGGATTAAGAGAAGGCAGGGAGACGACTCTTTTCTAAAAAAGGAATAGACGGTGTGGGGGATACGGATGGAAACTGCGAAAGCGACGTGGGATCCAGGATATGAGGAAGGAGTGAGAGGTGGATCAGAGGGAGGAAATAGGGGTAGAGGCGGGAAAGAGGGAGATCACGAGAAAAAGTTGCTACGCACTTTGTCTTGGCGAGTTTTGAGGCGGGGCAGAAGCCGTCTTTGGCCTCCCGGGCGCTTTGCCTGGCGCACGAGCGGAAAATTGAGGGGCAACATAGGACGGAGAAGAGGAGAATAAGAGAAAGGGGGAGGGAGGGCAAGGAGAGGAAGTTCATGCGAGTTAGGAGCATGCACCCTGAAGGGCCGGGACGAGCCTCTTCATGCTTGGCTCCGCCGCCTTCTCCCTTCCCCCCCCCCCCCCCCCTTCCCCTTTGTCCCTCACTCCTGGTCTTCCCTCTGACCTGATGAACGCGTAAAGAATGTTACACTTGCGCCTAAAATCTTCAGCCAGCTCTACCAGGATCTCTCTTGTCTCGAGCGTCTCGTCTCTGAGGACCATCGATGTTAAAGGTAAGAAATGAAAAAAGGTAACAAGGGGGAAAACATAAAGAAGACTAGGTATATGATTGGAAGAAATTTAAAAAGACGCAAGGGAACGGAAAACAGTAGAGATGGAGGAAAAGGCTGATTTAGTACCGAGGATCATTGATGTACATGTCCATCATGGCTGTTCGCAAGTTGTTGACCACACGGGCGATGAATTTACGGCCCTCGATGTAGGAATCATAGGCGCTGGAAGGAGGGAGCGAGGGACAAAGCAAAAGAGGAGGGGGGTGAGTTGTGCACGAAAAAGGGTAACTTCAGATTTTGTCATAAGACACATCATGTCCCTACCCTGCATCAAGATGCAGCCCTCCCTCCATCTTTGCCTTTTCCTCCTCCTCCCTCTCACCGATTCGTTCGAAACACTGTGATAAAGCCCAGGACCGATCCCAGGATGGTGTGAATGGTGGAGATCCGAGGGTTGACTTGGTACGTGACGTCAAAGACAGACTGGAGAACTTTGATAAAGATGACCACGAGGACGCCCAAAAGAATCTGGAAGAAAGCAAGTGGAAGGTGAGGAGCGGGGATGAAACAAAAGCTGCAAGAGGGTATAGTGACGGACATCAATAGTGGATAAATCGGAAAGAAGCAGGGAGAAAGGGAGTAGGAGGGGCACCTGAGGCCATATGTTCTCAAGGACGGTGCCCTTGAAGTAGAAAAGGATTCGAATGAAAGACCAGGGCCTCGTCGTGCTGCGGGGTAGGGAGTGGGCAAAACAAAGCGGCATTGATGGGTTAGCAACAGTGCCGGAGAGTGGACGCTCCGATAAGGGCAAACGAGTCCCGCAAG
Source organism: Nannochloropsis salina CCMP1776 (assembly GCA_004565275.1). Classification (NCBI taxonomy): domain Eukaryota; class Eustigmatophyceae; order Eustigmatales; family Monodopsidaceae; genus Microchloropsis; species Microchloropsis salina. Next base: position 53,803 of record SDOX01000114.1, on the reverse strand, counting down.
ATATCTTAAATCGTAAGGAATAAGGCAGAGGAGTCTCCGACAGGAAAGGGGAGAACAGGAGACAAGGGACGCTTACGAAGGTCTGTCCAGTGCTGGCACCCTCGGTTCAAAGGCGAGAAAAATGCAGAGCAGCCGACGCACACGCATAACTTACATGAACGAGCGCTGCTGATCCTTTCTTGGGTAGGGCTGAGGAATCCGATACGCGTGAAGCTCGCTCAACACATGACACTCCCGTCGAGGCACCTTGGGGTTGACCAACTGGCTCACGGTGGCTGTGCGGGAGAGGTGCCGGCCACCTGTCCCACTCTCCCAAGACTGGAGAGATTTGTCCGAAATACTTCTGTTCCGTGCTTTCAACTCCTCTCCACCCTCTGGCTGCTGCTCCTGTGACTGAATTCGCTTTTCGTGTGACTCTTGTAGTCCGTGCTCCGATTGCATTAAGATGCTTCTTTTTTGGGCGCAGGTGGGGCTTCCAGACCCGCTTCGAATCAAGGCTAGGGCTGTTTGATCTCTTTGAATTTGCAAGTGCCCTTGGTCATGGTCTTCGGCACCTCGTTGTTGGACGAGGGGCCCGGTTTGAATAGGAATTAGCGGGTGAAGTACAGGGTTAGGGGAGAGAGAAACGTTGCCAGACCCACGTGCTGACTCGATGCCCTCGACAGCTTCTTTACTTCTAACATCGTGTGTCCCATCCTTTGAATTTTCTGGGCACGCATTTTGAAGGTCGATGTCCATCTGTATACTTACGTGGGCATAAAGGATGGAGGAACATGGATGTGAAGGATATGATTTGAAGAAGTGAAAAAAAAAATCTACCCCTTTGCTGACATGCTAAAACAGAAAATGACCTGTCTAGAAGTAAAAGAGCTTTTATTGCCATGTGACTTCGCAGAAGCATCTCGCGTAATCATCCCGTGGTAGTGATCATGACACAATAGTTTTGTCGTGGCCATTGAAGCGAGACCGAAATTTTAATACAAGGGAAGTTTTTCTTTTTTCCTTTTAAAAGCATAATTCAGCTCTAGACCTTCCGTTCCAATTAAATACAAGGGCTGGAGCAACATGGGAAAAATAGAAGGGCAACAAATTCACCCTGACAAAATGCAGAAAGGACATGTTGTTGTTTGGTAAATGGCGCGTGATTTGAATTTGATAAGAAGCTTCAAGTTGTACGTTACCTCTTGCTACGTATCCACGCGGGTTCACTCACACTTGTTTGACATTCATTCTAGGTTTTCGAAGTCGAGAATCGCGACTGTTGTTCGATATCAGAATGTAATAGAAGAATGTGATAGAATTCTGTAAATGATGACGTGTGAAAGACTTAAAAGAGAGCGCACTTAATATTTCGTGTCACCAGTCTTGAATCAGAAACGAATTAACGCTATCATTCTCACAGCACAAAATGGTGTCTCCAGCATTTAAAGTGCCTCCCCAATTGCTCTTCTTTCACAATCATTGACTTGCTGTGCTCTCTCTTAAATATGTCAAATGCAGAAACCAGCGCATTTCAAAATTTGTGATTTCCCTATAGGATAGACTTCTCTAACTTTGTGTGAGAGATATGGATCATACAGAGGTCTTGCATTCTCACCGAATCTTTTACCATCTACAATCCTATTTCGCAACCTTCTTCTAAGCTTCCTCACACACACTACTCTTTACACTACTCTTTAGTGCGTGTAAAGGAATCCCACCTACATCAATATATCATTTGGAACATTGACAGTCAAGCACTCATATCTACATTGTTGCACATAGATTCTCGCGGCCTGGCAATTCTACTATGAATATGTACGGAGGCTATGTCTCATGGACATTATCAGTGCTGTAGCAGGATCGCTTCTATCTATGCTACACAAGACAGAGAACCCTCAAAACTTTAATGACCAGAAAAATTGTAGACGTGGAAACGTGAGATTATATTACCCCTACTGTTTAGAGCTCCTTCGGATGCTTTCCAGGAAGAAACCTGGAAAAGCGTTCCCTCAAAAAAGCCTCTGTGGCCGATATATTTGAGTGACAGAGGCGGACACAAATGGTAGTAAACTCCACACCCAGGGACTCCACACACCTCGGTCATGACCAGCAATTAGTGTGTCACACTGGAGGTTCTACCATGAGGCGTAACTATCTGAATGATTTGTCAAATACACCCGTACAAATAGAACATCGTTCTTCGTCATTCGCGCACGTCAAACGCCTGGGTATAGGCAAAGTTTGAAGCAGTAGTTGGGGTTGCCGACTTTAAACCCACAAGTGTGCTCAGCTTCTCAAAGATTGTCGAAGATCTACTGCTTGTCTCCTCGCTCGTGACTTGCAGAAAATATGCCCCAGGTTCAACAGTTTCGTCCACTGTCCACATCCAGGCAGTAAGGGCCCCCTCTCCGTCCCGCAGGAAGAAAGCGTCCAATGTCAGGGGCCCATCTCCGTCACGAGGAACCAGCTTGACAACCAAAGGCGTCGCAGGTGCAAAATTCTCTATTTCCAGAGCATAGGTCTTGCCCATCCATACCTCGTCAACACGCGCACCTGTAACGCTGTCCGTCAGTGCTGCCGCTGCCATCGAGGTAGCCTTCCCTGCGCCCAACACGTCGGCTATCGAAGATTTTCCTTTTTCTAGAGCCTCTTTCTTGGACGACGAGGCTTTAAGACCCGGAATAAAAATCGAACGGGCTGTCTTCAGGAATGCTTCGCAGATTTTTACACCGTCGTCTGCTGGCTGTGTGTCCTGCAATGCCAGGGTCAAAGCCCCGCTTCCTGCTGCTCCCTTCAGCTTGTCAACGTGCGTGTCGGTCACGTTCTGCCAGTCGCTGACCACATATACCCGAAAGGACTTGCTCAAACACTCTTCGTAGACCATCTTCCTGTCCCCTGCTCGCAAAAATTCCTCAAGCAACTCTCCTTCTTCGTCCCTCAGCGTGGTTCCTACCTCTGCTGCATTGAGGCCTCCGTTCTGCTCGGTATCTCTTCTTACCGCCTTCACATACTCCTCATCATCGAAATTTAATGGATTTACTAAGTCTGGCTGGACTCGCACATGGGCGCGTGGGGTAACCCCCAGGGTCAAAAAGGCCTTTTTAATCCCGACCTCAACGCTATCAGGCTCTAAGTAGGCAGTGAAAGGATACGTGGGCGTGTACTTAACCTGTATATCCAGCACAGCAACAGAGGAGTTAGGCATTCCTAAATCTAGTGGCGGGTTCCACCAGTCATCTTTGCTACTGCTACCATCACGTTTGTTGCTATTATTGTTGCTGCCTTTGCTGCTGCTGCTGCTACTGCTATTCTCGTCTAACGCATCTCTACGAGAGGGTGCCCGGTTCTCACAACGGTCAGCTAGGGCGCAAGTGGCAGCGCCGGGACCGTCCACGTTTTCGCTAGTATGTCCGGGCTTCACATTGCAAAGAGAACAGTCGTCCAAGCCCCCCGCTAGGAAGATATGGTCGGTCCTCACGTCGGTAGGTATGGTGGGTATGTAAAGATGGGTGAAGGGAACGACTCTCTGGTAGGCCTGCTCAAGCACTGGAGCCTCAGCCATGAGAGATAATGTGGAAGGAGTGGGTGTTGCCTTGACAGTTGGCGTCAAACTCAGGCCTTCCTCGTCTTCCTGCGTAGGAGGATCGAATACGGCAAATGCTTCTAATTTCTCCTGCAGGGATGTAAGGTGACGACGATGGTTTCTAAACCCGAACACCCTTTCTACTTCCGTCTGATCGTAGTCTTCGAAAGCGACGTTCTGCATCTGAACTCGCATCCTTGTCCTGTCTTTAAGGATGTAAGTAACTTTGTCCCTGGTTGCAATAGCACCGCTGAAAGTTTTGTTGCTCCGCAATACTACGTCGTGGCCGGCAATCCAGAACTGTGCAAGGCGACGATTCCCGTGAAAAACAAAATAAACACCACCTTGATAGCCTGTGTTGATCAGGGCAGCTCCTCCCGCTAGAACAAGGATTTCGGTACCTTGGCCGTACACAACGCCAACACACTCAAACTTATAGAAATACATGTTCACGGTAGTCAACCAGCCCGCATGTAAAAAAAAATGACCACCGGCGATAGAGGCGAATAGTATGATGTTGATGATAAGCCCCGCAGTGTTGATGATAGAAACTGCCATTTGTGTGGAAAAGGTCATATAAGGCATTTGCGTGCACGAAAGGAGAGTCACCAATGCCTGACCTAGTCTTTCGGTCACCGGCCATGCCATGAGAGCTTAAACAGTTAAATGGCACCCTAATTATACTCTAGTTTTTTTCACTCCAGCTGAATAACTCTTTATATCATAAGATGTTACGTACCTGTGCCAGCATGAATGTAGACGGAGCCCCCGCCCCCGTAAAAAGCAGTAACAGCCGCCACACGTACCCACAGCGTCTCCGACTGGACTACGACGCCCGAGCCAACGTAAAGTGTCAAACCTAAGCATGCCACGGCATTCACCGCTATATATCCCGTTTGGGAGACTCCTGTTTTGATAAATATGCCCGCCCCCTGACCCAGGATGACACCGACTGCGGCACCGAATAGCAATGCAATATCTGCATGTACTGACACGCCCGTCCAGATTGAGACGCCACCACCACTAAAAAAAGTCCCACCAGCTCCAAAAAAGGTACGGGCTCCAATGTTGAGTATCGCTTGACACCCTGTGAAAACGGAAACGCCGCCTCCCATGAAAAGGAGCATCCCGGTTCCTTGACTCTGAAAGCGAGGGCAGTTAAAAGACAGAAGTAGTATTTCATGTATTAGATAATATTTCAACAGCCATTTTAAGTCTTCTACAACAGAACTGGTCGTCAACGAAAATGCTTACCGAAAGAAAGGCACAATTCAAAGTGAACGAACATCCGGTGAATATTGCGGTTCCCCCAAAAACCCCTATGGCGTCCCCTACACCAACAACATTGACGAAGAGCAGATTGCTTAAAAAAGTGCATCCTGTAAACACTGCATTGCCAGCCAATAGTAGAACCTGCCCGCCCACCGTATAGACTTCCCGAAACAGCACACCGGGTCGTGTAACGTAGATATGCACGTCTGTCATTACTAGAGTTCCTTCTTCTTGAAGTATGTATCCTCCTCTAAGTCGCAAGGTGTCCAACTGCTCGCTGATAAAAAATTCCGTTATCAATCTAGGGTTGACCGTGAGGAAACAGCTGGTCAAGACTGCTCGCCCTCCTCTTCTAATGTAGAATACGCCTCCTCGGATTTCGAGGAGTGACGGACGAAGTCGAATAGGCTTTCCACGAAAAAGACGGACAAATCGAATGTCTATAAATCCTCCTGCCTCAACAGTAAAGGCTCGAAAAGCCCTGTGGGCATCAACTGTGGGCATGTCTAACGGTCGGCCAATGACAGTAATTTGCCGGCTGACACGAATGAATTCCGAAAGGACGTAGGTCACTCCGGGGAGCAAAGTTACCACAGAACAGAGGGTACCTGAGCGGAACAAAGTTTATTTTCTGCGGTGAGGAAATAGCGAAATCAATGTCGATATTTTAAAACTTACCTTCTACCATCTGCTGCAACTCTACTCCCGTTTTTGGCGTGCATTCTGGTACCATGTTACCTAGTCGGGACTCGATGAAGGGCGCAATGAGTCCACTGCCTATTGTCGTTATTGTACCATTCGACATGATGGGAACGGAATGTTGAATTGCAGGTGGAGTGTGCTCGTCCGTAGTCGGGGACGACACATCTGCTTCTTCGCCTGGTCTTAAGTCAGTTCCGTTACCCGCCTTGTCCCTCGTAACGTCAAAAGAGAGGTTAGTCCAAGAATTTTGATGCTGATCCCATGCTGTGGATGCGTCCTGCTGATTGATGGCAATAGTGGACTTTTTAATGTAGGGTCCTTCCAATGCGAAACTCCGACCACATTACCTTGGACTCCGGTTTGACAACATCAGTACTGGCGTGGCGCCGCTTGGCAAAATGCACAGCCAGTACTGCCACAATAACTATTACTATGCTAAATGTCAGCCTCAGTGCCCACCTATGCTGCTGCATCAGAGTGTTGGCTGTCGCGCTGGATGAAACATGAATTAGAGTTCCAGAGAGAATCTGAGGTCAAATACACCGCTTTCCAACAATGACAGTATCACATTCGCTAGATAGAATTTTCGTGCTCCACGAGCTGTGAAAAAAAATAGAGCGAATGGCGTAACACCATTTGTGCGAGACACATCATGGGCCAGAGAGTAATCCATGCCCGCAGAGACAGCGATGAGTTCAAGCAGTCACTGATTTGACAAGGGGAAGACATCATTATAGAGATGCCGACGACTCGACCTCCCAAAGCATAGCACACCATACCATGGCTCTGCGTCAAAACTCGGGAGTGATCATACACGAAGAGTTTACTGTCTTTATTGAAGATGTCGGCCTCCTGAGCTGTGCAAACAATGCTAGCTGTATACCAAACCGGCGACAGTCGAGATGCCATGACCTCGCCTAAAAGTTACCCGTCATATTTCCCTGGGACCATTGCCTCCATTAAGAAGCATTGTCATGACAAAAATGGTGGCATTGTACAACGTCCTTCATCAGCCAAGGATCATAGTTTCTCCAAGTAAAAGTTTAAGATTAAACGAGAGGGGATGTTGCCACGTTTTTGCCGCGAAAGACCTCTAACCCGACGAATAAGCAGAGATGCAGTGATCAGCATTCAGCATATCGTTCATCACCAGTTGATTATGGGCATACAAAATACACACATAGACATGTAAGAAACATGGCTTAGAGAGACACATCATATAAAATGTCAAATAAAGCAGGAGAAGACCTCGCTGGATGGATGGACGAATGTTTGACCGGGACAAGAATGGAAAAAGAAGTACAAGGATGGACGTGCTCGTGCGGTCAGCAAAGCGTCGGCGCCTCGCTGGCTTGGCCCATCTCGCCTAGGCCGAGACTGCACGTGCGTAAAAACATGGTCAACGGGTGACCGAGGCTTGTTAAGACATAGGGCAATCAAATTCTTTATTGCGTGGCTACGGAAGATGTTGAATTTGTGCTATTAACTGAAATTGCATAGTACCGGCAAGAAACGAGGCCCGTGCCTGATTCCGATTTATATCATATTACAGGAATCCACATGGACACATAATCTACGAGACAAGCCAGAATTCCATCTCAAAAAGTAGTTTGTGGCAAAGGCAGCCATGCCTCAGCACAAACCGTGGAAAGTCTTGGTTTTTAAGCTTATAATTCTTGGTGGATGCATTTTTCTTGGAGCACAAGGCAGCTCACTCTTCGATAAGATTCATGAACAACGCCCACAAAAGGGAGACAAAAGTTCCAAAACTTCCAAAAAGTCTTCATCTGGACAGCGTCGTGCAAGTAATCAGGCTTCAACCGAGGAAGATGCCACAAAATCAAGTACAGTTCTGGATCCCGATTTCGACATGATTAGGTGAGTCGCACGGATAGCCGTCAACACATTCTCATAAACAAATTACCACAAGCTTGTTATCGAGTGAGGTTTCAAGAGACGATAGTTAAAAATATATGAGCCGTTAGAATGAGGGATGATGATGGATCGTTGTGAAACGCTTACCGAAAGGAAAAGACAGTACAGCAGCTCCATTACGTTAACGTCCACTCCTCTCACAAGCACGCTGAATTGCATCATTCCAACACCTACACCTACATATTTCTCCGCATAGAAGGATCAAGGCTGGCACTTTCGATTTCTTCAGGGATTCCTTGCCCAGCATGCTCGAGTACGTTGGAGGAGACGGGAGTGAAAAGGATTGGGAGGAGTATGTAGGGCTGAATACAGAAATAAAAGCCCGCTCACCTCATTTCCTCACTCAAATGATGCAAACCATTTGTACTGCTGCCTCACATACGTTTTTATTTCCCTGAATCCTCTCGATGGATTCCTCCCTTGCTGTCTCGTCTACTTTTCCCCGCTTCTCCTTTCTCAGAACGGTCACAAAGAGGGAGGCACGACAAATCTTTGAGCAATTTCCCTTCATGAAAACCACCAACGTCTGGAAAAAATTTATAGAAACGGGAGAGGCTGCGGATGAGGACGCCGTAAGTAAAAGTGGCTCCGGAAAGCCTACTCCTACGACTGAAATGACCTTCCTCCCTTCGGCTCTCCATTACGAGGAACTTCGACACACTCTAGAGAACAGCGGATAATGCAGCATTTTTTCCGAAAAGTCCTCTGTCATTGCTTTATTCCCTATGTATGGAAGCGTTCGAGCTACTTGGTGTCCTGCCCTCTCTACCCGCCTGTGTAAGCCTAGCATGCCTCAAACAAAACTACCAACCAGGAGCCCCTCTTTCCCTCCCATCGACATTCCCTCATTCCGCCCTCCAGGCCGCCGCTGCGATGGTCGAGGCCGTACGAGAGATGGGTGCTATCCTCATCGAGGCGAGGTCTATCACCAAAGACGCCGACACTGTCGTCCAGCACGCGAATGACTTCCTCGATGATGTGAGAGAGGGGAGGGAAAAGGAGAACGCCTGTCATTGGCGATGTGTTGGCCCGTCCCTTTTCTGGCCTTTTTGTGCAAAGGAATGCTACAGGACCTTTGTTTCTTTCCACTTTTGGGACTGTATTTTGGACTTAACCACACTCCCCTTTCCCTGTCAATCCCCTTCACCAGCTGAAAGCAAACGACGCCTCCTCCCCTGAACTCGTCGCGTCCGCCAAAAGGGGAAGTCCCAGGGCTATCGCCACTCTCCAACAGAAATTTGCGAACCAGTACCTGGGCGGGATCGATCTGGAGACTTTTCAGGTGAAATGGATAGAAAAGGAGGTCGTCAAAAGCGCTGGGAGGAGCAGAAGTGCGTGGAAAAACGAGGCAACCTTATCTACTTTCCTTTTCATGCCCTTTCTTCCGCTCACTTCTCGAGCATCAAGTTTTGATCTTCTGGTTTATAAGGCAAAAAGTGCAAATTGTCATCAAAGCATCAATCTCTGAGTCTCTTCCTGGATCGATTTACCGTATCACTTTTCGTATACTTTTTGACCAGAACCCTCAGTGGGTTGACAGGGCACGGGAGAACTTTTTCGCGGACGAAAATTTGCTTCGTGCGGTTGGGGACGAGAGCGTTCTGAGCAATCTTAGGAACCCGAACCTACGACCTCTTAAGGTACGGGGACATCCGTGTCCCTTTTCCCTTTTCCAAGCGCCCCTCTCTTCTTTGGTTGTCGTTGTTGTTGGTTGTGTTGTTGTTGTTTGTTTTTTTCCCCCCCAGCATTCATCCATTGTGTTTGCTAGTGATATGAACTCACAGACCTTGCTTGCCCTCGTTTTGCGGTTGCTTTCTTTCCCAGGTGAGCGAGTACGAGGAAGCCGACCCATCGCGCATTCTGTCCTCCCTTACCGGTAATTAGGCGCCCAGCTAGCTATGCGCAACGCTTTTCCCAAATAAGTAGAGACCCGTGAAAGAGGGGAAAGCATGAAAGAAATAATCATTGAAAGGAGGAACAGAAAGGGAGAAATGGCGAGGCGACCGACCTCAAAGGTCAGATTCCCATGAGTTTTTAAACGACGTGCTTTATTTTATCCCTTTGAAACATCCACAAGTAATGTTAGATTGATTTCGTTGTCCAAGAAATTTACTTCAGATTTGCTGTCTGATGACCAGACGAAACTACGCTATTTTAAAGTTTGGTAAGGGATACCCTTCACCCTTTATCCCGCTGCACGATCAGCCCATGACCATTTGTACACATAATCAAGAGCACTATGCACCCATGCGAAGCAATTGATTCGCTTTTTCGTCCCCTTACTGCTTAAATACAACTCTCGAAATACTGTTTGGTCGTGCGTGAGCACCCTCAGACAAGCCTTCGTCTCGAATCTCTCCGGCCAGAGCACGCCTTTGTTCGCCCTCGGCTTTGGAGGAAAGCGATTGCCGACTGCGCTTCTCGTACATCAGCTGCCTGTATGTGTACGCCACAATCAGCTGCCAATGGCGTGCATGTACTCACACAATGCACATGCATATTCGCGTCCGTGCGTGGATGCCCATGCGGGAAGAGCCATCATCGCTTCAAGTTTGTTGAGCGCGTCAGAATCTTGTCGCCATTTCAAATATTGCTCGTAAAGCTCGGGATTTTGCGCCACCGCGTGCAGATGAGAAGCCAAGGCTCCCACAGATTCAAAATCGTTCGCATAAATAATCGAATGAGGTGGGGCAATCTTCTTTAGATTCTCTGCGTCCCCTACGTAGACGGGTACTGATCCTGCGGCAAGTCCATGGAAGACCTTTTCGGTGATGTAGTATGGATAATCCGAATTCTCTGCCGCAAAGAAAAAGAGGTATTGAGTGGCAACAGCAACAAGTTCCGCGCCAAGATTTTGAGAACCGTAGCGCCGCCAATCTGCATCCGTCAATGCCGTCACACCTTGCTTGGAGGAATGCGTGTTCCAGCAGCGGCCGTAGGAGGCATACGAGATCTTGGAGGATGCGAGCTGCTTAAGAATATCTTTCCGGTGCGTGCGGTCCGTGTTGCAGTTGGAGATCCAGACGGACATCAATTCAGGACGGGCTTGCTTTGCTTCCCAGGTCGGAAGTGTAAGATTAGCAATGCCAGCGAAGCCCTTCATGGTATCGTACACCATGTTGAAGACTGGAAGGTCGTCGTCGGGGCGGAAACCCATCGTTACATTGAATTGTGACATGATTTGAGGGTTTTTCCGGTTTGGGTAATGGTCAGGGGACTCAAAGTATGTTCCCACCCATATCTGTTTCGCCGGTCGGGCCCACGGTACAGATCTGAAGGTTTGTATGTCCAGCACGACCACGTCGGCGGCAGCTGCTGACGAGGCGTCTCCATATCCACCAATTGCTTCACACGGCTGTCCACAGGACTCCCAGGCACCGCTGTCGTCGTTCCAGAGAGGGTCAGCACCGTATACATGGCTGTACTGTGCGATTCTTATACGTTTCGGTACATCCGCCTTATCCGTTTTTATGCTTATTGATTCGTCAGTGATGTTTAATGCTTGTCTGGCGCGCGACCGCAGGTGCAAATACGTGTCAAGGCTGCTGCTTGGTTGTGCCGTTTCCACAGCCATGGATATGGAGGGAAGAATTTCCTTTGAGAAAAGCATTTTGTAATGCACGCTTTGGAAGGAATGTAAGAAAAGAAATGCGCATAAAATCCATGCTATAAATAAAATGATAAGTATCCCTCGAATGCCAGGATTGTGACAATGTGTTTGATAGCCAAGTTTCCGCAAAGGACTGCGAAACATGGTGCGCCGAGCTACAGAGCGATGAATACACCAGCCTCACAGCGCAAGCTGTGTGATAAGAATGAATGGTGGAAACTCGTATATTAGCATTCATTTTGGTAGATTGCAATTCATCAATTTTACCTGCCACCCGCACCATTTGCGATGGACGGGATGGTGAGGATTGTTTCATATTGGCACGTTGCAGATATGGGCCTGTCCCCCAGGATCTCCAACAGTTCAACTCGCTCGTTTTTTGGGAAAAAAATCCGAGATAATCTTCTATCCCCCCCCTTCGTGGTGGAGGCCAGATTGCACGAGGCATTTTGAGCCTCTTTGGATTTGATTTTTTTGGGGCACCTCTATTGATTTCGTGGAAAAGTTGGGGGAAGTCAACAACTCAGAAAGAGTACGCTTGCATTAATAATGAGGCCATCGGGAGAGCAGGTCAGGCTTGGCGTGAAAGCCTCAGGGACATCTCAGGGACTGAATTCTTTTGACATGAAAAAATAGATAATACGCGTAGGTAGAGAGAATAATCTTTTCCCAAAAGGTATTTAAGAATCATGATGAGAGTAGAAAAACCGTCGTGTGGGCTTATCCAAAAGCGATCTCCCCACGCAATAAAGCTTAATCGACCCAAATCCTTTCTCGCATCCGCGGCGAATGTGTGCCTTGGATACTCATGCCTGCGAGCCTACCGCCCGCTGAAACCCTTTGTTAGCAGATACATTCTGTTTCCTCTTTCCGTCCTCCCCCTCTTTGAGGAAAGGGTGAGCTCCCGCCCGATGAGCTTGAAACTTTTCTCCTGATTTTCATAATTTGGCTGTATTCAACATTTATATTCGTATGGAGCAGAGATTTCGATTAATTAATTTGCTTGTTCGAACAAATTCACGAATGCTGTGACAGTCGAGTTCATGTTCGCTCTCTACACGAGCAGCCATAAAGAAACCACTTTTTCTTTCCTCATTCAGATCATGATCGAATTTCCGTACGTCTTCCTCCGACAAAGCCCTAACAAAGATTCTTTGTAATCGATTGGGTCTCTAGTCTATCTTTTTATACACTCGCTTTGCATTCTGCCTGCATATGGGCTGTATGACTGAGACTCCCACTTCAGGGCCAAGTCTTCCTCGACAATCCCAAAGAGATGCTTATACAGCCCGAAGATTACAAAATTTCTAGCAATTGTTCACATCAATGAACGCCTTCGCCGCTGCCCAACACGGCTGTCAATCTTTCTGTACCAAGACGCGTACCTATCGGGATTGCATTTCAGGAACCACGGGATATGGTAGGCCGCCCCCACTGTTGGTTCAATCATGTCTCCCTCCACAAACCGCTTTCGATCAGGCCAGACTGGGTTCAGATATAGGTCGAGCTGACTCAGCACCTCTTTTCCAGCGTTACCCTCTTGGAAATACGACGCCATGTCCTGAATCAGGCGGACAGCGCGATCACTGCACTCAGTGCAGGCAACAAGCTTGGCCATCCGCATGGGGAAATAGCCGTTGTCAGTCATATGGATCCCACCGAGCAAGAATTTCCCGGACTTTCCCCGCATTCTGCTAGGGTATTGGTTTCCGGCGTTCCCGTACTCTGTCGCGGAGGCTACTGTCCAATATGTGGGATCCCCTAACGTCCATGGGTGTCCCGGCACGGGCCAGTCGGGCCGAAACGCCTCGTCCAGTCGGGTCGGGGCAAACCACGATCCGATATCCACAGACGCACCGGCCATTTCGCAGTGTCGCAGCAGCTGGACATTGGAGCGAGCAGGGATCTCGTCGGTATCTCCGAAACCTACCAGGTCTTCGGGTCCGAAGTATTTGCTGTGCTTGTTCCAGCTGAGGAACGAATCCCACCGAGCCTTTTCCTGCAGGTTTTCGCGCGCAAAAAGAACCTCAGGGTTCACTAACGCCTCGGAGTCGTCAAGGACCAGGTGGACAACTTTGTCTTTCACGAAATCGAAGCGAGGTTGGTATTTGAGCCGGTCCCACATGAGGATTTTCCGGGCGTCCTGTGCGGACAAAAGCGTGGGGAAGAGAAAGAGACCGCGTTTATTGCAGTGAGACGTATGGCTTCAGTCTCGGCGGGCACGACACGGAGAATTGCTCGACAGCTTACGCTACGGCGCGGAGCCCGTCATGCCGGACTGACCTACCTTGTTATGCGTCCTTGTGGACTCAATGACGAAGAATTTGTCCACTACATCATCCAGTTCGTGGAGTAGGACCTCCAACATGTCGGCGTCGAAGCCAATCTGGTCAAGACACGTGCCAAGAATGAAGCCTTAAAGAATGGGTGCTGAAGGGCCTTGATGGCTGACTGTGCAACAGGACGATTCATCTCAGAGATGAATGTACTACTTACCTGGATGAGGTGAGCGACCTTGACGGGTTTCTGTCAGGATATGAAAATGATTCGGAGTTGGATAATTGAGGTCCTCTTGGTGGGAATAAATGCCATTATTGATCCCTTTCGCACGCCGCAAAGACATTAGCTGCCAACATTTCAAAGCCATACCAAAGACTTAATCTACTATTACACCCTTCTCACCTCACGTCGTTCCTTGGGAGTACAAGCGTGGGGGTACTTCGAGCATTGGATGTCGGCAGCTTGCATCAGAGGCGGCGGGTGACAGCCAGGTCGAGGGGCGACGATGGGCTCTTGTATCAGACTCGTGGAGAGTTGGTCGAGCAGAAGTTGTGTGTAGTGCGAGGTATTTCCCGTATCGTTTAAAGCAGCCACCGCATCGGCCCAAGGAAATTTCCCTAATGTGCACGGAAAGGGAGGATCAATCCTATCATGAGGCATGTGTTACGAGCACTTTCCAGCATGCATCTGTGCGAATGCAGGCGAGCCTCATACACAATGCCACATATTTACGATGCAATCTCCTCAACCTCGTACCCATCATTTGTAGGAATGAGTTAGATCGAGCTTCACGATCTTCATTTCGTGGCTCGTCGTTAGGAAGCGTGGGTATTTGATCGCTACCATTGTGACCTGCTTGGAATAGCTGTAAAGAAGAGCCTATGGCACGGCAGCATCATTTTAATGGTTTGTGGTATATAATGCAGTCATAAAAGAATTAAGCATTGCTACGGAAGGCTTAGCTGATCATTATAAGGCACTTAAAGCAGAAATTCCACAAGAGCCTCGACGTTACCTGGCAGAGTCGCCCCTTTCTCCCAGAAGTCCGTGCTATCAACAATGGCGAAATAGACTGCTATGAGGTTGATTGTCAGTAGTGCACCGATTCGAAGCCATTTCTTGGATTTCCCTTCCGGTGCACTATCCGACTTTCCAGGGTCGACCATTTGCCACCCTGCCTTATCTCCTCCCTTGGCCAATCAGTGACAAAAATGAAGAATTGATTAATATGTGCTGGCAAAATACGCCACTTTCGACTCAATATTGTAGCAAAAGGGCTCTTGATTAAGAATTTCCCTGTCTTATTTTCCATCTATTTTTGTGGACGGCATGTGTGCATATGGATGCTGGCACCCTAGATGGTCGCGAGTTTTTATCGGCATGTTACAAACAGGATACGCCCAAGGAGATCAATGTGTATCAGCCCAACCTTGAATAAACCTATTTTTTTTTCATGGAGGATGTCCATATGTACTTTTACTATCCAGCCGGGCAGAGGGTGCACCGCGATGGCAAAACATTGTATATCAATGCACATGATACGTACAATACATACATCGATGTGGTCAGGAGCTGAACGTGTCAATTTTTTAAAAGGTAAAAGTGATTTTTACTCATTAGCGGATCCACCGTGTTTTGGGGTCTTTTTGCTCTATCCTTCGTGTAACTATGGGGGTGTTATATTCTAAGCCAGTCTTCAGCATGGGCCGTAAAGTAGGGTGAAACGGTCCTGCGTCCGTTCAAAGCACGATAGTGCCCCTTCCTATCACACCCTCCTGCCTCTTTTTTTTCAGACCATGCGTTGCAATCAGTAAAGTCACACAAAAAGATTATCGGCCTTGGTAGATTTTTGAGATTTTCTTCTCGAAACTTTCTATTGCAACTCGTTAATTTGACAAATTACCAAGGGTATGGCTGGTACTAGAAACGTCACCGTAAACGAATCATCATACAGGTAAAAGCTGATTTAAATTATGCATCGGAAGTGAAAACATTCGAAAGCTATCTCTATTGATCTCTCGCTTCATTTCGTCCCGTTTAATGAGTTTCTTTAAATGACAGTGCCAGGTGAACACTTGCGACCGTACTCTGACAGTGGATCCTTTGATCTCGTCGAGCCTCGTATTACATATTTTTTTTCCGAACAAGAATAAGAAAAGCATCAAATCGAATCCAGCTCGTTTCTATCGATACTTTGCATGACTAGGACGTTGTTGCCGGGCTATATCTTGGATTAATTATTTTTCTTGAATTTTGATTTTTGGACAAGGAATGGCATCTCCCGTCTCAGCCTTCACTTGATGTTCACGAAGTCAACAAAGATTATAGTTTCCACCAGATCTACCGCATACGCATGTAGGCGATTTATGGACAATACTTTCTCTTGATGCTTCCTCGTACAATAGTCACTCTGTGGCAGGATGAACCGAAATAAGCGCTGCCAAAGGGGTCAAAAAGTACACAGGACCTAACGGTGGTGAAAAGGATGCACTCCTTCCTCTTCAAAGCATATTTTTTTCCATCATTCTGTGGCATCCTTTCCCAAAATGCATGCATAGAACGTATACACACTACAATACTACAGCCTTTTCCACTCCTCATTCAGAACGAAGCTTTGGGAGCACGTATACCCCTGCCGATTCGTTGCACTCAGCGCCTGAACAGGTGCCAAGCACTCCGTCTAAGCAATTAGAAAAAAATAAAACCAAAGAGCCGCTCCAGGACAATCTTCGAGGTTCATGAGAAGAAGTCGCTCTGTATCAGAGGTTCGAAGCCGTAAGGAAGGTATCCCCCATTTTTCTTGTCGAGATAGCTATCCTATCGTTCCTCGTGTGGCGTCAGCCAAGGAAACCTTGCCAATGGTGATTCACTGAAACATCAACCGACGAGTACGCTTCGTCAGGCACATCGTGGCGTTGCATTGCTCGAATGTGCAGACGGATACCTTTTCTCGTGGCAATGGGGAAACGGATAGTCCGGAATTCTCGCTTACAAGCGATGCTGCAGCTCCCTCAGACGCTATCTCAGGGTGTGTCGACCTGGGTGCCAGAAAGAAACTTTGTCCCTCCTGTTAAGCCCATGCAGTCACACGACATAAGAGCGATGCTCCAACTTCTGCGAGAAAGAAATTGGTGCTTGTCTAGTGCAAGGATTGCGTAGGTAAAGGCGCTGCACGTCTGGAGTGGAATATTCCCTTCTCCCAAGATCCAGCAAGTCGACCGTCGCTGTCGATCAACTTCTAGGACATTGTCCACATTCCTCCTTTTTCCATTCAATATCGCACCTCAACACATCGCACAAGACATCCTCGGGCAGCGAGACAGACATAAGTCGCGTTTCCCCCCCCTTCACCGTGGTTTTACCGCCCCTTTTCCTCTCCTTGAAGTCACAGCTAGCCCTCTGGGTCACCGCCAAGTGGAGATGGGCTTGTTTTCTTCTAGGCGGTCATCGCCTGCACTTTCTGCTCCCTCCTACAACGCATTCCGCCATCGACGTTTCTTCCCTGCTGCTTTATCATCGTTTTTCGTCGCAGCGTTCCTCTTGGTGGGTTTGAATGGCGCTAACGCCTTCATGGGCGGGTCTCGACCACCCCGAGAGCAAGTATCAGGAAACTGGGCGACAAGAACACGGGTTCAACGCGGCAAAGGGGCTTGTCGCATGCAAAGACAGGTAAGAAAACGAGAGACAATACTGAGAAGAATACGAAAGGGACTTACCGGGCCTTTCTGGATGGTTTCTACCTGGTATGAGAGCGATGTTCGACTCTGGAGGGGGGAGTATCACCTTCCCGGTGCCTATGCGGCCTTTGTGGAGAGGGAAGGATTCAAACTTTGAACACGATGCATCCGGCATTCTCGTGCTACACAGTGATTTCTGGTGACTTCAAAACACTCAATGGAGGCTCTTTTGTCTGCGGGCCTGGGACAGACTCAACTTATCTCTCATCACCTCCCCCCCCTTTCCTTCACTAGGACATGCAAAGAGAGCTGAAGAAGGTTCCTATATTTCCCCTCAACATTGTGGGGACTCCGGGGGCGACGCGGCAACTCCGTGTCTTCGAACCCCGCTACCGGCAGCTCTTTCAGGACATCTTCAACGACGTAGGGAGGGAGGGAGGAAGGGAGTGAGTGAGTGAGTGAGTGAGTGAGTGGTGCTCACGCATGGGGGGATTGGGGACCGCCTCAGAAAGGAAGCAAAGAGGTAGATGGAAGACTGGGTCGCTCATGCCCTCCCTCCCTCCCTCCCTCCCTCCCTCCCTCCCTCCCTCCCTCCTTCCTCCCTCCCTCCCTCCCTCTCTCCCTTCCTCCCTCCCTCCCTTGGCGCGCTTTCCTCTTGCTGCAGGCCGCCGGTGATGACGTCAGTAAAGGAGTCTCCGGCACAATGGATAAGAAGGACGAGCAGGAGGGCGGGAAGGAGGGCGGGAAGGAGGGCGGGATGGGGAAAAAGATTGCGATCGAGATTGCGAGCCAGTTGGAAGAAATTATGACGGGGGAAGGAAGTGGAGAAGAGGACAGGCGGGAGGGACCGACCGAGGCGGGGAAGGAGGGCGGAAAGGAGGGCGAGGGGGAGGGCGGGCTGACGGGGCCAGCGGAGTGAGAGTGAGGAAGGGGGGCAGGGAGGGAGGGAGAGAGCGAGGTAGTAGGTAGGTAGGTAGGTGTATGCATGTATGTGTAGGGATGTAATGCGCTCTGCGAAGCGCTCTGCGAAGACACGCAGAGAATATTATTTTGCGTGTACAAGCCGTGGGTGATGTTGGATATAAATCTGCTTTTTCCGAGCGTTGCGTTAGGGCTACGTGTGCGTCGGGAGAGGGCCTCCTCGAGGCGCCCAATGAGGAACAGGAACGGAGGGCGGGGGGGAGGAAGCACGGGAGGGGCAGGGACATGTCAAGTGGGTAGGGGAGTTCGGAAGCCTGTGGTGGGGTGTGTGTCGAGGGAGGGAGCATGCTTTACAAGGAGACGGGAGGATGACGAGAAAGGGAATGGGCACGGTCTCAACCAAGACGTGACGGAACGGGCGAACCGGAGCGACAACTAGCCCCCTCCCCCTCTGCCATCGTCGAGTCGGTGCGGTCCAGGATCTTTGATGGATGTGGAAGGACGCGACGTGAGCTCCGTGCGGCGTGTGTGCTGCCTCTAAGCGATGGGTGTGGAGATGGCCGCAAGCAGTCCTTAGGACCGAGGACTCTGGAGGGAGCTTTGAAGGGGGGGAGGGGGGGCGGCGTGGGCTCTGGGCATGCGCGGGAGCGTCCAGGCGAGGGAAAGAGGAAGAGCAAGGATGCCTGACAACAACAGAAAAGGAGGTCATCGACGGGGGGGAGGAGGGAGGGAGGGAGGGAGGGAGGGAGGGAGGGAGGGAGGGAGGGAGGGAGGGAGGGAGGGAAGGGAGGAAGGGAGGGGGGAGGGAGGGAGTCGCAAATAGGCAAAAAAGGCGAGGGGAACCATACAAGTCTCAGGCATGGAGGCGAGATCGCGGACGCCTCGGGCGCTTCCGTTTTATTGAAGTCGGGACATGCCCTTCAACCAGCGCGTCTAACTTCAGCCAAGGGAGGGATAGGGGCAAGGGAAAAGCTGGAGAGATGCAGGGGATTGGGTGAAAAGGGGGGGCAGAAACAAAAGAAGAAACTTCCCCACACTCGACAGGCGGAAAAAAAAAAAACTGGCTCTTCCTCTGAGTGAGTCCACCCAAAAGGGCTACGGGTCTGCTTGCGGCCTCTGTGAGCGTGTCGAGACATGCCCTGCCCCTTCGTGCTGCCGGATGGCTTTCCTTTAGGTTGCTGATTTCCTTCTTTTCCTGCGCCCGGAGGGGGACCCCAGCCCCGCCACGCACCGAAAATATCCATATCTACATATATCGCGCCCATTCCGCCCTCCCTCCCCCTCCCTCGTGTCCTTCCCGTTCAGATTCATTCCCTGAGCCCGACCGTCTAAGCCCACGTCGGTCGCTTTTTCTCCAGGGGGAGGGGAGGGAATAGTCGGCCCCCCCCAACCCTTACCTTCCTTTCTGTTCACTCACAGTTCCTTCCCTCATTTCTCCCTCGGCTTGTACACATCGTTTGTTTTCGGCCAGGAAGGTTTTCAACTTTGCTTTTCCCACTTGCCTGAAATCTTCTCTTTTTTCTCTCCCCCTCCTGTTTCCCTCCCATCCCTGCGGGAGATTCTCCCCCCCTCACCCTTCCTCCACCCTTCCTCCGCTGCACGCGATCGCACAATTTTCAATCATCTCTCATTCCAAAATGCGATGCCCATTCCACCCTTTCAAACACTTCCTCCCCCCCTTCCTCCCCCTTCCTCTTGGCCCCTCCCTGGGCCGCCGTCGCCTCCAGACCATTGTCCCCCCCCCCCTCGTCGACTTTACTAGGCGTGACTCACATCATCAACCGCGCGAAGCCCAGCCCCACCGTGACCAGGGACAGGAGCGTGCCAGCTCCGTACTGGATGATGCGTTTCTCCACCTGAGAAATTTCGTTC
>SDOX01000114.1:879-24611 GCA_004565275.1 Nannochloropsis salina CCMP1776 | reverse complement strand
CCCTCCCTCCCTCCCTCGCTCCCTCCCTTCCCACCTGCTTCATCACCACCCGCTCCAGATCCTCGTACATGACTCCGCCTGACCAGGAGGGAGACCGAGGAGGGACGTGAGCAAGACCCTCTTTCCCTCCCTCCCTCCGTCCCTCCCTCCCTCCTTCTTCCCCCCCTCTCTCGCCCTCACCTTGGTGCAGAATCTTGGTGGCTTTCCCTCCCACTCCTCTCTCCGACCCCGACCCAGCCCTCGTCTTTTCCCCTCCTCCTCCTCCACCTCCTCTTGCGTCCCCCCCTCCCCGCCCTTCGTTCCACGCAGTGCCGTCCCCACGACCGCTGTCACCGCTGTTCCTCCTCACACCGACATTGCCCCCTATGTCACCCGGACTCTGCCTCCGTACCCCCCGGGACCTCGCCACTCCTCCGTGCGAACCCAACCCTCGCACCGACCCTCCCCCTCGGCCCCCCCATGCTGCACCCCGTTCGATCCCTCTGTCCACCCCGGGGCCGCCTCCCAGCGGGCTGAAGGGCGTCTGCGCTCGGTTCGGGAAACTCCGCGTTAGAAAGCCGCGGGACCCTGACAGTGGTGGCGGCCAGAGCCGACGTGAACTTGTTAATCGTGTGTCAATTAAAGCCGTACCCTTCACGTTGTCAGTAAGATATTGTGCTGGAGTGCCCCTGGAGTAAAGAGCAGCGGGGGGGGGAGGGAAGGGAGGCAGGGCCGAGAGGGAGGAAAAAGATTTTGACACATGATGCCCGCAGTGTAAAGAGGCAGAAGCACTTGCGCCCATGACCATAACCAGGGTCCCAGCAGTCGATATATCTTGACGGATGCATTCGTACAGAGGGCTGTTATAGAGGTAGGAAGCAATGTGATCGACGGATGAGATGGAACGCAAGGGAGAAGCGGGAGGGATAATTCTCCCGAAGCCTGCGCATTTTCCCCCTGCACTGTGTATTTACCGCCGACATCGTTGGAACTCATTGTTTGTAGATAATATTTCACCCCCTACCTCCCTCCCCTCTTCGAGTGTGCAGATATACGAGGCAAGGAAGAGGCCTTTCATGCCGCTTCAGAGCTCCTCGTGCCCCCTCCCACGTTATCCGCCACAGTTACTCCACTTTTCAACCTTACCTCTTCAAAACCCGTTTTCCGTTAAACATGCTGCCGGCACGCTTGACTCCCAAGCGACCTGTCGTCGGAAAAGCGGGCGGATCAGAGGATGCAGTGGGCCCAAGGCAAAGTAAAGTTGTAAACCGGACATGTGTGAGGTAGCTGGCGCCTAACCTCCGGGTACCTGGCGGAGGACTCGAAAGAGGGCTGGATGCCACCACTTGGATCGTTCGTAGACTTTTCGCTTTCCTTGACCACGAGTGTCAGCGGAAACGTTTTGCTCTTCCTCAAGACGAATGCTGGGTATGCGTACCTTAGGAGATTTTGCACGTCGGGGGCCCGATTGTTATGCATCTCCCTCCAGCAGTGCCTGACGACGCAGCACAAACAAGGTTCGCCTTGTACAAAGCGACACGAGAAGACATGAGATGGGATTTTAATTGACCTACATGTTATCTAACCTATGACATAGAATTCTAAGTAGAGTCCTATACCTCCAAATGTATACTGAGATCATGAAGGGCACGCTCAATGGCACTATGCCCACCAACCGAAATAATATCAACAAGATGAGATCTCGCTGCCATGATTGGTCTTTCATGGGTATTTGAGGGAGTTTGAATAAAAGCGATAGAGGCGACGAATTGCTTGAACCTGACACAAGAGAAAGAGACCTCCCTGCAGATTGAGGTCCTTTTGTATCATGCTCTTTCATTTTATATTTCCTGGAAAAATAAATCTTGAAATCAGCGGTGCAAAAGAAAAAGGGTGACAATCTCTGCAGTACATACCCTGTACAGTGATAATCCCTACCTAAATCATCGTTCATTTTCATGTGTATGTAAATTATCTTCATATATTTACATATTTTTTTGTATCCTTCTCTCTCTTTATCACCCTTGCGGACCGCAATAAACGACAGAGATCTTGTCTGCTACAACTTTAAGTCTAAATGAAAAGCTATAAGTGATTCAGTCGTTTGTCTTAAATGCTCTGAAATGATGGTGATATGAAGAGGAGTCTACGCGACACAATTTGTAGCCGCTTTCCTCTTTTCATTTTTTATCTTCATGGAAGCCTCAGCTATTTTTCCAATTATGACTGCTAGCTCCCCCCCAAACGTAGGTTAAAGAGTATCCAGAAAGCATTGCTGGAGGAGAAAAAGGGGGGGGGGGGGGAAGAAGAAAGTAAAGTACACAACTCGGCTCACATCGAGGCGGAAGAAAGCGAAGGGAGGAGTGTGGATTGGATTATTAATAATCTTCAATTTTCCGCTCCCTTTATTTTAAAAAATATATCACTGTAGAAAGGACCGATGCTTACATCCGCCAGCCTCCGACACTTGATTACAACGGTGGGGCTAAAATGTTGAAGCAATCAAAAGATTAAAAGCCGTGCCCTGAGCACCTTTGATCTACCTCTGATAGCGAGCGCTGCGGCTAAGCGCCATTAAACTGGAAAATGTATCACTAATCCCCATGTGATAGCTCGGTATATTGTTATCTTATCTCGAGTCACGGTTCAGCTTACAAAGCTAGGAAGAACCTTTTTTGTAGAAAGATTGCGTCCTATTGGAGTGGGTGGGTACAATTGACGACAAATACAAATTCCAAATTGTTACCTTTCAATTTTAACCTCTAGACTCATATGCAATAATCATGGAATTGTAGATGTTATAGTTTCACAAAGCATCAACAAGAGGAAAGAAAAAAATTAGAGGTATAAGGGGAGGTTCAACTTGATGCGTCATAGTTACTCCGCTTTACCATCCCCTGAATGTAAGCCTCTGTCCATGGCAAGGATGCGGGCACGGTTGCCTAGGAAAGTACCATTGCTTCCAACCGCTATAAAATCATATTGACGCTGCAAATCTTACGTTGATATCCTGTGTGATTCGTGAACTGGAATGTGTGACATCAGACAGCAACTACTCACCGAGCTCCGCGGATCACATCACAATCGGATCCTATATCTTCTGCTTCCCATTTGCTTCCTGTATACATCTCCAAAATTGTATTCCATAAGTGCAGAAAACAAGTGCGAGCCTGAGTCGGAGCATGGCCGCAAATGCGGTCTCGTAATAGCCACAAGTATTGAGAAAGATTTCACGTCCGCAAAGTGGCACGTTCTTGTGCAAAAGCAGCCATTTACAAGGCAATTGAGTTTAAGACACATAATAAGCAAGCAATATAAATTAGTACGAAAGGCGTGAATGGGTTCTCCTCCACGCGGTCCGGTTATTCCCGCGGGGCAAGGCGGACTCGCTTTGCGCGTTGTTGTATCAATCTGGGGGTACACCTCGATGGTGAGCAGCTTTATTTTCTCCTGGATGCTGCAGGTAGGGGTCGAATGGATTTGGATTGGGATAACAGACATGATGAGGGGGTCATGGAGGCAAATCCTTATCACAAATGCGAAATCAGTACTTCACAACCTTCTAAGTGCTTACAGTCTTCTTCTCTCGCCTCATGCCTTTTCATACTCATGTCATACTCCCTCTCTTGGCGCCCTTCTCCTATCCCTGGGACTTCTACCGTCCTTCCCCATTAGATCCTGGCCTGTATATTCATCTGTCCCTTCCTTCCTTCCTGCAAAGAGCGACTCCTCTTGCTCGGTTGGATTTTCCGTTCCGTGTCTTCGCTTGTCATCCGTCTAAACCCCTACTGGCACCTACGCGTGCTGGGACCACGCCCGACACGCCCTCCCTCCAAGACCTTGATCATGTGCAACCACCTGTCGAATGCAGACGCCTTCTTCCTCTCCTCGGCCCTTTTGCCTTGGGAAACCAAGTATATCGCCAAGGCGTCGCTCTTTCAGGTGCGGGGGTCAGGAGGGTTGGGGATAGGGAGCAGGATCCCTCAGTCAGACGACCATTACCGCGTGAGGTAGATTCTTAGTTGCCTGACTTTCGCTACATTCATTGGAGGGGCGCGTGGCTGCTGCATGCTGGCTGCCCGCGGGTAGCACTCAAGTTCCTTACCTGACTTTAAAACCAGCGTTCTGTCAGTTGAAAACGTCGACTTTCTTTATATTTGCCGCAATTTCCTCCCCCCCCTCTTTCTCCCTCATCCTCCCTCCCTCCCTCCCTCCTTCCCTCCCTCACTCCCTCCCTTCCCAGGTGCCCTTCGGCGGATGGGCCATGGGCTTGGCTGGCGACCTCCCTGTTCACTTTACGCGAGACTGCCACGGCTGGGGTGTCGTCAAGGGAACCGTACGTGCCCTTGTCCGCTTGTCACGCCCGTTCTTACCTCCTTCCTAGCTCTTCCCCCCCCTTCGTCGTTCTTGGCCTTTTCTTGAGCCCCTGTCTTCCGCAGATCTCCCTCCCTCCCGCCTCACATCAAAGCTCGGAAGCGTCTCGTGACATCTTTTCTCTTTCGCCCGACCTCCTTTCTTTCCCTTTCGTGTAGGTGGGCAAACTCATGGAGCAATGCAAAGTCTACATATCGGATGGCATGCCTCTGACAGTCTTCCCGGAGGGAGGACGCTCAGAGAATGGCCATCTACGCCCTTTTAAAGACGGGTTCTTCCAACTCGCGCTGGAAACGCAGGCCGAAATCCTTCCCTGCGCCTTGTCCGGTTCGTTTTTATTTCGTTCCGAAAGCTTTCGAAAGTTTTATGCATGTCTGCCTTTATTCGTTCTCCCCTCCTCCCTTTCTTCCCGCCTCTCCATTACCTTCCTTCCTTCCATTCTCCCCTTCCACCTTTCGTTTCCCGCGCTGAATTTCCCCGCTTCTTATTCTCTCCCTCCCTCCCTCCCTCCCTCCCTCCCTCCCTCCCTCCTTCCCTCGTCCAGGCTCCGAAGAGGCGTGGCCTATCTATGAGCTCCTCCAAGGACCAGCCACGGTCTATGTGCGGATCGGAACGGCCGTCCCGAGCGCCGGCCATTCCCTGGAGAGCCTCAAAGGCGCCGTCCGGGCGCACATACAAGCGTTACAGAGAGACTTACCCATGCCCCGAACGCTTCCTCCAGGCGAAAGGATAGGGGGCACAGGAAGGTGGGAGGGAGATCGGGAGGGCCGGGAGGGGGAAGCGGTGGTCAACAAGCTTGGGAGTGGGCATAGGGCGCAGGCACTTCCTCAATGAGCCTTAGGGTAAGAGACGTAAGATAAACGAGACAAGGAGTCGCATCGAGAGAAAGAAGCTGTGCATGCATGAAAAGGAGGAAGGGCCAGGAGAGCAAGGTAGTGCAACGGATTAGAGAGGAGAACCGCCCGAAAAAGCGGAGGAACAGGACGAGGAAATAACACGGGCATGAGTTTCAAAAGCATGTCACAGAAGTTCTCCCTGCGCCAATGGAGTGTGTAAAGAGACGCATGGATTTGCTACGCGACGTCTATAGTTATCCATGATGGTCTCGAAATAAGGAGGGAAAGGGCATAGGAAGGGGAAGGCAGCTCAAAGTCTCGACGCTGAAGGGGAGGAACCAGGGAAAAAAAAAAGACACAATGTAAAGCACTGCTGATATACTGATAAAGCCGTATTCCAATACGCACTGAATGATGAATAAAAAAAGCAAATATGCCAGTAAAATGATCAAAATATGTCGTTTACTTGTTTTTGCACGGGGATCTCCCCCCAAAACGTGGTTCCATCTTGTTTTTCTTTCGCATGACAGAGCTCTAACACCAGCCTGTCACTCCTTTCACATTCCACCGCCATTGTCTTAGCTTCTCTACTCGCTATCTCCTCAGTATAATATTGTGGAAGGGAAGATCTTCTTAATGTTCAGAGAATGGCTTCCTGCCCCCTGAGTAGCCCTGTGATCCAGTGTTTTCAAAAATTCGTAACGGCTACGCAAGTTGATGCTAAATACTGGACGACAGTCATTTCTATAAGTAAGCGAGACATCATTCATACGCCCCTCCATGATAGAGATATGACATCGATACGATACAGTGTCCATGTACAGTCTCGAGACGTGCCTTCACTTCCACGCGTCGGGTCGTACATTACGAAACCCGACTTATCTTTCAAGAACGCGACGTCCCGAAAGCATGGGCCAGGAAAAAGAGATTTCTGCCTGTGTTTGCTTGCAAAAGAAGCGAACACTCCCATCCATAGCCTCAGTGACGACTGATTTCAGTCCCAATGTATCAATGCATAACGCTTTCAATGTCGGAATCACGTCCTGCGACTGACAAAAGGCACATACTACCGCAGGCGCTCTTCCAAAGAAACATCCCGGGAGGAAGCTTTGGTGGACCTCATCGTACATTCATATGCAGCTTTAAGAAGGTCAAGAAAAGTGTGAGGGTGACGCATGATGAAGCTTAGATTGCTAACTTACAAGCGCCATGGCATGTACGCTTGTTCACGTCGTCGCCCGCCTTCCGTGCTCCTCAAAATACTAAGTGTTATGCTGCTACTAGCCTCGCTGACACCACTTCAGCATGTAATGATGCGTCAGCTCGTCATGGAGACGACATCATCCAGTCATATCATTGAGCGCAATAAGAGCCTATTTTATGTTACTACCCACCTTTCTCCACCGCACTATCAATATTTGGAGAAATGCTGGCCGTCCCTTCTAGCCAAGAGCCAAGCATACAGGCAATCAGATTTTGTGATCTTCATTACCAAGTCAAACGGCAGCACGATCGATTGGAATGTGATAAATGCTACCTTTGCCGGTACGAAGGTCACCGTGCATGTCGTGGATAATCCGGGATATCAGGAGGGAGCCATGTTGGCCATGACCGAGGCATACAGGAACCACTGGTTCGATGGTTATGAGTGGGTAGTACGTGTCAACCCCGACGTATTGATCCGAAACGACACATTTTTGTTGGAAGGCATGCGGGATCCGGGCATCGAGGGCATATTTGCGGACTGTCTTGACAAACCTTGTCCCACCGGCAAGAATTGCCTGGATCGACACGTTCACACGGATTTCTTCGCCATTCGACCGGATGCGGTCTCTCTCGAAGCCATTCTTGACGCAGATGAGAAGGAGATGCACGCCGAACCTATGGCCCGGCGCGCATTTTCCAGTATAGTGCGGAATGGAAGGGATAGCTGGGTTCCGAACGCAGGGCCGCACTATGGGACATTGTCGTGTCGCAGGCGCAATGTCTCCAGTAATACATTCGCAAGATCACAACGAAGGTTATATGCAATGTCTATCTTGGTACGATTCTTGAAAACAGACACTTCAACCCAATCCAAATACCCCCTTAAGCCCCTGTGGATTAACATCTAGATAGGCAAGGGGCATGTGGAGCCTTTTGAGAAGCTGGGTGTACATTTTATCGCTGGGAAGAAACTTTCGCGCCCGAGTAGCAACCACACATTTGCCGAGGGTGAAAAGGATACTGTTCAATGAGAAGGCAGCCCGTAGCAGCCCGTACCCAATGTGGGGTGGATGTTCCCCTCACGATCAGTGAAGCGTACTGGTACGGGGGGGCAATCAAAGCACAAAGGGATGATGTGCCAGTCCGCGCAAGGGGACCCGAGTCCAACGCAGCCTGTCCAAAGGAGGTGTGGAGAGGCTAGGGGAAGAGGATAATGGGAGGGAGATCGGGAGGGCCGGAAGGGGGAAGCGGTGGTCAACAAGCTTGGGAGTGGGCATAGGGCGCAGGCACTTCCTCAATGAGCCTTAGGCTGAGAGACGCAGGGCGAATGAAACAAGGAGTCGCATCGAGAGTGAAGAGATGTAGATGTAAACAAAGGAGGGAGGCTCAGGAAAGATAATGATGGTATGGTAGTAATGGTTACTCGAGAGAGCCGTAGTCCAATGATGAATCAGTAAAGCAATTATGTAAAAAAAATTCAATATATGTCATCAACTTATTTATGTATGGGGTTCTCCCCACAAAATGTGGTTTCACCTTGTCCTTCTTTCGCATGACGTAGCTTTAACACCAGCCTGATCACTCATTTCACTTCCCACTGCCATTGTTTTGACTTCTCTACTCGCTATCTCCTCAGTCCACCATCATTGAAAAGAAGATCTCTTCAATATTCAGAAGATGACTCCTGCCCCTTGGCCAGCCTCCGTATCGACCGCAGGGAATGGTTGCAACTACGAAAAAAGAGGTGCGAAAAAAAAAGTAGTGCACCTCGATGGCCAGGTGCAGACCTTTTTTCCTTACCCTTTTCTGGTTTAAGGTCATTTTACAGAGGTCTACAGCGTTGCTGAGAGTGAGAAAGTGCATACATTCCATCCTAATGTCTCAACAGAATAAGAGCAATGGGATGATGGTAATATTGAATTTGTGCGTGGACGGAAAGGTGGGTGGCATTCAGGAACGACGAGTCGCCGAAAGCTTAGGGTAGTGGAAAAAGTGTACCTTACTCACAATAAAAGTATGGGACACGACAATAAAATAACAGCACACTTGACCTGAAAGTAAAGCAGTGAAGAAGATTTAGCTCTGAATTAATGATGGACAAAAACGCCCAGGCGCTCCTATCCGTGCCTTTGAGTAACGGTAGGACTGAGCTCTCTCGTCCCGAGAGGCCAGTCTCTCAGTACTTATTTCTCATTTCGCTTTTAGGAATACAGTAGGAGCCATTCGTGGCCCTTACACGCCCTTGAGGAACTAAGGCATTTCTTTCGCGCACCTTGAGCACTCGATGTCCTCCAGCGCACTTTCAAAAGCACCTCGAATCTATAGGTGCATTCAATTCCCTGATTTGACTTCAGCTATCGTTTCCTGGAGAAACGGTCTCGTCACATTGACGTGACACACATATGATTTTCCTTGAACGCGAATTACATACAACTGAGCGGGTATAACCTTCAAGCACCCTTCCATGATAGAGATATGACATCGATACGATGCAATGTCCATGTACAGTCTCGCGACGTGCCTCGCATGGGGTCGTACTTTACGGGGGACAAACCATCTTTCAAGAACGCAACGTCCCGAAAGCATGGGCCAAGGACATCAGGTTCATGCCTGTGTTTACTTGCAAAAGAAGCGAACACTCCCATCCATAGCCTCAGTGACGACTGACTTTAGTCCTAATGTATCAATGCATAATGCTTTCAATGTCGGAATCACGTCCTGCGACTGACAAAAGGCACATACTACCGCAGGCGCTCTTACAAAGAAACATCCCGGGAGGAAGCTTTGGTGGACCTCATCGTACATTCATATGCAGCTTTAAGAAGGTCAAGAAAAGTGTGAGGGTGACGCATGATGAAGCTTGGATTGCTAACTTACAAGCGCCATGGCATGTACGCTTGTTCACGTCGTCGCCCGCCTTCCGTGCTCCTCAAAATACTAAGTGTTATGCTGCTACTAGCCTCGCTGACACCACTTCAGCATGTAATGATGCGTCAGCTCGTCATGGAGACGACATCATCCAGTCATATCATCGAGCGTAATAAGAGCCTATTTTATGTTACTACCCACCTTTCTCCACCGCACTATCAATATTTGGAGAAATGCTGGCCGTCCCTTCTAGCCAAGAGCCAAGCATACAGGCAATCAGATTTTGTGATCTTCATTACCAAGTCAAACGGCAGCACGATCGATTGGAATGTAATAAATGCTACCTTTGCCGGTACGAAGGTCACCGTGCATGTCGTGGATAATCCGGGATATCAAGAGGGAGCCATGTTGGCCATGACCGAGGCATACAGGAACCACTGGTTCGATGGTTATGAGTGGGTAATACGTGTCAACCCCGACGTATTGATCCGAAACGACACATTTTTGTTGGAAGGCATGCGGGATCCGGGCATCGAGGGCATATTTGCGGACTGTCTTGACAAACCTTGTCCCACCGGCAAGAATTGCTCGGATCGATTCATTCACACGGATTTCTTCGCCATTCGACCGAATGCGGTCTCTCTCGAAGCCATCCTGGATGCAAATGAGAAAGAGCCGGGCGCCGAACCTATGGCCCGGCGCGCGTTTTCCAGTATAGTGCGGAATGGAAGGGATAGCTGGGTTCCGAATGCAGGACCTCACATGGGACATTGTCGTATCACGGGCGCAATGTCTCCAGTAATACATCCTCACGAAGAAAGCGAAGGTTACCCGCAATGTCTATCTTGGTACGACTCTTGAAAACAGACACTTCAACCCAATCCACGCATCCCCTTGAGGCCCCGCGGATTAACATCTAGATAGGCAAGGGGCATGTGGAGCCTTTTGAGAAGCTGGGTGTACATTTTATCGCTGTGAAGAAACTTTCGCGCCCGAGTAGCAACCACACATTTGCCGAGGGTGAAAAGGATACTGTTCAATGAGAAGGCAGTCGGTACCCAGTGTGGGGTGGATGTTTCCCTCACGATCAGTGAAGCGTACTGGTACGGGGGGGCAATCAAAGCACAAAGGGATGATGTGCCAGTCCGCGCAAGGGGACCCGAGTCCAACGCAGCCTGCCCAAAGGAGGTATTGCGAGCTTTGGCATGCAAAAGAAGGGAGGCCTGCAACTCCGAGGCCATGACGGTGAAAGAAACAAACCAGGAAAATAAAATTCGGGGCGCTGCTTACGATACGCTCAGATAAGGGAAAAAATCACACACGTAAGAGCCTTTGTACGGGTCTCAATCTGATTCCAGTTTTATCCTGTCCTTGCTTTGTACACGGCTTCAATTAATACCAGCCTGGTCTCTCTTTCAAGTCCCAAACCGGCGTTGCGTCTTCCTCCTCGTCCTCTCTGCCCGCTCTCCGCTGCGTCCAGCATGGTTGAATGGGGGGACGTTTCAGTTTGGCCTCAATCTTCCGTGCAATGTCAGGGTCTTTCTTGATCTGGTGTAGATTAGCATTCGGGAAGTAGAAAAAAATTGGAGTTCGTGTCGATGTTTGGAGCCCAACTGTCAAATTCAACTTTGAACAGGAGCACGAGACCGGATGATCGCTTCCATATTCCACCAATAGCTACTCCTGACACTGGCCCTCCGCGCTCCTCATCTTCTCTCGCGAATCCTCTAGCCCATCTACCATTTTTCTATTCTTGCGATTACTTTGATCCTACCTTGTTGGCGAGGCACATGTACAGCGCGCTCGCTTTGTCTTCGCAAGCATCGAAGTCTCCGGAGATGTAATACTCTTTCGCTTGGTAGACAGGTGACAGGCAGAACCACAAAGAGTCAAAAATGTATGTACAGGAGGTGGGGCTTGTAAGGACGCTGGTAGAAGTAACAGAGCTGTACGAGCTGGCATGGGAAAGAACCTCGTCGTCGGGAAGGGTCGTGTTAGAGGAAGCGGAAGGCGGAGGCACGATGACAGCCGGTTTGACGACTGCAGAGGGAACTGAGCCCATCCGTCGACCTGTTACAATGTGAAGATTGGTGATGGTCATGATCGCGCGGAGGCACGGCCATGTGTGTGGATGGGATGGAAGATGGTATCACCTTTCCAACATTTTAACCTCCCCCCCCTCCAAGGCCCCAGCGTCATAGCAGCCGCTCCTCCATCCCTTCAATTTTCCTTTCCTACCGGCGCTGGTAGGTGCAAGAGTTCCACACCACCACTGATATGCGAGAGTCGAGTCTCAATTTGTACGCTGGAGCGTGTTTTCTTGTGCTTTTCTATTTTCGTCCTTCAATTACAGCCCCGGGACTGGAATAGTATGGCGACAGCACCCCGATCCACCTCTCCTACAAGTAGTACTAGAATTCTGGCTTACCCTCCCTTCTTTTCTTCTTTCCTCGACCCCTTCTGCAAAACAACAGATTTTTTTCTTCAAGATGTTGAAGACATTTCTTCTTGTTGCAGGGCTTGCAAGCAGCAACGCCTTCGTCGGGCATGCTATGACTAAGGTACCCAGACCATGAGAGACGGGGGGAGATCGATCCGTTCATGATTCGAGCCTGCCCCTGATATTTTAATCCAACCACCTGCCCCATTGGTTCTCGTTCTTCGTAGGTGGGGATCAGAGCAGAAGTCAAGTCAACAGTGACGCGGATGGCAGCGGTGGATAATGTAGACGATCCTCGTCTGCTGGTGAGTGCCGATGAGGGAGAGGGGCAGGGAGAGAGAGGGCACAGACTTGCCCACACAGAGCCAGGAGACCCTGTTGGCTTCCAGGATCTACCGACACCTGTCCAATGCAATAGTTAAACGCTGAGCACTCCGCTTTGACCGGTTCTTGTTTTATTTCGTTTCTTCTGCGTCTTACCCCCCCCCCCCCCCTGTACGCGATAGGAAATGCCAAAGTTTCGGCCCCGCCCCCGTCAATATAGGGGAAAGGCTTTTGTGGCCCGCGACAACATCGACACGGACCAGATCATTCCCGCGGAATACCTGACTTTGGTGCCCTCCAAGGTACCTGCCTTTCTCCCTCCCTCTCTCCCTCCCCTCCCCCCCTCCATCTCTCCGCCCTTCCCTCCCTCCCTCCCTCCCCCCCTCCCTCCATTTCCCGCCAAGCAGCCTCACTAGCATCGGGCCGCACCATCACTGCCTCCCTCCCTCCTCCCTCCTCCCCTTTCCTGTCCCCAGACGGACGAGTACGAACAGCTCGGCTCCTACGCCCTGATCGGCCTGCCCGAGGCCCTCTATCCTGTCCCTTACGTGCAGCCCGGGCATACCAAGACCGAGTACCCCATCATCATCGCGGGAGACAACTTCGGTTGCGGCTCTTCGCGGGAGGTGAGGGCATGGCTTCCTTTTTCCTTCTTCTCCTTTCCCTCTGGCCTGCTTTGGTTGTTCCCACCCGCCCTCCCTCCCTCCCTCCCGCCCTCCCTCTCCCCCGTCTTCGGACCCTCTCTCTACCTCCCCTTCGCCTCCTTGGCCCACTGCTGCTTTGTCTGGGGCTGACTCAAGCGCCTTGCACGGAACCACCGCCGGCCGTGCTACGACCACGCCCTCCCCCCTCCTTCCCTCCCTCCCTCCCTCCCTCCCTGCCTGGAATGCATCAGCGTTTTCCCCTTCCGTTTCGTCCATGGCTTCTGCCTTCCCACTCGACGACTGTCATCAACGCGTTCACCTCGACCCTTCAGCTTACTCCTCCCAGCCCCGCTCTTGAACTCCTTTTCTTTCCTCTCTCCCTTCCCCCCTCCTTTCCTCCCTCCCTCGATGGAGACTTGGATCCCGCGGTCGCACAAGGAAGGGAAGGAAGAGGAGAAAGACGAAGGGGGAGAGGCAGACAGGAGGGTTTGCGTCCCCTTCTCAGTTCTTGCAGGAGGCGTCGGGCGCGAGGGAGGGAGGGAAGGAGGGAGGGAGGGAGGGGCGGACCTTTGGGAACGTGCTATGTCCAACCTGGCCTTGAGAAGTTCCCAGCGAGCTTCCCGATGCTTCGTCTCGTGCAATTTAGCGTCTGCCCGGGCTTCGGACTGGCGGAGGGAGGGGGGGGGGGAGGGAAAGGGGCGGGGAAGGAGGGAGGGAAGGGAGGGAAGATGTGGGTACGGAGACATATTTCTACAACACCCCATTCCCAGCCGTAAGGTGACTGGCGGAGCCCAGCAATTGTCCACGTTTTTTGTCTCCCTTCCCTCCCTTCTCTTTTCACGCTTAGCTCCAACCCCTGCTTACCAAGAGGAAGGCGAGCTGTCTGTTCTGAGAGAGCAAGGCCGTCTGCATGGACCGTACCGGCATGCCCCGGCCCCCATTTCGCCCTCCTCCCCATCTTCCGCCAGGTCCTGTGGGTGTCCCCCTCCCGCTCGCTGGGAGTGTGCCCACCGCTCGGGAGGAAAGGGATGGTAGGGCTGGTGGTTTGGAAGAGGAGGTGAGGAGGGGAGGAAGGGGGGGAAGCGGAGCCCGTTTTGGGGGTGGGAAAGAAGGGGGAGGAGGCGGAGGGAGGGAGGAAGAAAGGGGAGGTAGAATTTGTGACGAGGACGGGGAAGAGGGAGAGGAGGGAGAGGAGGGAAGCAGGCAGGATGAAGAGGACGAAGCAGAGCAGGCGGGCGCGGCTGTGACGGGCGGCAGAGGCTTTCTCTCCAACATCTCCGCTTTGAGGTGTGGAATGCTGCTCTTCAAAGTGTGGTCGAAGCGTGGCACATCCTGTCTAACGTTGTTTTTCTTCCGGTTCCCTTTCTCCTGCCCAACCTTTTCGGTCCCATCGCTCCTTTCATTCCTGCGAGCAGGCAGCATTGTCGTTCTTCGTGCTCCCTTTGTTTTCTTCTCTTTTTGCATTTGATCCCCATTCGGAGGGTTTACGTTCGATCCGATATCTCCCCTTGCCGTCGCCTCACTCTCCTCCCTCTGCTCTTTGCCTCCTTTGAGCTTTCCCGATGGATCGGGCTCGAGAAGAGAACTCTTCTCCATCCTAGTTCCTGTGTCGCCGGCTTTTGAGGAACGGACGGAAAGATAAGGATCCTCCGACGGATAATCAAAGATCTTCGTAGCTTCGTCCAAAATACTTCCGCCATCGGTGGCCGTTTTGGAGGAAAAAGAGGACAATGAGGAAGCCGAGGGGGAGAGAGTGGAAGCAAGCAAAAAACCCTGCCCATTTTCTTGACCCGAAAGCCGAGCTTTCCCTGCCTTCCGCTTTTGTACATTTATGAGATGAGGTGTAAGCGGCATGACTGTTGTAGGGATTCGTACAGTTTCGTGTTAGAAGGGCGTGTCGTGAGGAAACGAAGCAGGGGGGGAGGTTGGTCGCTATTTTCCGCCCGCAGGGCATCGCACCAAAATCACTGGCCACAGTGAGTTTTTGAGGACAGCCATGGCGTATGATAGACAATGATAAACAAGACTATCTCCACAAGCCACGGGGTGCAGAGGGATACACCAAGAAGGGAGGGAGGGAGGGCGGGAGGGAGGGAGGGAAGGAGGGAGGAGGTTCACTTCCTCGCCAAAGCTTTCCTGAGCGAGGCGTCCTCCCGTCGCAGGGAGAGGGTAAATCAATTCCCAAAATGTAACAGATGACCAGAGTTTGGATGTCTCGAGGGTCCGTGACCTTGCTTGAGGTCGTGGACTGGTGTGATTGATTCCCTGGTATATTTCTTTTTGGGTATTTTTTTTAATGGACATAAACGCGGGTCGTGTATGTAAGTTTTACTAGTTGCTATGACAAGACGCATCCCATTTGATGCCTTAATCACTCCCTTTTCCAGGCGTGCGGCGGTGGAGGGAGGAGAGATGGATGCAAGCAAAACATCAGCTGCCCCTCCAGGTCTTCAAGAAGACGATGGGCCTCACGGAGAAAGGGATGGAAAGGAAGCTGCGTTCGTTGGCTTACCCCGCATGTCTGCGCTATCGTTTCCAAGCGAGGAGAGAGAAGGAGGAAAGGAGGGCGGGAGAGACATATCAGGCCTCCCATCCTTGGAGTGGGTGGAAGACATGGCGTGTAACGAGTGCATGGTTTGTGGGTGCGAGTTCACATTAACTCGGCGGCGGCATCATGTACGGGCGTGTGGGGGGGAAAGACTGAAAAAAAATGAGGCTGGGACGGAGAATGAACGAGGAGGGGGAATACAGGCTGTGAAGCGTCGACAAAAGGCAATGCAGGAATTTGACAGAGGGCAATCTGCGAACGCATGCTCCGATGCGTAACCAATGAAGCTGGGTGTGATCAATTTTCCTTCCCTTCCTCCCTCTCTCCCTTCCCTTCCTCCCCTCCTCCCTCCTCAGTGCCGCCGCTGCGGCCGGCTCGTCTGTCACTCCTGCTCCCAGCACCGGCTCTGGATGACCAAAGGGGAGCCGGCGGTGGAGGCAGGTGGGGCGGAGAAGAAGAAGAAATTGCGGCGGGTTTGTCTTCCCTGCTATTCGTCCCAGAAAGCCCGGGAGGAGATGGCAACCAGCCGACGGGAGGAGGAGGAAAAGAAGCAGAGCATGCTGTCCAAAGGTCCGGGAGGGAAGGAGGGGACGAGGGAGGGAGGGGGGGAGGAAAGGGAAGGGGGAATGAGAAATGGGAAGCCCTCATTTCTTTCTTCAACATTTTCCCTCCCTCCCTCCCTTCCTCCCTCCCTTCTTGACTTCCTCCACGCAGGCTCTCTGGTGGGAACCTCGGCCCATCTTGTGCGGGTCTTTTCCTTGGACGGGGAGTATAGATCCGTGTGCTTTGAGAAAAGGTGAAGTAGGGAGGGAGGGAGGGAGGGAGGGTGGATCCGCTTTCTTGTCTCTGAAGGAGAGCATCGCCCCGGCCTGGAAGCTGGTAGAGGAGGGCTTGGCGGAGGAAGGGCTCGAGGAAGGGAGGCAGGGGTGGAGGGAGGGAGTGATGGAGGGTGTGGTGAAGGTGTATTTGGAGACCTTGATCAAGTGCGTTGGGAGGTTGAGGGTGGAGGAGGAGGATGGGGAAGGTGGGGGGGAGGAAGAGGAGGGAAAGACGGAGGAGGCGACGGGCATGGAAGGGAGGGAGGGAGGGAAGGAGGGGGAGGAGAAAGAACGCGCTCTTTTCTCAACGTTTGAAGGAGGACGTGAAGGCTTATGTTAAGGTGTTTGGGAATTTGGCGGGAACCGAGGCGGCGACGCACCAGGTGGGTGTCTCTCTTCCTTCTTTTTCGCGCTCTTCCCCTTTCCCATATCCCTCCCTCCCTTTCCGGCTTCCGTCCTTCCCGTGGTCGCCTCTGTGCCCCTCCCCCCCTTCCCTCCCTCCCTCCCTCCCTCTGTCTCCCCTTCGCCTTGTCTGGGCATCCAGCCACTCCCCTGCACCTTCTTTCCCCCTCAACTTTTCCCTCCCTCCCTCCCTCCCTCCCTCTTCAGGTGAAGCCCCTCCTGCATGTCATCTCCCTCTTGGACATCAGCCCTTCCTCCATCCCGACCTTCGCGCAATCAGTCCTGGTGCCGCTCTTTGGCCTAAGCACCACCCAACGCGTGGTCCGAGCTTTGCTCGTGGCACGGTGGGAGGGAGGGAGGGAGGGCGGGAGGGAGAGGGAGAAGGAGAGGGTGATGGAGGGGATGGCGGGGCTGGAGGAGGGGGAAGGGAGGGGAAAGGAGCTGCGGGCGATCCGTTTAGACTTCGGGGGGGGACGCGGGGGAGGGGTGGAGGGAGGGGAGTTGATTAAGGGTTGGACATTGGAGTGAAGAGAGGGAGGGAGGGAGGGAGGGAGGGAGGGAGGGAGGGAGGGGGAGGGAAAAGTGCATGTAACACAAAGAAGTTCTCGGCAGCTTCGCAATGCCAATGTCGGGGCTTTCTCCAGATAGCCACCTGGCCACAATTCAAAAATTCAAACCCGTAACGGCCACCGACTTGTCATCCTCTCGTCGCGGCTTGAGCACCTTCCCCCCCTGAGGGGCGTCTTGCCTCATTCTCCCTTTTTTTGCTGTGGGGCCACTCCCCTCTATCTTCCCATCATCCTTTCCCACTCTTTCAAGCTTTCTTTCTCTGCTCGTGCTGCGGCCACCGCCAGCCTGCTCAGCAATATCGCTTCGTCACTCACTCCCATCACATCCATCCTTCTTCTTAACTCCCTCCCATTACATCACACACCACACGCTTCCCTCCCACGCGCCCGGTCCCGATCTTCCCCCGCCGTCAATGCCCGGGGTCCTGCTTGTCGATTGAGGCTTCAGGCACGTCGCCCTGACCCCTTCCCCTCCCTCGTCCACTCCTCGCCTTCGCTCCTTCCCTCCCTGCCTCCCTCCTTCCTTCCCCCCCTCTCCCTCCCTTCCCCTCCTCCATCATCCGCGGGTGGCGATCCAGCTCAAGATGATGAGGAGGGAAGGGGGGAAGAGGGGAGTCAGGGCAGGGGAGCAGAAAGATGGAAATCGAGACAAAAGGCAGGGAAGTGTACCGAGGGGGATGGGGAAAGCGTCATAAAAAGGTTTAAAGGCGAGAAGTGACCGTCATTATCCAATCCGTCCAACAAGGACCCCGACACACCGAGGGCCAGGGAGCCGGGGGGTCGAGCGAGGAAGGAGAGAGGGAGGGAAAACAGGGGCGTCGACCAGGCAAAGAAGACGAAGACCCACGTCCTTCAAATGCCCGCCACAGGAACTGTGTCGACGTCGGCGTCTTCCTGCCTTTAAAAAGGCGGGAAGAACAGGCCGCCTTTCTTATCTGTCCTCTTTCGTCGTCTTCTTGGGCGCCCGGGCTGGTTCTGCCCCTTTTTGAGATCCTGAGGCCGCAGGCGTCGGACTGCTTTGGTCCTGTACCTCGCCCGTGTCTTCTTTTTTCTCACGCTTCATTTTAATGCCGCTCCACACACCCGTGCCTTGGAATTCGTCCTTCACGCCCGCCGCGTAAAGAGCGCCGTCGAAGGCACTTTTTATGGATCAGTAAATGACCATGGTGGGCGCCTGATGCGCGGAGGGAAAGACGTGAGACATAAGGGAGAGGGGAAAGGGTGAGGCATGATTACCCATGCGCAGTCAAGGGCGACAATGCCAAAAGCATACCTCACGGGTACGATGCGTGGGCGTGGAGGAGGTAGGGTTGAGAGGGAGAGGAGCGCGGGGCACCATAAATGCCTGAGTTGTCAGGACTGACATGGCCATAGTGGCAAGCGCCAGCAGGAAGGTGGAAAACGGGCTCCGCATGGTCCTCGTTCTACCGTCACACGACTAAAAATTGCAAGGAAGGGAGAACTACGCGTGAGAGGCATCAGGTACAACAACCGCGGGAGATAATTATGGTGACGGCATTGGGTGGTTTGCGGCATGTAAGTTGGGCACAGGAAGCTTGGATTTAGATAATGGTGAGAGCTACAAGTAGTAGTCAGCCTCATCTTATGTCTCGTCTGAAACCACGTGCCGCCCAAACCAGCTCTCTTGCCTTCCCACGAACGAGACATCCACCAAACACTCGTGCGTGCCAGCTCATGGGTTCTGCGAGACGGGCGGTGCGTAATGCCGCGAAATGGCGTTCAAGCGATCTAGACATTAAAATGTGACGGCGCTCCACACGTTCACTGCTCAGACCCTTACCAAGTCGAAACAAAGAGGTTCCCATGGGGCGTGGCAACCGGGGGAAACTCTGCCCACCATATCGGCAAATGACTGACAGGAAGGCACGTCTGATTGAAATCGCGACGTATCTGCGTGGGGACACGCTTCTTTTTCTCCTCACATTGGTATATGGTGTAAGCCATTCAGTGAAAAAAGGGCATGGGCCATGCTTACATGCGACTAAAACGCCTTGTTCTCTGATTTTTGATCCAACACGTGTCCGTGGGTGATGCCTCAAGTTGGTAGAATATATTAGGATAAATCTTAGCTTCGTTGTAATGTGTAGTTGTGGGGGCCATGTGGGTTCTTGACCTTCTTTGGGGTACCGAGATGGCTAAGGAGGAACTACGGGAACACGAGTAAAGGATAAATTAATGGAATATCTTCCATTAATCGAGGTTTCAATATTCTTCGCCTACTGGCATGACACCGTTACTTTCTTGTCATAAGGCTTATCTTACTTCCATCTTTAAGACCTTTCCATTCGCACAGCTTCGTCTCCTCCCCTTCCATACACCCTTTGAACAGCAGCCTCTGCCGCTCGGGACGAATGCCTGTAGCGGAACAGACACGAGCTTTCAAGTCCCCAATACACACGGAGGGCCACTCGTGGACGAGGAAAGCAATGGGGTGGGAGACGGAAGATCCTTGAAGCACGTGCACTGTGATGGTCGGCGGGGAGGCTCCGTTTGTGTCCGTCGATGGAAAGGGCGGCGGAGAAGCGGGAATGGAGGGAAAGGAGGCCACGCCTGGGCTATCCTTGCTCACAACGCCTCCTGGCACGGCCTCCGAGGCACTCTGTGCCAGGCCCTGCACTGCTGCGGTTCGCTCCGTCGCATCCACACCCCTCCTTGCACCTTCCTCCTTCCCCCCCGACTCGCCTTCCCCCCCCTCCCTCTCCTCCTCTTGTCCTTGCCCTCCTCCTCTTTCCTCAGCCTTGTCTTCCCCGTCGGCTTCCTCCTCCCCCTCTCCCGGGAGGAGGAGGAGCGTCTCGCCCTCGTCCAGGACACCCCAGGAGGCGAGGTCGTGCAGGGAGCGACCGAGGTAGCGACGGAGGGAGTGGCCCGTGCGTTCGTTCAGGAAAAAATAGGGCGCGGAGGACGGGAGGTGGGACGGGGAAGCAGGCTGGAAGGGGGGGATGGGGAGGGGAGGTGGATGAGCGGAAGAGGGACGTGGGGGGCTGAAGGCCAGAAGGCTCGACCCATCGCTGGATTCCCAGGTTGAAGATTCCTTAAGTCTAGCCCTCGCAAGGGTCCGGGGAACATGACAAGGGTAACTCGGACGCGTTTCCAAGGGAAACGTGGTAAGGGTGGGACGCAAGAAGACGTATAGACACCAAAAGGGGGGAAAGGAGGCCAGGCACGGAGGAGGAAAGGAAGGGCAGTAGGGGGGGGGCAGAGGGGAAAGGTTCAAAGGGAGGGGGCTCTGGGAGACGAGGGGCTGGGGCGAAATGAAACGGAAAGGCAAAGAGACCGAGGGCCAGAACCACGGGAGGGAAGACCGGGACCTACAGAATAGTGGGAAGGATAGATCTGTCGAAGCGCGCGACGGTGTTTCTCGATCGTCTCGTCGAGCACCCGTCCCAGGGACCAGAGGCGGGAGAAGAAGAGGTAGTCTACCACCTAGAGAGGGAGGGAGGAAGGGGGGGAGGGAAGAAGTCAGGCAGTGCTTTCTTGTTTCTTCAGAAAATTTCAGCGCGGGGTCCAAGGGGGAAGGCGGGAAGGAGGGAGGGAAGGAGGGAGGGAAGGAGGGAGGGGAGGAAAAGTCCTTGGGGAGGCATTTCGTAGGACGGGAGGTTAAAAGGGCCCAAGGGCGGGCAAGCTGGAACTTGAAGCGAAGAGGAGAAGGAAAAGGGCGCGGAGAGTTTACCTCGGCCGAAGAGGCGACGGAGGGAGTGGAGGCCGGAGCGGAGGGCGGGAGGGAGGAAGGGCTTGCAGTCCCTTTCTCCTCCACATCCAACCCCCCAATTCGAACCTGTGGTGGAAGCACCATCAACATCAAGCCTTGAACCCCCAGCCCTGCCATCCTCCCTCCCTCCCTCCCTCCCTTCCTCCCGCGCCCACCTCCAAGTAAAAGCGGTCGTCCGCGTGGAGGCTGCTGCGGCCCTGGGCCTTGCTCTTCAGCAGCATCTGCCTCACCTTCTCCCTGGTCTTATGGCCCTTGTGCCTGGTTTTGCCTGGCGGGAGGGAGGGAGCGAGGAGGGGGAGGGGTTGTGCACATTGCGAGGCAGTTGCAGACCTGGACAGCGACCCCTCCCTCCCTCCCTCCCTCCCTCCCTCCCTCCCTCCCTCCCTCCCTTCCAACCTGCCTTCGCCTGCTCCCGATAGGCCTTCAAATACTTGTTTTCGGCGCGAAAGGAAGCCACGAGACCGGCCTGGCTCCCTTGGACACGGAAATGCTCCTTAGTCGCCCACTGAGGGAGGGAAGGAAGAAGGACCGTGAGGAAGAGAGGGGAGGAGAGCGAGGGAGGAAGGGAAGGAGGAAGGGATGGAGCATGGAGTGTGCGTGGAAAAGTGCTTGGTAATTCCTACTTAATCCCGTTGAAGCTTCTTTTGTTGCTGATTATGACAAGTCCTCCCTCCGTCCCTTTCCCATCCCTCCTTCCCTCCCCTCCTCCCTACCTACCTCGCTTGCTCCATCGAATCGACGTCTGACCCGGTCCATCTCCTCCGCCAACGCCCGACCGAGCCCGAAGGCCTGCGGCCGATCTTTACTGGTGTTATCCTCTACAAAAGAGGGAGGATGTTAGGAGAGGTGAGGGGCTGATGTGGGGAGGACACCAGGCAGAAGGGAAGGGCGAGGCTCCTTTTTGTACGGGGTCGAACCCTTGGATGCGTAGTAAACCGCACCCATGCCTCGTTTGGATGAGACAGGCTGTTTCTTGTCCCGCACATTTTTTATTTCTTACCTCGTCCGGCGCATTCGTGGGCAAAGGGGGCCATGTGGTCGGTGCAATGCAGCAGTGAGCACAAGGTACACCTGCGGAAACGAGGAGGCAAGAATGAAGAGGATCAATCTGGAAGCGTACGAGGTGGAAACCATGCGTTTAATTTGGCCTTTGCAACCTGGTTGTCTGAGAATAATCATTTGCCGGAATATTCATTCTTCCATTTACCTCCCTCTGCTTCGTTTTCACGACCCGACTTGCAAGCACTTACCTGTGCGGCAAGAAATCATTCCGCCCACACAAAGCACATTTATCGCCGTAATGAGCAGCCATCTTAGAGGGTTAAGAGTAGACCAAGAGATAGGAAGTGATGAATGACACGGTTACTCGTGTGATCCTCGTTGCGTGCTCCCCTGTGTGCTATCTTCAATGATGAACGATGGACGTCGCTATTATTGTTGTATGCCCCATATCACAGCTAGGAGCGATAAATCATGCCCACCCCCAACTCCATACGTATCTATATCTATCCAACTACGTAACAGCAACTCCATTTTTTTTGCCATTTCGTGTTTTGTCCCGGGAGAAGAATTAAGCCTACTGACCAATGCTAGCTTCATGAAGGCTCCAGGTCTTTACCTGTTTCACGCAAAGTCACGCCCCCAAAGCGCTCACATGCTCCTCTAACAGGTATGCTACCTATAAAGGCACTCTTATTATGCAGTGAA
This sequence comes from Nannochloropsis salina CCMP1776, assembly GCA_004565275.1. Lineage (NCBI taxonomy): Eukaryota > Eustigmatophyceae > Eustigmatales > Monodopsidaceae > Microchloropsis > Microchloropsis salina. The sequence continues at coordinate 2,166 of SDOX01000114.1, read as the reverse complement.
TGCACACAATTCTTCAACAGAACTCGGCATTCGTTGTCCAAAACTTTCACTAGAGGGCTGGGCTCCAGACCGTTAAGAACCGTTGCAAATTTAAACTTCCGCCTACAGCCTTGACCCGCAAAAGTTGAATTTGTGGCAAACGAAAATAGAGGATGTATGTGCTAGCGCGCCGCCTGGCAATATACATTACTTAACCATATCGACAGGAAAGATTGACGGCCGCTTATATTTAGCCGGGCCGCCTTGTCGTGTATTCATTGTACATCTCGGCCCATTAAGTGCTGGACCCCCACTACACTCTTTCAGGAAGCCATCGCATGCCGGCAATCCACGACACGATTTCAATTTCGACAGCCAGCGATATATCGACTCGTGGATTGCCACATTAATCTGCCTGTGAGGTTCGGGACACGCACACTATGAAGGAAGCAGATCGAGAGCGGCCTTCCTCTCTATTTGCTCGTTCCACCCCCCCACGGCGGCCGATCTCGCCTCTTTTTGACAAGACCTGCGCTCCTCGCCAGCCTTGTAAATCGAAGTGGCAGACAGAGGCTTTCCCGACTTGTGCGGGTGTCATACAAGAGAGGGGCGGACTTGGAGATTTGGATCGTCGCAAGTTTTTGATTGCCTCTCTTCTTCGAGAGGTAAGTGTGCCTGTTCGTAATATCGACGCATTGGTGTCGGTATATGTACTAAGCGTGATGAAGGATTGATGTCATCCCTGGTATCTCGATGACGCTGCCATCTGTATGTGATGCATTCAGCCATGCAATGTGCTTTCTTCGTTCCTCCTCCCCTTCCTCCCCCTCTTCCTCCCACCGTGCCTCTCTCGTCCGATTCTCGCCTTCACTCTGATCCATTTTTTACCCAACACACTCCTCCACAATATATATACACAATATACATATGTGGAAGGTTGCTGAAGGGCGAATGAACAAAGCGGCACTCTGCGACGCCTTGGCTGGGTTGCACGAGTAAGCAGGGAGAACGAGAGGGAGGAGGGAGGGAAGGAGGGAAAAGGGGAGGAGGAAGAATTAGGATGAATGATAGGAAGGCAGGTTTGCACTGAAGATTCCTGTCTTTAAATCTGCGACAAGTGATATAGGTATTCACGTCCAATACATCACTTTCGTGCTGTCGTAATCCCTCCCCACCTTGTCCCTTCCCCCCTCCCTCCCTCCCTCCCTCCCTCCCTCTCCCTGCCTCTCTCCCTCTTCCTCCCTCCCTCTCTGTCCCTCCTTTCCTCCCTTCCTTCCTTTTCCCGTCCGTCCTTCCTTCCTTCCTCCT